>CM076582.1:1608537379-1608870817 GCA_034641835.2 Pinus albicaulis | reverse complement strand
AATCAGAGAGGAAGTGTACAACAAAACATTGCAGAAACAGGACAGCATTAAGAAGTTTTTTGACAGAAGAACAAAGGCCAGCAATTTCAAGATTGGGGACAAAGTTTTAAAGTGGGACTCAAAGAGAGAAGATAAGGGAAAGCATGGTAAATTTGACAATCTATGGCTTGGCCCTTACTCCATTCATTCAGTTGCTGGGAACAATGCATTCTTCTTACAAGAGCTGAATGGAACAGAATTGTTTGGGGGTCCTGTCAATGGAAGGATGCTTAAGCATTATCTTTCTTAAACCATTCTATGTTTTGAAGCCTTTTTCCTTTTCTATTGTAAACATTTCATCCATCATTGCATTCAAAGTTACGAAAAATCAGAAAAATACAAAAACAAAGAAAGAAAGAAAAGAGGGCAGAAATATAAACAAGAAAGGCAAAGCCCCATGCCAAAAAAGAGGAACAAATCTGAAAGTGTGCAAGCTTAAATGCCACTCCTGCAAAACACACTTCTAGTTAGTCAAACTGTTTAATCTTGACTAATTAGCTTTCAATTTTCTGCTGATAGGGTAGTAAATTTGATTTGCCAAACCGTTTAATCTTGGCTTATCAGTAGATAGATTAGGATAGAAATTAAGGTTCAAACAAACTCAAAATCTGAACCAAAGTTTCCAAAGAGAGATGACTCAAACTGTTTTATTCTCTGAGTCATAAAAGAGGAAAAACTAGTTCTAATTTGCTCAACATCTGAATCAGATATCAAGGAAGAGATAGCTCACAGAAAAAAAGAAAAATCATAGCTATGAGAAGAAGAGAGAAGGCCATAATAAGAAGCTTTCAAATCTTAAGCCTTCAATTTTTTTTTGATGTTCAATTTCCGCAAATAATAATCTATGTGCAGCTTGTTTTTATGCCATAGATCATAGCAAGTCGAACAGCTCAATCTTGACTTGACTATTTTTAAATTTCTGTTGTAGAATTTAGAGAATGAAAGTTTGTTGGACTGTTTAATCCCAACAGACAGTAGACTAGGTAGAGAAATATATGAGCTCAACTGTTTAATCTGAGTTCATGGAGAAATAAGGATTAGAAATAGATTAGATTTCCTGCTTTCAAAAGAATAAAATGTTGTGGATAGAGTTTGCCAATCCAAGTGCACTCTCATAAAGAAAAAATGTTACATCAGTAGGATTGGAGTAGGTAGAAGTTGTATTGATGAAATTCATTTTTCTTTCATGACTGATATTTTTATCAAAGAAAAGCAAGAGCAAGCAGTGGGTCAGGCACCAGTCAACATCCCAGAGAAATCAAGTCTGAATTCTTGATGCCTTCAAGAAGGCACCATCCCCAAGTGGAGCCACTGTTAGCCACCTATAATATTTTTGTTATACCAAAAGGTGGCTAAGATATTTTTTGAGCCTCCAAGGAACAAATGTTATCACTAAAAATTGTTGTCTCTTGAAGACTCCTTGTAGGCCTCATGCCTCGGTCCAAAATCCTCATTTGCTGTCCCATTTTATACTCAGGAATTTCTGCTGATTCCAACTGAAAGACTGCTGAAAGATCGTCATTTCTCCTCTTCTCAAAACCTTTCATCTACTCCCCTTTTTCTCCATCAAAACTACCTTGTTTTCATAAGTCCTCTTCTTTCCATTTATGAAAATTCCCCCTTTCATAGTTAAAAACTCACTTTTTAACTATTTCGGAACCCCCAAATCCATTAAAATCCTTGAAATTTTTCATAAAAAACAAAGTTTCATTGCTATGGACCTAAGCCCCTTGGGCTAAGCCCTAAACCACTTCCCCACCATACGCTTTGGGTCTGGAACCACTTGCTAATACGTTAAGGTGCTAATCACATCGGAAAGAATCAAAGACGCAAGTCTTTTCCATACTCCAAAAGTTCCGATTGCGATTAGCCTTGCTGCTTAAGACCCCCGATCATATTATTTTCATATAACCCTGAGCCCGCCCTCGGTGCTTAAACCTTGTCAATATTTCATTTCCGACCCATTTTTCCTTTGTAAATTACAAAAACCCTCTTTTCCAAAGTTTTGATTTAATGAGCCAAAGTCACATGTTAAATATAAAATGGTTAGATCAAAAAGACCGATCGCGCAATCGCAATCGGGGAAATTTCAATGGGTTGATCGGAAAGACCAGGCCTGCAGTTCCGATTGCGATTAGGCCCTTATTATATATAAAGCCCCGAGCCTATCAATTTTCATACATCCAAAGGCCCCGCAGTCGGGTGCCTGTCCGCTTTATATATATGTTTTTCCACCCCGATCCATAAAGACCTTTGTTTATTTCAAAAGTTCGGGTTTTATATAAAATACAAGGGTTTCTCCCCGTTTCCATTCTCCACCGTTGATCTAGTCATTTGATCCAACGGCCTGCGCTCAATCGCATCGCAAACTTTCAATCGCATGCATTTTTGTTGCGCCCCCGATTGCCGATTCCCGATTCGATCTCGACCGTCCATCTGTTTCGCGATCTGACGGCCATCGCACACCCTTGCAATCCCTCCGATTCATTCCATGTCGTCGATCTGGTCCTCAGATCAACGGCCAGCGCTCAATCGCAAAGGGCTCAATCGCAAAGTTTTAATCGCAATTGCCATGTTTCACCCCCGATTGCCGATCCCCGATTAAATCCTGACCGTTGATCTTGTTCTCAGATCGACGGCCTGCGCTCAATCGCAAAGGACTCAATCGCAAAGTTTCAATCGCATGTTGTTGTGTGACCTCCCCTATTGCGATCCTCCGATTAAATCTGGGCCATCCATTTCCCGCCTATCCAACGGTCCTTATTCCCTCCGATCGCAAGTCTTACCGCCATTTCAAAACCCTCCGATTCACTTTCCGCCGTTGATCTGATCTGCAGATCAACGGCCAGCGCTTAATCGCATCGCTGCGTTTCAATCGCACGCACTTACCTGCCACCCCCGATTGAGATCCTCCGATTAGATCTGGACCGTCCACGTGTCCAGATCGGACGGTCCAAAACCACCCCGCCTTATTTCTTCTCCCCGCTCTCATTTTTCTATTTTGCGCCGATCTCCACCGTTAGATGTTTTTATCTGATGGCTACGCTCCTCCCCCACCATCTGAAGCAGTTTAAACCTATTTTCCACAGGATTTCTTAATTGTTTTGTGTTTGATGCAGGTGTTCTAAATGGTTTTCCATTGTATAACGAAGAAATGCCAAGGGCTGGGAATGACGATTCTCATGCCCTCGTTTCATTACAGAGAAGCCATTCACGGGCTCTATTCCATGTTTCGTCAGTACTCTATGAGTATTGATGCCGTAAAGCCCAGTGCGGGTCTGCACATCGACAAGACACTGTTTTAATTCAAACACAGTTAAAGAGTATCGGTTTTGAAGACAGAGCATAGCAGATGAAGATTGAAGATAGTTTTTATGGGGATTACGGCTAAGACAGTTATTAAAAGCCTAATACCCAATCTAAAACATAGTTTAAAAGAAAACCTAAAGTGTTTTATCAGACAGAAAGCCTCCACCGCCACATCTAAGGCAAATTGATTCCTCAGCTACCACCGAGCCACCTGTTGCCTCAAAGCATTCAAATAGAGGCCGAAGTTATTGAAGAAAATCTGATATTCGCCTCCAGCACAGCCAAGAAATTACTCCACACAGCGTACAGAGCATCAAAGTCAAATAAATCTCCCACCAAGTTTTGATATTTATTGTAAACAGTTAATACAGTGTTCCACCTGTGAATTTCTTCATCGAGCCCCTCAAAAGGCCACGAAGTCTTGAAACTGTATTAATTATCCTGAGAGATCTTTTCTCAGATCACCTCCTCATCCTTCTATAAATACCTCAGAAGAAGACGAGAAATTTTTGGTTGCAGAACTTTGAAATACACTTGAGCTCGAGACTTCTATTTGTACATAGTGTTCACTGGCCCTTGAAGCTCTGTTTGCGCTAGAGTAGTTAGGTTGAATAGTGAAGATGATTGCTGAACTGAAACATTGGACTTGAAGATTGTAATTGGTTTGACATCAATATAAAAGATGTTTCTTGGGATCATGGTCTTTATCACTGGTGAAGTGCTTCTTTCTTTGTTAATCGTTTTCCTTCTATGTATGTCATATTGTTCATTTTCCCTCTGTAAAGAATAGTTTAAACAGGGTTAGGATTTTCTGTATAGCAGTAACCTTCTCTGGCTGAGAAATCTTTATCTTAATGTTTTCTTCAGATTTGTTTATTTAAGAATGATTCAATACAGTTTAAACAGTTACGAATGTTGGCGTTCCCTCGTTCTTCTGTTTGCTCAAACATTGTTCTCGAATATTATTTCCATTATTTGCTATTAAATTTAGACTAGAGAAGATATGTTTTTCCCTGATTCCTAGATTCTTTTCTCCAAAGGCAGATTCTGAAAGTTTCCCTTGGTGTTGACTGAAAGCAGACTAGGTTTAAAAGTACTTTATCTGATCTTAAGTTACACTTTGTTTTTCTTATGTGTTTTCATACTTTCTGAAGGTAATTATGTGGATTACTGGATTGTTTGTCAATTAAGTTGCTTTAATAAGAACTTGCCCAAGAAGTCTATGGTTAGCCCTGTCCTTGGTTGGTTTTAAAACAGTTACTTAAGAGGCTTTTCTTGTTTGGACTGACTATAAATCCTCTGAGAAATTATTATCAGTCTCCACCCCTCCAACATTTTAATGTTTCCATTTCATCATTTTAATCTCAATAATCTTGTGGTATAGATGACTTGCCCCTTGGATCACACTTGATGTTGTTTTTCAATTAAAGCCCAGATATGACTCCATAGCCCAATGGACTAAAACCCAACGTTATATCTATCTATCTGCCAAAACTGTTCTATTTGCTTGCAACTTCTCACTTTTGAAACTTTTTGCACTTAGGACTTTCTCCTCAAGTAACATTTCATGCTCAACCATCCAAAACAAAACAAAACCCTTGGCCTTCATAACTAGCCTAAATATCATTACCTTAAGCTTTTCAAAGACAATATCCATCTTTGTACATATTGGAGAGATCCCTCTCCGGATTCAGGAGGGCTAGATCCTAGAATCCCAAAGTTGGTTGAAATGATGTTAACTCTGTGATTGGACTCTCCCAATCTTGCTAATAAATTACAGAGACCTAACAGGCTCAATAAAATCCTCCTCATGCTCTTGTTGTTCCATCTGTAGAGAACTACCTGGAGATCCTACTCCTGAAGAAATACTCAGGTGTTGATCACTGTGCTAGATCCTGGTGTTTTTCCTCCTGTTGTTGGACTAATGGAACATTTGCTGACCGATATATTTCTTGCATCTCTCAATATTTCTTGAAAAATCTATCTTCCATGAAATTTACATCTCACCTTATTACAATTTTCCTTTTGCTAGGAACGTATATCTTGTATGCTTTTGAGGTCTAACTACACCCTAAAAGGTACCCCTTTTCTGCAGTCTAATCCAGCTTGCTACGCTTCTTGTCTAGAATGTGACAATATTCCACACTCCCGAATATCCTGAGATGAATTACCTCTGAATTTTTCCCTATGAATACCCCTTCAGGTGTTTTCTTCTCCAACACTCTATGAGGAGTTATGTTCATAATATACACTGATGTGTTGCATGCCTCTACCCATAAGAATCTAGGCAGGTCTTGGTCATATAACATAGCCTTTGTCACCTCGAGGCTTTTTGTATTCTTCCACTCTCCATTTTTTTGTGGATTTTATGGAGCTTTCCACTCTCTTTTTATGCCCCCCTTTGCGAAGAAATCTGTGAAGTATTTAGCTGTATATTCTCCACTATTATCTGAGCACAATAACTTTATATTTTTTCGTGTCATGTTTTCTACGACAGCCTTGAACTCTCTGAACCGATCAAATACCTCATCATTGGTATTTAAGAAATAGATAAATGTTTTTCTAGAGTGATCATAAATAAATGTTACAAAGTACTTGCCACTGCTAAGAGCTTTGGTGGAAATTGGGCCACAAATATTTGAGTGTATTAAACCTAATATGCCTCTTGCTCTGTTGTCACTTCTTGGAAAATTTCCTTTAGCGTACTTCCCTATTACGCATCCTTTGCAAACATCATCATGCTCAGTACTGAGGACTAAAGCTCCTATCAAAGTCTCTCTAAGCATCCTAAGTGCTCCATGGTGTAAGTGTCCCATTCTCCTGTGCCATAGTTAGTTCAGTTCCTTTTCGCTGTTATGATTATTTCCTATCAGTGCCATTGGAGACTCGAGCTGCAATCTATACAATCTATTGCTTCGGGCTCTAATTTGTCTTATCTTCTTCCAGCTAGGATGTTTTACATACACCCTCCTTATGATTAAGTATACATCGTACCCCTTGTCATATAACTGGGACACTGAAATCATATTCATTCCTAATCCTGACACATGTAACGCATTAGTGGCTCCGATGCCGGTTCCTGCTTCTGTTTAAAATGTTATGGTGCCTCTCCCTACTGGAGTACACTTATTTTTGTTTCCCATAGTGATATGAAAGTCCATTTTCTCTTCTTGATAGCTCGATAAGTATTCTCATACTTCATTCATGGCAGCTGAAGCCTCGCTATCAAAATACCAAACACCCGCTAATGCCGAATTTGACAAACATGTGAATTATTCTTCCAATATGGAAGATAATTCTGAGACATCTTGACTATCCATGTTGTTTTTTGTTATCCTCCTTCCCAACGCTGATCTTGCAACTGAAAAAACTGCATTTTAGCTGGAGATATGCTCTGCAAACTAAACATAGTTGCTCCCTCTGCCTCTGAAAAACCTTCAAACTTTAGATTTATTCTTTGTCGACTCACTCAGAGTATTAACTCTTCCTCGAAATATTTCCTTCATAGCCCAAAGGACTACACAACCTTTTAGGGACTTCGAGCAGTGGCTCACGCAGCACTGCGGTGCTCCCTTTCCTGTTTGTACTATATTTCTCCTTCCTCCTGTCTGTGCTCTGACACCATGTGAAAATTTGGAAATTCTAAATCTTTCTGCAACAACTGATAATATTTATTCTATTTGTTAAATTACTGAAACAAATTATTTATAGTTATCTACAACAAATATCGAAATACATACACTCCAGTCTTCAAAACTCAATTACTTCAGAAAATAAATGTAAAGAAAATACTAGCACAACAATAAACATGATTAAACACTTATTTTTGAATAATTGTCCTCGGAAAAACCGAATGCGGGAAAACTAGTGCAGTAGATGAGGGTTTCTTTTATTAATCTTCAACAAAAATCTCATTTACAATATACAGATAACAGAATAGAAAAAGAATAACTGATAGAAATTTACAAACAAAATTCTCACACTCCATAGTGAATTTCTGACCCTTAAGAGGACCTATTATCCTCATGCTAGGCCCATTGTGTCACCCTCTACGCAGTGCCTACGTCACTGCCTCTGCACTGGTGATCTGAGTCCCTCTTCTGCGCAACCTCTTCCTATATTTTCCTCCAATCTTGACCATTTCTTATACCCTCTCTCTCTCGGTGCAACAAATGAGGGTTTCTTTTATTAATCTTCAACAAAACTCTCATGTACAATATACAGATAAAATAATAAAAGAAGAATCATTGAGAGAAAATTACAAATAAATTTCTCACGCTCCACAATGAATTTCTGACCCCTGAGAGGACTTGTTGTCCTCACCCTAGCCCCACTACACCACTGCCTCTGAAATGGTGATCTGTGTCCCTCTTCTACACTACCTCTTCCTTTCATTTCTTGCACTCTCGACTATTGTTGATACCCTCTCTCTCTCTCACCTGCAACTCACCCTCTGATTCGATTTTATTTTTACTAAATTCAACCAGTGAGAAAATCGATCTGCTTGGGAAACTGAATATCTGCCTGGTGTGTTCTCCAAATGCCCATCGAGCTCATTCTTATTAAATTCTTGTTGAACTTTCAATAGCCCAGATTAGATCCTAATCAATGGCTCAGATCATCTTGACTCAATCTCCATATTTTTCTAGAAGATTCACACCTAGTTTAATTAATACCCTTTAATTATTTTATTTTCCTAAGTTTAGACTTATGTATCCATTAAAAATAATTAATTATTTCAATTAAACTATCTCCAGGTGGAATTTCCCAAAAAAAATTCTGGGTTTTGGAGAATGCATATGTCTAGCCTCCCTACAAATTCTTGAGGCTAGATCACATCTGATGCTACCAAAATTCAATACATGGCTTCTAGTCAAGTAGCCTGTGAATCTATCTCAATGAGGAAAAATCTTGTTGGGTTATTTGGTAAGATGATGGATCCCATTGTGATTTACTGTGACAATCAGAGTTGTAGCAAACTCTCTAAAAATATGGTTTTTCATGATCAATCCAAGCATATAGACATTCGGTACCACCATCTGCGATATTGTGTGCAGAGGTGGATCATGTTGTTGGAGTACATTCCAACAACATTCGCGTTATGTTATGGCGGGATAATTGCTAACGCGGACAAAATCGATTTCCCTAGGTTTAATGATTGACCATAGTAAAAAACAAACAAGGAATAAATTGATTCTGTGAGTTTATCTATATTGAATCATAAACCAGAATGGTAAGAGATGGAATAATTACCTTTCACGAAATGCCTAATGAATATCCCCACTATTATTTGATGCAACTCCTCAATGCTTCGAAACCAAATCTAAAACATAGAAACAACAAGAGATCAAAGGAATATGAAAAATAAATTATTCAATACAAATCATACTAGTGATCAAGGGGACTAGTACCTAATATCACTTCAATGGAAAAATGGAAGCACAATAAACCATATATCAATTCCATTGGACAATATAGTGGGAAGAAAAACCCATTTGTATTAATCTCAGAAATAGAGTTACACAACCTTGGCCTTGATGAAATGTGGCTCCTCCTAATGATCTACAATCTCCTTCTTGGATGAAAATCCTTCCAACCTTATTTGAGCAACATAATTCTACCTTTAGTAATCCTCCCAAACCCTCTAGCCCGTGTTTGATTTATAGGCCAAGAAGAGGAGGTTTCGGATCCTTATCTCAAGGATGAGATCCACTAAAGCTGGGAATAGGGTTCGTTAAATAATGGGAATTAGCTCCATGATCATAGGGGTTAGGATTGAATAAGAATCACCTCTAAGCTTTCAGTTGGGATATATTCGCCCAACAAAGCTTCTAGATTTCACTTTTTATTTTTACTTTTTGTTGATTCATGTGTTTATTTTATAGTGGAAGACATAGTGCACTTATGCGCAGGCTTTAATGGTAAGAGTTGTGTATGCACATAAAATGGATAGGAAAGTGAACATGTGACCAAAAATAGGTTTTTAGACCTTGTTACCCAGAAGTCACACTTTCTTCAGGATGCTTAAGTTCTAGACTTGCAGGGGAATTCTTTGGAACAAATTGATGGATAACGAAAGGTCCAATTTGACAATCATTTTCCATGGTGACAAAATTATTTGTAATAGATTTCCCCCTAAATTGCAAAGTCAGAAAGGATATTTGAGGAAAAAAGTTATTTATCATGCCAAATATTGGATCAGAGACCATGGTTGGAGACCTGCAACAATCAATCAAAGGTTACAATGAAATATATAATCATCACTGAGGTACGCATTCCCATACTCAGAGTAAACATAACTTAATGAACCACTAGGGGAATACACAAAGAACCATGTCAATAGTAGATGTAGTATGGATGCAATCATCACAAAATGGATCTATCTGTAAAATCATGAATACAAAACTCCATGCAACCTTGATGGATGAAACTAGATCTAGGGTCTTGATCTCCATCTCTATCGATCCATAGTACAAATCTAACCATGCGAGTGAATGTCTTGAAGTCGAACTGGTAGAAACCACTTGATTATCGGTTAATGATGTGAACCATTAATAATTGTGAGAGAAAACACTAATAATGACAATGGTCCTCAAGGTACTCCTAATACAATCTATGAAGTGTGAAAAGATGTATTGAAGTCGAACACTCATAGAATCATTCGATCGAAGGTCAATTATGAGAACCTATCATCGAAGGCGAGAAACCTTCCATTAGGGCATGCAAGCTCCAAGGTATTGAAGAAGGTTTCTATATCAACTTCCTATATAGTGAGATGAATTTGATAGGAAGCGACCCGTTTTAGGAGAGCATACGACACGAAACTCATGCCAGGTTTTGAAGAACAATTTTTGAGTGATTCGGGACTAACTTAGGGATAACCAACATGATTGAAGGCTACAAATTACAGGGTAATTTTTTCTGAGGTTGGACTTTTCTTGAACATATTGGTGACACGACACTTTGAATTGGAAACATTTGACTCAATGATAATACCCAATACCAACAAAATACTTTCAATGAGGTTCCACTAACTATGAGACAAATGGATTTCCAAACTCGGACATAAATGTGACGAAGTGGCATTTTCAAGAGCGATAAACTACTTTTAAGGAGATACATAAATAAATGTTTCTTCCCAATTCCCCCCCTCCCCCCACCATTACTAGCAAGTACCTCTTTATTTTTGTTCAAGCTTGAGGAGGATAACATTTTCTTGTCCTGTAATCTCATCCTTTATAGTATTTTTAATCGAAACCCTAGAAAGCAGTGGTTCGACACCATCATGATGGACAAGTCCTACACATTTTATGTTTTATGAGTCCAGTGAAGGGACAAATCGATGTCATTTTCATGTTTAAAGAGTTTGAAAATACACGAAAATAAAACTCATTCTGTTCTTTCAACATAAAATTTTAATAAGCCTAGAGAAAGTAAAACTCAAGTGTTTTTCATTTTTAGGAAGTCGAGAGAAAAATAAAAGTAAACTCCACGATGTCCTTTTTGATAAATTTGGTCTCTCAAGCCTGAAAAAGGGTAAAATGATGTATAGAGAACTCTATTAACCATGATTAGTCAACATATACCTTTTTCGTAAATAGTTTAGTGTATATGTTGATAGTCAAGTAATCAACGATAGTTTACTTTTTCGAGTTTGAATAGTCAAGTAATCAACGATATTTTCATATTTAGTGAGTCTGAAAAGGGATTAAAAGATGACTCTAGGGTTTCACTTTTTCGTAAATTTAAAGGGCCTGAAATAGTGATAAAATTTCGCTCGTCGCCAAAAGGATTCATTTTTATGATTTAACCTGTATTTTGCACATTAAACTCAAAAAATCATCATAATTGCTCCAAAAACATAGTAAAACATCAAAAATTTGATTTTTCAAATGTAAAAGGCACAAAATACTATTTTAATGACCTAAAATTCCTATTAAAGTCCAAAAAGTAAAATCATTTTCACCATTTGAGTTTTTTACCATTTGGGAGCAATTTAGAGGGTTTTTTTACCAAAAATTTCAGACGTGGATTCAAAGCAAACTAGTGGATGAAATCGCGAATCGTCTTCTCCAGGTAAGATATCTTTCCGTTATCTTCATTTTCATGTTTTTTATTTTTCATTTAACCATGAATTTTGGCATTTTTGGGGAGGTTTTGTAATTTAAAGTGTACCCTTGGGGTGCGTGGTTACCCTTCAATGAGCCTGCACACCCCGACTCTTTTTTTACACAGGGAAAAATGTGATTTTTGTGGTTTTTGTTCATATAAACCATGCAAATGTGCTATGTCCATCAAATATGGTCACGCACAACGCCAGGGGTTTTGAAAAATCAAGCAAAACACCCAATCTTTTGCAAAAAATCCGAAATTATTTTCTAATCTTCCTCTATTGTTATTTTCATGGCTTTTGACTTGCCAAGGTCGAATGGAGGGAAAGAGAACACGAGGAACAAGATGTGGAAGCTCTCAATGACCCAGCAACACTACAGGCCTTAAGAGAGTGTAGTGTATACAAAATTTGGATGATCCCAGGCATGAAATCTCAATTAGATCTTCTAACATAGATGGTGAGAGCATGGGACATTCAGGAACAATGCTTTGTGACAGGAGACCAACAATTCACCATAGATCAAAATCAAATCTATTTATTCATTAGGCTTTCCCATAGATGGATAAACATCTCATTTTATGGGCACGGGCTAGGTGGAGAAACAACTGCAACCTATCTGAGGCAACATTGTATTACACGGGCTCAATTAAAAGAAGGGTGAATTGATATAAAAACCATTGAGAGGCTTCTCCTGAGAACTATTTCATGATTTTGTGGGAGTGCAACTCTTCATTTGCTGACTAAGGTTCAAATGTAGATTTATGTGGAGTGTTCACAACCTACCATATTCAACTGGTGTGAAGGGGTAGTTTTCAATATGAAAGGACAACTAACTAAAGAAAAGGCTGACAAACTCAAAAAAATTGGGTATAGTGCCATTCTAATCTCATTTTCTCTAGAGAGGATACCCCTTCTTTCCCCACAGCAGGTTCTGGTGGATGCAGGAGGACCTCGGGATCCTCATATGGTTTTGTGGGTTTCATTGATGGTACGCCATGGAGGTGATGGCCCGATTGTTAAATACACTCCTGAGTTTTTTGGGTGTCTGGAATGTCAGATCATTATGATCAAGGAATTTCCATTTGCATGGATGGATTATACAGGTGAACCAAATATCCCACTTCTAGCAAGGATGAAGTGGGGTGAAATAGGTAAAAATTTCACATTTTGGTTATTTTTGTATTTTCAATTATCTTTTTGTTTTTTGGCATACAAAACTAACTATCTAAAATAACCATGCATACGTGGGCCCGGTCAGACCAACAGGATTACGACGCTTTGAAATACGGGGTGACCAGCCAGTACCTCTTGTGGTTCCTAACCCTGATGTGATAGAGGCTTTTATTGAGCTTGAGTACAATCTAGAGAGCTTGACTCTAGACATCCCAGAGATTGAGATTGATGATTTGCATCTCTGGTACCAGAGGCATATCGTTGGAGTTCTTGGACCGATAACTCACTTGCTACAACGAGTAGTTAGCGTCATTGTCGACTACCATGATCATCACCATGCTTAGTTGCTAGTCCTAGGGCCATATTTTATTTTTTTACATATCGATATGTTCGGATAACAAAGGCCACGGGGCCTCAAATGTCTTGGATGGAATTTTTTAAAGCCACACTTTTTATAGACATTTTGATTAATTAAAACTACTACTTATTATCTCAGTTTATCTTGTTCAATATGTAGATGAATATTGTTTTTATTTATGGTTGTTAAAAATTTCAATTTAATACATAATTAGCTAATGCATTAGCCAATTTGTTTAAATGTGTTGGAATGTGTTGATATTCCATGTAATCAAACTGTATCTCCAAGAGACGAACCTGCAAAAACATTCTTAACATCGTTGGACTTCTTACTGAAAAGGCACTGTTTAAATGTAATATTATGAGCTGAGAATATAACCTAATGATCAATCGAAGAATTCCAAATGAAATGTTGTCATATAATATTTCATTCATTGCACTATACTCGGTAATTCTATTCGTTGTTCGACCAAGGCATATTCTATGAATAGAAACTAATCCATCAACGGGCGAGTAAATAGCCCAGGCTGTGGAAGACAGATTCTGAGTACTACGACTAGCGCCTTCGACAAAGCCATTGTAAGTTTGAGGGAGCATCAACATTTGAAAATCCAGTGTAACATAAGATAAGCAGGAGAAGTAGCAAGAAATCGTAAAAGGATGCTAAACTTTCACACATCATAAAAGATATAATACAATCAATGTACAAAAATCTTCACGAAATGAATCACGCATAATATTTCTTCAAGTAAATACCATTCATGGGCTCTCCCAAACAAATGTCATCATAATCAACTAGTTCATATGCCCCTTTAGCTAGTACATATTTTACAATGTAAGGACCATGCCACATGGGATCGAATTTACCAACACCTAGTTTATAATGCACTTGATCATAGACCAAAACTAGGTCACCTTCAAAATATGAACGAGGATTCACGTTTTGATCAAAATGTGCCTTAACTCATTTATTATGAGCCTCACTAGCTAGTGAAACATAACGACGAGTGTCATCTAGTCATGCTAAGTATAAAAAACATTCCTCCTCTATAGAAGTGCTTGGTCATAACTCGATTTCCAATTTACAAGACGAGATTTCACATTCAATCAGAGAAAAACTGCTTCCGGACCATAAACTAGTTGGAAGGGAGTGAAGCCAATTGATGTTTTTGCTGAGGTACAGTATGCCCACAAGGATGGAAAAATCATAATATGCCAATTTCGTTTATGGTTGTAGACAATATGTTTCATCATGGTGGTTAAAACCTTGTTAACAACTTCAACCTGGCCATTTTCTTGCGGGTTGTTAATTTTAGATAACCATGGTATGTTCTATGCTTAGTGCAGTTTACTTCAATATTTCTTATTAGCCCAATTTAGATTTGCAATCACATAACCATTGAAAGTAAATGTTGATAGAACATAAAATTAAATCGACAAAAGACAAGCTAGTACAAGATACAAGAATTTGTAATTCTTCTTGTTCAACAAAGATAGACAAAAATGTTTGTTACAACACTCAACAGGATGCCCTAGCCAGCAAATATTTTGTTGTTCAAACCAGCCCTTTCAACCTCCAAGTAGGTTCAGTCAAACTCGGTCAAACTCGTCCTTTATTCAGTTTCACACACAACCCACAAATGTAATATTCCAATTTTTTTTCCTTCAAGCTAAATGGAATATTAGAGTTGTTTCATCACTATGTAGGTGAATAAATTGGTAGGGAGGCCCATTAACCTCTTTAGAAGGATTAATAACACTCCTAATGTGAAAGGAGTAAGAATAAGCAACTAATTTGAGCACCCTTGGGTGTGAACAAAGATGGGATCATGTTGATTCAGTCAACTTTGACCAAGTCAACTAAGTTGTCTAGATACATTGAACCTCCTTTGGACAGCGCAGTTTTGGTGGAGGACAACTTACATGAGCTTGGTGGCACATGTGGATGGGACCCAATGTGGAGAGGTTCACTTGCTATATATGGAGAGGATGGGAGCATTTTTTAGACATGCATTATATTTCGATCTTTGATCTTGTCTATTTAGACTTGGGTCCCTCTTGTTTTTTAGTAGGGTAGCAGTGTTGTTTAGTACCGGGTGTTCCCGAGCGGGAACCCCACCTCTTCCCTTGAGAGGCCTCTTGGGAGAGCTTGTCCTGTATTGCCCCACATCCAGGCTTAAGGCCAAGCATCATTCTTCAGTCCCAATGTTATTTCTGTAGTAGGATATTGTTGAGTTGCAGGGTGTTGCAGTGGAGGATTCTTACACCACTTCCGAGTTTGTTTCTCAGTAGAGGGTGCCTTCCTTCTCTCGAGAAATTAGCTAGAAATATTTCTGAGCACATTTCATATATTGGCAGTAGGCCAAATTATTTCTCATCTCCTACAGCGCAGTCCCTTGCAGGAACTGCGTCATTTTTCACAGAGTTGTTGTAGCAGGGTTAAGACCCATGTCTCTGAGCTAATTTCCTAGGGAGAGGGCCAACCCTTCTCCCAGAAAGCTAGAGGAAGGGATTGTCATCCCTCTTTTGTATTATTCAGATATATTTCTGTAATGTTGCAATAAGACTGCATTTTCTGAGCTGAATATTCAAATATGCTCTTTTTTACTCATGCTTCCAAGAAACCCTTGCCGAGTTACCTTTATAATGCAATAAGGAGGTCGGATCTTCATTTTCTTAGCATATTGTTCCATAAGTTCTAGATACATGTTATTTTATCATTATATTTCATAAACCCTCATAAGATAACACTATACATGCTTCAGTCTTTTTCTGCATAACATAAGTCATGGGGTTTGGCTAATTTTAAGCTGATGTGAAGTCGGGAGGTCTATTTAACATATCAAAAGGGATTTATTTCTAATCCCATTTTGTATGTGAGCACCTAACATCATATGCTAAGGGAACCAAATGTTATTTCACCCAGTAAAAACGCAGATCTTCAGAAATAACGTTTCCAGGGTCTAATTTTTGCATTTTCCCCACTTGGGAATGTGTATACATTCTTCTTTTGCTATTGTTTCACTCATTTGATGGCTATTTGTTTTTGAGCACATCATATGAGTCTATTTTTTGGATCTCCAACTTAATAATTTCTTAAGATATTCTTATTGTTGTAGAAAATCCCTATTTTGGGATATTACAGTGGTATCGGAGCCTAATCTTGGCTCAGCCTGTGGAACTCAGCCATGCAGCTATCAAGAGAAGGAGAGATGAACAGAAAGAAGACTCCATTATGTGGAGGAAAAAGGGAAGATAGGCTTACAAAGCTTCTTCCAAAATCTGTGCAGTGCATCAATGAAGATCTTAAGAAGATGAGAGGAGAGATGGAATCTCTTGAGGATTTTGGATCTAGAGCCAGATCTAGATTGGCACATGATAGGTGTGAGCATGCAGCTACACCCTATTATGCACAGCGCAGTCAAATGCCCAAATCTACTATGAAAGAGATTAAATAAGAGGAAATGCCGGGAAGGGAAACTCTTAGTAATTTTCTGCAAGAGTATGAGTCTCAAACTGAAAAGTTTAGAGATCATATTACTTTTAAAGAATTTTTCAAGATCAAGGTGGAGAGGAGCAAGCTACATGACATGGATATATTTTCTCTATCTACCTTTGATGGGTCCCCAACTTGCTCAGCCAAAGCTTGGGTGGAGGAGTTGTGTACTTATTTGCAGCAACACCAAGTTTCTGAAGGAGAAGCCATCAGAGTTGCAGCGCTGCACTTTGTAGGTAAGGCCTATGCTTGGTGGATGTTTGAGTCATTTTCATTGAAAAATTTTAACACTTATTCTTTTTAAAAGTTCACTAAAATATTGGTAGAAAGGTTTGATAAAAAACATGAGATGATCAAACCAATGGAACTTTTGCATAAGTTGGGAGGACCTGTAAACTCAAAACCACTTCAGAAACCTATTAGAGGAGATCACATATTGCATGATACCTTGCTAGAGGCAAGATCCTTGTTTCATAACCTTGGATCATAGGGCATGAAAGTTCCTTTTGCAAAGAAGGATCCTCTTATTGAGCAGTTACCTCTTATTCATATTGAAGATGAAGAGAAGGTTGGAGGTTACAGCGCTGTCACATCTAAAGCATATCTAGTGCCTCATGCAAAGGAAGGAGGAGCACATGCTCCAATGGGAGGATTTCTTGTGTCATTGCAAGAAGTTCCCCAGGATCTCACATATGGAAGGCAAAGTAAAATCAATGAGCAGCATGATGGTGAGATGATATATATGGAAGGAGAAAGGGGGGAGGAAGGACATCATCATTTCATGAAGAGCACACACCCCTATCTATTTTAGAGAGCTGGTGCAAGGAGGAGGGAGTCTGGTTTGCACTGTGAGGGCAAGGGCAAGGTTTCCTAACCATATGAATAGTCTTCTCTTGCCATGGATGTCTCACTACATGGAGGCATTCCACCGGAGAGGCCACAAGATTTGGGGTTGGTAAGAAGAATCTTGCCAGTTGGTTCACCACTCTTGGATTTTGGAGAGGTGAAGATTTTTTAGGGAGACTTTGGTATGAGGGATTTCAAAGTAGCAGGCAACAGCATGAGGGGAGCTTCACATGCCAAATCACCAGCGCTGTCTCTTGGGAGGATTGATCCATACTAAATGTCTCAACTCTTGGTAGAGTACTCCAAGGATCTTGGTGCTTTCATGATTCTAGATGACCCGGATGGAGATGATAGATACATGGTGGATGATGTGGTCATCTATTCTCATGGCAGAGTCTTCTTGAATAGAGCTTCTAGTCTTAAGGAGAAGTTGTTGCATGCAGCACATGAGGACTTCTTTTCTATGCACTTTGATGCATATTTTTCTTTGATGGAGGAGTTCATTTGGGAGGGCATTCAGCATGACATATTTCAGCATATGGAGAGATGCATAGCCCAGATGGTGATAGAGAGGATGTCACAGCCACTTCCCTACTCTTTGGAGGTGAGGGAGAATTTCCAGTTGAGCCATTTCAGCTCAAGACCTCAAGTACATGATGGAGAATGTAAAATTTCACTTTATGTTTTGTACTTCTTGTCTTTATATGAGAAGCATATTGTACCAAGGGGGGTTATTCCTTCTTTCATATTGTATAATGATGTACTTGAAGCCATTTGTAGCATTGAGATTGGCTATCTCATTGGTGGTTTGTGGGGGAAGCCACATGATTTTTGGTGTGCACCATAGACACCCTTTTGTACTTTCATGTTTATATCTTGTAAGATGATTGTGGCAACAAAAAGGTGGCTGGAAAAGCACTTGTTTTTGTTTGATTTGATGCAGGCACAAGATGCACTGTGTTGGTTCCTTGCATGGGACCTTGATCCACTTTTCGGTTGTCATATGACAAATTGTTTCTATTGGTTTTTTCTTCCATGTATTTCTATGTCCATGGGAAGATTTGTTTGGAGAGTGGGATGTGAGTTGGAGATGCCCATTGGGAGGATGATTCTCCCTACTTTTCATGATGCATGTTTCAGGAGAAGCAATTGGCAGCCCATGATTTCCAAATTACATCTCTCTTCTTCATATGGGAGGAGCCATTTGGAGAATTTGAGTTTTTGGAGGAGGCACTTCATAGTTTATTTGTTTGATGGGGTAGCTTGGGCCACTCTTGGAGGTCATGACATTTCAGCCCAAGATTAGCAACAGCCCCATACTTATTACAAATGGAGAGACAAATCACTTGGTTGGGAGGATTCAATCTCTCCATGCAGCCCCAACACATTGTATGAACCGGGGGTTGAGGATCTTTTTGAGCTAACTAGATTGTCTCATTTAATTTAGATGATAGCATGGGTGTGGGAGTCACTCATTGGGAATAATATTCCCTATGTTCATCATCACTTCTACCTTGAGGAGGCCATTGGACATCAGGGAGGTTTCCACTTACATCTTCCACCTTTCTATGATGTGAGCCATATGGTTCTGCATGCTTGGGAGGAAACATTGGAGGACAAATTTGTAGCAAATCATGCTGAGCAGTGGTGGATACTATTGATGAGGAGGCCACAAGAAGAGGAGAGGAGGATTTTTCTCTCCTTATACAATTTCTTAAGGACAAGCAACATTTTGGAGGGGAGGACTGTAATATTCCAAATTTTTAGCCTTCAAGCTAAATGGAATATTAGAGTTGTTTCATCACTAGGTAGGTGAATAAATGGGTAGGGAGGCCCATTAACCTCTTTAGAAGGATCAATAACACTCCTAATGTGAAATGAGTAAGAATAAGTAGCTAATTTGAGCACCTTTGGGTGTGAACAGAGATGGGATCTTGTTGATTCAGTCAACTTTGACCAAGTCAACTAAGTTGTCTAGATACATTGAACCTCCTTTGGACAGCACAGTTGTGGTGGAGGACAACTTGCATGAACTTGGTGGCACATATGGATGGGACCCAATGTGGAGGGGTTCACTTGCTATATATGGAGAGGATGGGAGCCTTTGTTAGACATGCTTTATATTTCGATCTTTGATCTTGTCTGTTTAGACTTGGCTCCCTCTTGTTTTTTAGCAGGGTAGCAGTGTTGTTCAACACTGGGTGTTCTCGAGCAGGAATCCCACCTCTTCCCTTGAGAGGCCTCTTGGGAGAGCTTTTCCTGTATTTCTCCACATCTAGGCTTAATATCAAGCATCATTCTCTAGTCCCAGCGTTATTTCTGTAGCAAGATATTGCTGAGTTGCAGGGTGTTGTAGTGGAGGATTCTTACACCACTTTCGGGTCTGTTTCTCAGTAGAGGGTGCCTTCCTTCTCTTGAGAAATTAGCTAGGAATATTTCTAAGCACATTTCATAACTTGGTAGTAGGAAAAATTATTTCGCATCTCCTACAGCGCAGTCCCTTGCAGTAACTGCGTCATTTTTCACAGAGTTGTTGCAGCAGGGTTAAGACCCCTGTCTCTGAGCTAGTTTCCTAGGGAAAGGGCCAACCCTTCTCCCGGAAAGCTAGAGGAAGGAATTATCATACCTATTTTGTATTATTAAGCTATATTTCTGTAATTTTGCAATAAGACTACATTTTATGAGCTGAATATTCAGATCTGCTCTTTTTTACTCATGTTTCTAAGAAACCCTTGCCGGGTTACCTTTATAATGCAATAAGGAGGTCAGATCTTCATTTTCTTAGCATATTGTTCCATAAGTTCCAAATCCATGTTATTTTATCATTATACTATAGAAACCCTTATAATATAACGTTGTACATGCTTCAATATTTTTCTGCATAACATAAGTCATTGGGTTTGGCTAATTTTAAGTTGATGTGAAGCTGAGAGGTCTGTTTAACATATCAAAAGGGATTTCTTTTTTATCCCATTTTGTATGTGAGGGCCTAACATCATATTCTAAGGGAACCAAACTTTATTTCACCCAGTAAAAACACAGATCTTCAGAAATAACGTTTCCAGGGTCTAATTTCTGCATTTTCCCCACTTGGGAATGTGTAAACATTCTTCTTTTTGTTGTTGTTTCACTAATTTGATGGCTATTTGTTTTTTATAACATCATATGAGTCTATTTTATAGATCTCAAACTTAATAATATCTTAAGATATTCTTATTGTTGTAGAAAATCCCTATTTTGGGATATAACAAATCAGCCCTCAAAACCAGTCAATGCAAGACAATTTCCTGCAGTCAAATACAATCAATGTTACGGTCAAAGTCAATGAATTTCCTCGATTTCTATGCCCTCCAATGCGGCCTTCCAAAATCAGATTTCCAATGCATAAAATGCAGTCAAATCATGAGGGTTGGTCCAAAGTCAACGTTGTTCAAATTTGTCTAGATTTTCCTTAAACTAGTCTGAAAATATCACCAACTTGTTTCACACGTAGGAGAGAGAGAGAGGCCTCCAAAGGTTGTATGAACCAATCAGATGAGGAAGAATGTGTGTGATGAGTTGATGAGAAAATGAGCATCAAGTATCTCCAATTTATATCCTTCAATGAGGGTGTGTGACATGTCTTTTGGGGCTTGTGAGCCTACATTACAATTCTGGCCAACCTTGACAATTTGCACATGTGTGGAAAAATAAATTCAAAATATAATTTCTGCTCATCCAAACAAGATGATCTTTAGATCAATATTGCACCTGTCCGAAAGAGGAATCCAACAAAAATATCATCTCCATCATATGATAAATGCAACATGTATTTTGGACCTAGTTGCCCAAAATTAACACTCCTTCTTAGCTAGGGAGAGCTCCATCTCTCCACATGTGCAATCCTGTCATCCAGTACCATCATGTACTATCATCATCATCATCATCATGCAATCCTGTGTCATCATGTTATAATTTCTTTTTTGGATCTTCTCTGCAAGAAAGATAGTGAATCACAAAGAAATCACTCTCCACTGACCCGAAGACCATCTAGAGGTAAAAACCTCAACCAAACTCAAGGTTGAGCCACATATTGACCCAAATTCAGTTTAGAGGTAAGAACCTCATCTAGGCTTAATCCCGGATCAAGGTGTTGGACACATCCCATCCCAGACATAAAGAGTAAGGCAATCCCTGATGCATCCGTCAGTCATGCTATCGGTCTCTATCCCAACTCATTGGCCAAATGAGAGGTACTTCCCATTAGTCCCAGACTCCATGGGTAGGATGCATGTGGGGGCATAGATCAAAGAGAGGGTGAACCAGCTCAATATCATAATACCAAAAATGTAAGGCAAATCTCGCTTTGTGGTTTCTTATAGCTCTAAGAATCTATCCCCAAGCCCCTTGGAGCTCCTAGAGCTCATAGTCCAACTCAAGCGAGACCCTCAGGATAGGGTCTATCCACGATACCAAGCTTCTCACGTAAGGTTAAGAATTTGAACTTCCCCAAGGGCTTCGTGAGAATATCTGCGACCTACTCGTCAATCCCAATGTGTTGGAGCCTTATGACGCCTCGTTGTACCATGTCCTTGAAAAAGTGGTACCTAATATCAATATGCTTGGATCGATCGTGGAGCATGGGATTCTCAAAAATACAAATCCCACTTTGGTTATCACAAAGGATAACGGTGGTATCCATAACATTTCCAAGCAACTCACTGAAGAGATTTCTCAACCAAACATCTTCACAATAGGCCACGCTCACTGTAATGTATTCGACCTCAACATTGCTCAAAGCAGCTGATTTCTACTTCCTGCTCATCCAATATATCGAAGCAGAACCAAGAGTGAAGCAACATCCATATGTGATCTTACGATCAACCACACTGCTTGCCCAAACAAAATCGGCATATCCATGGAGCCTCATACTCTCGGCAGTGTATCTCATCCCATGGATATCTCAAGAAATCCTTGGCACCAATCCGGTGAATGTGATGAGGCTCGACCACGTATTGACTCAACATGTTCACTGAAAAACATATGTTCGGATGTGATTTTGCTAAGAACATCAAGGCTCCCACGAGTTGACGATACTCGGTGGGATTTCCCAACTCGGGCCCAACATCACTTCCACACAACTTCTTAAAGTTGAGTTCCAACGGAGTAGTCACGGAATTGCAGTCCACCATCCCAAATCTCTCCAGCAACTTCATGACATATTTTCCTTGAGAAAGTAAAATCTCACCTAGATTTTTCCAGACCTCCAAGCCTAGGAAATAATGCATCAGTCTTAGTTCCTTCATCTTGAACTAGGGATCTAGCTTCCTCTTACATTGATGAATGATAGGGTCAGCACCTGTCAAGCAGAGGTCATCCACGTATAGAACCGAAATGAGAGGCTTGTTATTATCAACCTTAAAATAAAGGTTTGGATCAACATCACTTCGAGTGAAGTCCAGCTTCATCAACTATATATCGATCCTCTCATACCAAGCCCTGGAGGATTGCTTCAACCCATAGAGGGATTTCTTCAACCTGCATACATATGTGTCTCTATCTTGGACTTCAAACCCCAGGGGTTGTTCCACGTAGACCTCTTCCTTGATTGAACCATGTAAAAGGGAAGTATTCACATCCATCAGATGGAGACTCCATTTTTTCGTTGCAGCAAGGGAAATGATTGATCGGATGGTGGTGTAGCAGGCAACACGTGCAAATATATCATCATAATCTATGCCTTCCTTTTGAGAGAAGCCTCGGGAAAAAAATATTTCCTTGTACTTTTTAGCACTTCCATCAGCTCCATGCTTGATTTTGTAGAGCCATTTCGAGGTGACAATGGATTTGTCCTTCAGTCTAGGGACCACATCCTAGACATCATTCTCATGATTTATTCATATTCCTCATGCATAACATCCTTCCAAACTTTATTCTTTACGACTTCTTCAAAATTTACAGGCTAAGATCGTACAATAGTACTCATGGTTGCTAGGTACCCTTGGTAGCTATTCGGATTCTTACTTTCACGGAATTTTCCCCTTGGGGCAATATGTCTCTCGGCATCTTCGAGAGTGTATGTTAGCCATGAAGGCCTTATTTTATTTGAAGAGGGTGGATCTATAGGATTCATCGGACTATCAACATCGAGCGTCGGTTCAACCTTCGGTTCTTCCTACCTTCCAACTTCTTCTTCTTCTTCTTTGTCTTCCTTTGAGATAGGAATATTTCTAACCTTCATGAGGGAAACATCTTCATCGAAGGTGACATCATGGAATATCTCCACTTCTCTTTTACCAGGCACATATATTCTATATGTCTTTGAGGTTTCACTATTTCCCACAAACATTCCTTTCTTCCCAGAAGCATTTAGTTTTCTCCTCTTTTCTTTCGGCACATGAAAATAAATGGGACTTCAAGAAACTCTAAAATGAGAGACATTGGGATTCTCTCCAGAGAAGACTTCTTCGGGAATTTTTGAGTCCAATGCGAAATGTGGGCATCTATTTTGAACATACACAACGGTGTTGGCAACTTATCCCCATAGAAACTTTAGAAGACCTTGGTCATAAATCATGGCATAGGCAGCTTCCAAAATGGTTCTATTCTTCCTTTCAGCAACACCATTTTTTTCAGGAGTATACACAGTGGTGGTCTCCCTCTTAATGCCAGCTTCCCTATAATAGTCATTAAATTCATTTGACTCATACTTGGTTCCATTATCAGTCCTCAAAATTTTGATCTTCTTCCCTGTTTGATTTTCAACCAAGGGCTTGAAGGTACAAGGCCACTTGAATGTTGCGTCCTTATTCTTCAAAAATTATATCCAATTTTTCAAGAGAATTCATCTATAAAAGTTGTAGAAATTTGAATAATAGCTGAATTATTCACCGAGATTATCCTGATTACACACTATTTAAGTTTCATGCATAATACATAACCTCTTCTACAATTAATCATCAATATGCGGAAATAGAAGCAGTCGCATGCGCACATTAAAACATAATCAAGCACACATATCAACACAGTATGTAATGGGGAAAGCAATAGCTGAAAACCCCCAACTATCTGTATATTATAATGATAGAGAACATGTAACAATACACAAGACAAAGCTCTCACAAATTTTCCTCAAAGACTATCTCACATGCTAAGTTCAAACTAGCACGAAAATGAAATTGTCACAAAATAAATCTCCTCCACAAGTCTCCCTGCCTCTACTGCGCAATCCAAGTTGATTAATGATGAGATCCAAGTTCGAATCCCACTAGCTCCAACTGCGCAATCCTCATTGGCAATCTCCATCAATGTGTGTGCAAATCTCATGCACAGCCAATAGTCACAACTGATAGTAGACTCACCCTTTCACCCAACTCTAACACTGGTCTCCACTGAACTGTCCATGCATTGCAGTTAACTGATGTGTTCTTTAGTTGATTTATGAGTTAATAATTAGTGAATTAATTAATAATTAATTCACACCACTCATCACTAGTGTATTTGTCAGTTAGACTAAACACAACTAGTTCAACTAAGTTAAACCGAACACAACTCCACCAAACTTTGCCACATGAGTTCTAACTCAAGTCAACCATGCAATAGCTCAACTAACCCATAGGAAAAGTGTATTTCCTTCTGTCAGCTACATGTGCCACATCCAAGCATCAAACTGAAGTGCTCCAAGAGGAAAAGATAATGTTTATAGTCTAAATATTATTAAGGGTTAATAATATTTCACTGTTCTATTTTTAGCCCGGCAGTCTAAAAATAGAAACCGCCCAATGTCTAAAAATAGAGGTCCATCTATTTTTACCAACTCGACCAATCATCCATAAATAGCATCCTACAACTCATAGACCATGATCCCTATGTCTAAAAATAGAAATAGTCTAAAAATAGAATTTGCGCCAAAAATAGCCTGCAAGCCCACTTAGTGAAGGCGACTTCATTTCACTAAGCTCCATCATCTTGTTGCATTTTCAACAAAAGTGATATAATATAAGCATCCTCCCAAGTATGTTATGGGTAGCATACCAGATAAATTAGAATGTATCAATTGAAAAATATCATATGTCTTCATGACACTTGAGGGGAATGGACCCCTTGTATGCTTTCCTTTGGCACAACCTTGACATACACCTTCATGATCATATTTGAAATTGGGCATCCCTATCACCACCTTCCTTGCTTCAGGAAGGGCTTTGAAATGAAGGTATGCAAACCTTCGATGCCATAGCTCGGATTGAAGGGTTGTGTCACATGTCATGACCCCCAGCAGACTTCCTCCAACCAGATAGAGTGTATCAACTCTAAAACCAAGAGTGAGCGCCTCTTTGAAGTTACCCTTCCAAATGCATACCATTCCATAGATGAATTCCACCTTGGATCCTTTGTCTTCCATTACCGAGATAGACATTAGATTCTTCTTCAAGTCAAGTATGTACAACACATCTTGCCAGTGGAGGACTTGACCTTGATTTAGATTAAGGGTTATATTCCCTGTCCCTTTCACGAGATAGGTGGCATTGTCTCCAAGGATAATTTCCAAATTAGTATCATTTTCAATCAAAATCAAAGAGGGATTCCTTGTATCCAGTGAACTTCCTTGAGGCACCACTATCAATCAACCAATTGTGTACTATATTGGAAGGAGATGCAATAGAGAGGGAAGATATAAGAATATATTCATTCCTATAAACAACATTAGATTCATCATAACTGGAATTCCTTGACCTCTTGAAAGGTTTCCCGTTTCCACTTCAATCAGAGGGAGCCTTCCTCTTTCCTTTGAACATGTTTCCACTTTTATCAGAGGCATGCTTCCTCTTTCCTTTGATCCTCTTTCCACTTTGACGAGAGCATAAAATAATTTCTCTTAATTTTTCATAGTGGCAGCTGGTGCATTTGATGGAGGCTCATTGATCTTCCCCTGCACATAATCCATAACATCTTGGTCTTCCAATGTCAAATCCAGAGAAATTTTCCAAGCATGATAATCAGACATATCAGTCATCTCATCGTCAGATTTGAAACCCTTGTATGATGAGGAGGTTATTGATCATGGTCATTTATTTTTCAACTTATTTGGTGATTGAATTTTGTTAAGCAAGTAAATCCTCTCTGCGGACAGATACGATCCCTCTAGCCCTAAAGTGGGTCTAGAAACAATGAGACATGCTAAAGTGTTGATTCCTAATTATTGAATGAAAAGAGGGCATGGTAGATCGATCTACCTGGAGTCCAAAATTGTCATCATTTCTGTAGTGGTGGTGGTCTCTCGCTCCTGCCTTGGCAAGTCACAATCCTTTCACAGTCATGCTCGGATACCTGCACATAGAACAAAAACAAGAACAGCATACGACATAACGATTTCACTCATAACTACTAGATAGTCAAAGAGGGCTAAACATATTGCATTAAACACCTAACATAATACAAATTGGGAAACAAACAATAGTCACGTATATTGATAGAAGGAAGAGTTACAAACAATGCTTTGATGTCGTAGTCTCCTCCAGTGGGGTTCAGTTGGAGCGCGTCTCAGATGCTCGTCAGGGAATTCGGATGGGATGAAGGCATGGACTCAAGATCTCTCAAAAGACATGGACTCAAGCTCTCTCAACGTAATTCCTTATTATTCTATCTCTCTAGTAGTTATGCTATAGTATGTTCAATTCTCCAAGTTCAGCTAGCTTATGCAAAGAGAGATAGCTTCTTTTTATAGAGAAAAAGGAGGAGGTTAAGATCCCTACAAAGGTGGGAGGTGTTAGCCACCCATAAAATTCTGTCATATCAGATGGTGGCTAAATAATGTTGGATACCCTTCAAGAAACAATTTCATGATTAAAATTGCTGATACTTGAAGACTTTTTGATAATGTCCTATCCTTGGTTAATATTCACTATTGTTTCCATTCAGAACTCAGAAATCCTGCTGATTTCTAAAAGCCAAAGTACTTCTGCAAAGCACCCTTTTCCCTTTTTCTTCTTTCCACCACTAACCTCATTTTCTATTCTCCATTTCTCATGAAAACCCCACAATTTCATGTTTCTCCCATTTTAATTTCATTAAAATCCCTTTTATAAGGTTAAAACCCACTATTTTGACCTTACCGAAAGCCTTTATCTCCTTAAAAGACCATTAAAAACCATAGAAAACACACTTTTTCTATGTGTTGGACTTAGGCCCCTCAGGCTAAGCCCCGTGCCTTTTTCTCTCCATGTGACCCGACGCCATGACTGAAGCGTTTCCCCTGCGGGGGCTTTGCTCTATCCGTAGGGTCAAACCTTGGTGCCCCCGTAGTTGACTCCTCGGGATGGGTGAAGACTTAATCTAACGGCTGCCATTCACTACGGGCGGTTGCTCCAAAAGTCTCATGTCCGTACACCTTGGTCCCCCGCAGTTCATCTCCGTCGTCCGATCAAAAACCAATCGACGGAGCGGAACCTGCTTCCCCCGTGGTCCCCGCGCCCGCGTTCATTGTGTGAAAACCGGTGGTTTCATTCCGCACCACCCATCCATAGCCGGCGGTATTTCCCGCGAACCCAGCGATTCCACACGCCTCTTGACGAGTGTCCTCCGCCCTGTTTCAAAAACGCTGCATAAATTTAATCCCCTGCGCGTTATCCGTCGGGCCATGATCGCCCAGTGGAATCAACGGCAGCCATCCGATCTGACCCCTCGCATCTAACGGCTGGCATTAGTTGAAGTTGTCCGATCTTTAACCAAGTTGCATATGGTTTAGCCAGGCCCCGGCGCTGCGGAAAATTAATCTCCGCCGTCGAACTCTACAGATCGACGGCCCACGTTCAGTCCCTTGATTCCGTTGCCCAGTCAAACTATTCACACCGCTGACTTCTCTCAATCACTCCCGACTGTCGATCACAGTGCGATTGACGGCTCCGATTTCCCCACTCCTCCGCACGCCCTCCAATGCAGATTGACCCATATAATCGCAGGATTTCCTCATTTTGTTTGTTTTGTGCAGGTTTAAGGTTTTTTCTTGATTAAATGGAAAAATTTCATGAGGCAAGGATGACGATCCTCTGCCTTTCGAATTCATCGGAGAGATTATCCGCAGGGTGTAAATTATACTGTCAACGAGGTTCCATGAGCCTTCGCTGCCACGCGCCCCTGTAAAACCTGGAAACAGCAAAGAAGTCACAGAAAAAGAGTATCATATGGCAGGAAATCAGAAAACTAACCAGAAGCCGAGGATTAATGGACAAATGAGTGGGGATTACGGCTAAGACATTTATCCAAAGCCTAATCCCCAACTAAAACATAGTTTAAAAGGAAAACCTAAAAGTGTTTATCAGACAGAATTCCTCCGCCGCCATATCTGAGGCAAATTGATTCCTCAACCACCACAGCGCCACCTATGCCTCAAAGGATTCAATCAGGAGCTGAATTTATTGATCAGGATCAGATTTTTGCCTCGACACAGCCAAAGAAGTCACTTCTGCCAGGGCCTTCAATGCAAAGAATATCTGCAGAGTTACTTCAGACTACCTGTGCCTCAAAGGTCAACAAATACTCCTACCCAGCTTAAAACATAAGTGTGAATCAATTAATACGGCGAACACCTCTTCTGTTTCTTCATTGAGCATCCCAAGGGCCAATGGGCCATTTAAATCCTGTATTAATTGTAATTGAGATCTTTTTCAGATCTCACCTCCTCATCTTTCTATATATACCACAGCAGAAGATGAGTGAGGGGTTTTTGGTTGTTGGTTGTTGTTTGATCACAATTTGTAACATTGAAACTCTCGGAAATAAATATACAAGTCTGTTGAAGTTGAAAAACAAATTGAAGTCTTGGATGTCTTGATGATGCTGTTGCATCCCTGTTCCTGAGAAGGCTCTATCATTGGATTGATGAGCTTGGTTGTTGGTGAAGTATTCTAACTGTTTAATGTTTTCTCCTGTTTTCATTATGTTTCATAATCTCTTACTACAGTAGGCTGAAAGTTTTAGGCTAAGAAATGATTCCTGGAAGCACCTTAGACCTGTTCACCCTTCACTGTTTTATGTTTTCTTTTGCTAAAGTATTTTAGAGGCTTTAAACCTTCTCTTTAGTCTTCATGCGTGTTTATTTCCTTAATAGCTCAAATATTTGGTTTCAGCATGATTTATGGTTCTCCCTGCTTGTCTTCCATCACTTGAAAGCCGTTATTGAAGTCTCCCTTTGAAGTACCATTGTCTTAAGTTAATCAAAGAGGTCGGTTTTGATCTTACCCTTTGCCCCTGCTTGAACAGTTGTTTTGAAGGTCTTTATAGTTGCAAGCATAGATGTTATTTAGGTGTTCCCTCTTCTATGAATGCAGCTATCAGTGAATCTTTTATGTTTTATAAGTCCTTTAAAATAAAATATTTGAGGAAATAGGGAGTTCCCCGAATCTTAGATTTCATTTTAAAAGTTGTCTTGAAGTCATTATTTGCTTAAAGAATGTTTGTGGAATTTATGGTTAGCCCTGTCTATCAAATATCTCTTTATTTTTAAGTTATGTTTTCAAGTTCCCTTTTTTGAGAATTAAGCTTCTCTTTCCAAAACATTAATGTCCATCTCATTCCAAAACAAAGGATCCTGTGGCCAAGTTAGATTTTCCCTTTGATATCCCATATCCCTTGAAGAGTTTGTCATGACCTTATTTTGACTCCATTGCCCAATGAACCAGATATTTCCTCTTTCTGTCTATCTTTCCTAGACCTTTCATATTCTGTTGTATCAACTCAACCCAACCAAACGAACATATGCACTTAATAACTAGTCTAAAATCCATAATCAAAGCAAACAAGATAAACCTTTGCAAACAAATATTTGAGAGATCCCTCTCTGAGAACAGGAGGACTAGATCCTGGAACTCTAAAGATTGGTTTTGATGTTGCCTTGTCTTTTGATTTTCCAAACTGTCAAAACACGGGATACCAACATAATGGTGATCACGGTGGGACCTCTAAGTCAGTAACAATCTAAATACCCCTTAGGACTCCAGAAATCGCTTATTTTCAAGAATATCCAGTGATTATTATCCACCTCATCGCCACCAACATAATGGCGATCACGGTGGGACCCTACTGAGAATTAGAGGTTTCAAAACCTTTATTAAAACCTTTAGGTCCAGTATAACATAAGTAACTTTCTTCAAGCACTGCCTAACATAATGGAAATCATGATAGGACTTGATTGAATCAGTGACAAACTAAGTAACCCTTAGGATTCCTTTTAATCCTTATCAAACCTTGAAGGAACCAGTTACCAAGCCATAAGAGAAACTATGTTTGTTTGAACACCTTAGCTAAGTGCAAAATCAGACTTAGAACACTCTCTTAACCTATAAAACCAAAATAAACTCAGAAAAACCCAAAATATTTCAAGTTTGGCTTCATAATAAACATGGTAGTGGACCATAGAACCTTTTACCTCCTCACGAGCTAAAAAATTCCACTTTATAGTGAAACACTCATTCCCACATATCACTTACCTTTGATGTGTTTTACCTTGTACTCTTATACAGAGTCTGGAATGGGCCAGATAGCCTCCGGATCTCATCCTCTTTTAGAGGTGATATATCTGGTGAATGCCCTCCCAGTCAATCTCTGGTTAGAGTTTGTTGTGTTTCGGGATATCCTTGAAAAAGGATGTTTCACAAGCACTGTGGTGGACAGTGTACTTCTTTGAAAACACTCTAAATTTTCCACCTGGCGACTCCACAATCCTGAGCAGACCTTAAAACTCCACTAGGAAGAACCCTTACCATTATAACATTTTCCAAATCTAGTTAGAGGACTATAGGATCAAAATTTGTGTAAACAGATCAGTTAACCTCTCTAATATTGTCATACTTGGTTTAAGTTTTCTTGTTATTTTGGGTCTGAAAACACACCATAGTGGCTTCTAGAAGTATCTACACTAGAGCCCATCCTGACCCCAACCCACCTGAGATAGTTGATGACCCAGAAAGTATCCTTTGGAAGTCTCCTAAGATTAAATTATCAACTGTTTTCAGATCACCCCCAAGAGCTAAATCATTTCCTGAAAAACTTTCAGCTCTACAACACTCACAAGCTGACTTAGTTAATCCATTTAGGACTAGGTCATTTAGTGAGTTAGAACAACTAGATTCTGAGTCTTCACTATCATCTCCTGAAACAAGTGAACATCTTGGTAGCAGAGAAACAATGCCTCCTGATTTACATTTTCTTCTTAACTTAGGTGTCTCTCATCCAATATCAGCTCAGCAATCTACTCCTGTTCCATCCGCTTCTGTTCATCCTCCATCCACTATTCAAACCACCACACCTCAGCCCACTTTCCCTCTTGTCAATCCACCACTTGTTAATCCACCCCCACCACATATCATGGAAGCATGGTATGCTCCCTTAGCCCTTACTGTACCACTAGTCAATCTTCCATAGGACTATCAGTCCAAAATTCCATTATATGATGCTAATAATGCTACAACTGCATCACAACATGTGGATAAGATGAATGACTATTTTGACCGAAATGAAATTGATGATGATTCTGTCAAACTTAGATTATTTGCTCAAAGCTTAGGGGGAGAAGTAAGAAAATGGTTTAAAGGTTTAGCCCCCCGTAGTATTAACAACCTCCAAGCCTTCCATCAAACATTCCTAAACAAATGGGAAGTAAAGAAGAATCCTCTCCAAGTCCTTGTTGATTACAACAATCTTCGTAGGAACCCTAGGGAAAGTATACAAGCATATTGTACTAGATTTAATAGTGTATATAATGCACTTTCCCCAGAACTAAAACCTCCACAAGGCTCAGCCTTAAACAAGTTTCCTGAAGGATTTGACTCTGACATGACTTATTCACTGAGAGAAAGAGATTTTTCAACTCTTGAAGATATGCAAAGGGGTGCTCTTTCTATGGAAGTCAACTTAATAGAAAAGAGAGCGAGAATGAAAACTGAAAAGAGAGTATCTTTTAGAGAGGAATCCCCTCCCTCTACTTCAAGCTCAAAAATGGAGAGAATGTTGGAAGAAATGATGAAAGAGATGAACATAATTAAGAAAGCACAAGCAAATCAAAACTAGACTGCACTTCAAAACAATCAAAACAGAAATAGAAATCAGAATTATAGAAGAGATAACAATCAAGATAAGCAAAAAGAAAGTGACCAACAAATTAGACCTCCTTTTCAACAGAACTATGTTGATCAATATGAGGAAGACAGGGATTTGGAAAGGTTGGAAGAATCACATGTAAACTTGATTAGATCAGACAGTGGGGATGATGTTTTCCTTACTGAAGAAGAACAAGGTTTCTTCTCTAACGTTCAAAATACAAACACCTATGAAGATTCTGATGACAATAGATTGGGTTTTGAAAATGCAATCATGGAAGTAAACAAACAGTATGATCTTAGGAGCAAGGGAAGTATGGAGAATTCAAAGGATAAGAATACTAGCACTGCTGTCAAGAAAAACGCTAAAAACCAGCCCAAAAAGACAGCAGAAAAAACCAACATATCGGCCAAAAAACCAGATTTAAACAAAGACAAAGGAATCCGGCCAAATGTTGAACAGAGTACCCCTAGCACTTCAGCTAGTGGTCCTAATAAAACTATTCCTATCACTAGTCCAAAAAAGGTTCAGCAAATCAAAGCTGCTGAAAAGAATTCAATTGAAAAAATAGATGTAAATATTAACAAGTCAATTATTCCTTTCAGCCTTGAAGGAGAGATTGCTAAGATAAAAATTACCATCCCCCTAGCTGAACTAGTAACCCAAGAAGTGTACAAAAACCAAGTTTTGAAAGCTTTAAACTTAGGAAATGATACTGACACCTTAAACTTGACAGATGACAAACCTGAGCTATTGTTTGGCCCAGAGGTTGAAGGAAAATATCAAGAAGGACCAGTCCCTCCCTTCTATGTTAGCTTGAACATACATGATAAAATTCTACACAATGCCATGTTAGATTCCGGAGCTTCACACAACCTAATGCCCAAAGTAGTAATGGAAAGCTTAGGCTTAGAAATTACTAAACCATACAAAGATTTGTATTCTTTTGACTCAAGCAGAGTCAAATGTTTGGGTTTAATCAAAGATTTGTGTTAACCTAGCTCAGATCCCTGCCAAAAATCTAGTGATGGACATAGTTGTAGCTGATATTCCCCCTAAGTATGGCATGCTCTTATCAAGATCATGGGGAGCCAAACTTCAGGGCAGCCTTCAAATGGACATGTCTTATGCCACCATCCCTATTTTCAACCAAAACAGAAGACTATACAGAGAATCCCATATGAAGTACATGGTGAGTAACATGGACAGGCCAAACAACACTCCAATCTATTCTATTCAATCAAGTTTAGACTCCTTTATCTTGTGTAACGAAGATGAAATTACCCAACAAGGTAAAGAAAACATGGACCCAATCAATTCACCAGAACAATCCAATCTTACCTCGAATCAACTTCAAAATATTGAAAATCAACAGCAACAAGAAAGTGAAAATGAGTCAAACATACTCTGGACAGTAAATTTCGATGGGTCCTGCAATAAAAATAGTGCAAGGGCAGGTGTCTGGATTCAGAACACAAATCAGAGTTTTTCATACAAATTAGATTTCCCGTGCACTAACAACATCGCTGTTGAGCCCCAAGATTGTGCTTTCTTTCATCTTAATTTACCTCATTTTCCTTTTTCCATTGTTATCCCAGACCCAAATGATCATGAAATTAGTTAAAATTACTTTTAGAATGATTAACACGGCTAACTTGCTAAGTTTTGTGATTTTGTCATTGTAATGCATTTTGACCGGAACTAGCTACAGAATGCAGACATTCCGTAGCTAACCAGCAATTCTGCAGTTGTCTTCACGTTCAAGCATGTTCCAGATGTCCTCTCAGGAAAAGCCACACATGGGTATATTCCACATTATGTCCTCATTGTTCGTTGCTCACCATGAAGACTGAACCGAATTCTAGACGTGGTTTTGGTACGTGGGAACTCATTTAAGGAGGCAGACTTCTAATAGGACTGTCCTAGTCCAGATTTTCTTTGTTCCTTTACGCTGCCATCTTTAGAGTCCTAGTACAATTTTGATAAGGAAAGACAATGATCCTCGTATTGTTGCAAGTTCTGTTATGTAGATTGGTTATAAAAGCACTCGAAAAACCGAGAGACAGCTCTAGACTTTGCTTAGATTTCATGTATTGACTGCTATATTTCTGAAGACCGAGACTACTCTGTTTCAAGTTATTTTTCCTTTAATGAAGAAGACAGCATTGCTTTGAACGCGTTGAGTTGATTTGGAGTTAGATTCTGTCTGGTGGTAGAGGGCCCCTGCCTCCTGCACGGCTTTACTTTCGTAATTTAGATAAGTATCTTAGTTTTTTTCACGTTTTTGAAGTTTGAGTTCATAGTTAATTTCATTAGCCACTATAGCTATACTTGTTCTAAGAAACTCTTCCAAAAGAAGAAACTCTTCCAAAAGATCATGATAATGAATGGGAAATGGCTGTAGTGTTGTAGGATTTATTTGTAATTTCTTTTGTTCATTATCACAGTTGAACTTATACTAAGAAAACTCTTCCAAAAAATCCTTATGATGTCTAAGGCATGACTGTGATACTGAATGTTTCAGTTGTTTGCTTGCACTAAGTATCATAGCTGATCTTACTCTTAAAACACTCTTCCAAAATACCATAATGATGGGTAGGAGATAGCTGTGATGTCTTAGTTTTTAAATTGCTTTCAGTCTTCATGTTTGCATTTGCACTGAATTGTACAGCCAGGATTGTTATAAGAAGATCTTCCAAAATACCATTCATGATGGACAAAACAGGCTGTAGAATCCCATAGATTAATGCATGATAACTTAGTTAGGGTACTCCGGAGTCAAATTGCATTCAATTCATGCTCTGTTATTTTGTTTTAAGTTTGATAATGGCTTGTTAGTTCAGCACTGTTTCTTGTAGACTAGTGACCTTTTAGTTCAGTTTTAGCTTAGCTCATTGTATTTACATTCCACAATTAGTTGTCATCCACTGCATATTAGATTACATTAGTTGTTAAACTTAACAATACGGCCTTCATTATTTACAAAACCTCTTCTTGTTCCAAATCTATAATTGATTCATAACCATATGAACAGAAGACAGTATCATTTCAAGGCCTGAAGTACTTTTGCAACTTCTTTACCACTTCATAAACAAAGCATGTCCTCAAAAGACTACTTTAAAAAGAAATCTATAACTCTTGAGTAAGGTTTAGTGATGTTAAACTAAGTTGCAGAATAGAGTTAGGAACTAGTCTTAGAGTAGAGATCTTATGATGGTACCAATGTTTTCATCCAAATATGTTTCAACAAATCTTTAATCATGGATAAAATGTTGCATCATTATAAGCTGGTTGTTTAATTGTTTAGTTAGGAAAATTTGTATACTTAGCTGACCATTTCTCAAGCTCTCCCAAACTACCTTTGATGAAAGAATTGGACAAGTTAAGTTTATGTTTTGATTCATTTCCTTAAAGTCATTATCAAGCTTTGTATTCTGCTTAGTCATAGTTTAGGTTTGATTCTGTTTCAGTATTTTCATTTGCATTTGTCATTTGTCATCAATAAATTAGGCTTCACTCTGTTTTTAACCAGCAGCTTCTTTCCACTAGCATCTAGTTCTTTTCCTTGTGAACATAAAACCATCAAAAGACCAAAAACATCATAAATCATCATAAAATACCAAAAACATCATAAATCATCATAAAATACCAAAAACATCATAAAACACTAAACACAACGCATTAAGAGACAAATACCTAGGGCACATACAACATAATTTACCTTCGTTAAGTTTACCAACCCTGGCCGACAATTAAATGAACTCAATTTTAGGAGACTAAGTTGAGCACAAACATTTTGGAAAGGGCCATATGTTATCTATGTCGAGAGGGGTCATAATGCATTTTTCTCTTGAAAGAAATGAATGGAGAAGACCTATATGGAGTAAGTGAAGCCTGACCTATAGGATGCTCAAGCATTACTTCTGCCAAGAATCTTAAGTTTTAAAGTATTTTTGTTTTTATCATTGTAAATATCATATTCTAACCATTGCATTCAAAGTTATGAAAAATATAAAACACAAAAACAAAGAAAGGAAAAGAGGGCAGAATGTGAAAACAAGAAAGGAAAAGCCCCATGCCAAAAAAGAGAAACAAAACTAAAAGTGTGCAAGCTTAAATGCCACTCCTGATAACCACACTTCTAGTTAGTCGAACAACCTAATCTTGACTAATTAGTTTTAAATTTTCTGCTGATAGGGTAGTGGGTTTGGTTTGCCAAACTGTTTAATCTTGGCTTATCAGTAGATAGATTAGGATAGAAATTAAAGGTTCAAACAAATTCAAAATCTGAACCAAAGTATCAAAAGAGAGATGACTCAAAACTGTTTTATTTTCTGAGTCATAAAATAGAAAAACTGGTTGTAATTTGCCCAAAATCTGAATCAGATTATCAAGGAAGAGACAGCTCAAACCAAAGAAAAAACAGAGCTGTGAAGAAAAGAGAAGATCATGATGAGAAACTTTCAGATCTTAAGCCTTCCATTTTGATTTTAATTTTCTGCAAATAAAAATCTATGTGCAACTTATTTTTATGCCATAGATTACATCAAGTTAAAACAGCTTAATCTTGACTTGAATGTTTTTGAATTTATGTTATAAAATTTAGAGAATGAAAGTCTGTTGGACAACTTAATCCCAAAAGACAGTAGATTAGGTAGAGAATCATATGGGTCCAACTGTTTAATCTCGATCCATGAAGAAATAAGGAGTAGAGTTAGATTAGTTTTTATTCTTTCAAAAAGAATAAAATGTTGTAAGAGAGTTTTCCAATCCAAGTGCACTTTGATGAAGAGAAAATGTTAGATCAGTAGGATTGGGTAGGCAGAAAGTTTGTTGATAAGAGTTCCATTGTTTTTCAAAGATTGACTATTGGTTTCCAGAGCAAAGAAAGATCATTCAAGCAGAGGAAACAACCCAATGGATGAAGCAACTGATCAGCCCCCAGAGAATACAAGCCTGCAGTTCTTTATGCCTTAAAAAAAGACACCATCCCCAAGTGGAGCCACTGTTAGCCACCTATAAATTTCTGTCATATCAGATGGTGGCTAAATGATGTTGGATAGCCTTCAAGAAACAATTCCATGATTAAAATTTCTGATACTTGAATACTTTTGATAATGTCCTATCCTTGGTTAAATATTCACTACTGTTTCCATTCAGAACTCAGAAATCCTACTGATTCCTAAAGACAAATTACTGATACTAAAACCCTTTTTCTTTTCCTTCCCCTCAAGCTAACCTCCTCTTCTATTCCTCCATTTCCCTTGAAAACCCCTCAACTTCATGATTCCTCCTTTTTCATTTCATTAAAATCCCTTTTATAAGGTTAAAACCCACTATTTTGACCTTAATGAAAGCCTTTATCTCCTTAAAAGACCATTAAAAACCATAGAAAACACACTTTTTCTATGCGTTGGACTTAGGCCCCTTGCCAAGCCCCTACCGCCTTTTTCTCTCCATGTGACCCGACGCCCTGACCGAAGCGTTTCCCCTGCGGGGGCTTTACTCTATCCGTAGGGTCAAACCTTGGTGCCCCCGTAGTTGACTCCTCGAGATGGGTGAAGACTTAATCTAACAACTGCCATTCACTATGGGGGGTTGCTCCAAAAATCTCGTGTCCGTACACCTTGGCCCCCCGCAGTTCATCTCCGTCGTCTGATCAAAAACCAATTGACGGAGCGGAACTGTTTCCCGTGGTGGTCCCCGCGCCTGTGTTCATTGTGTGAAAACCGGTGGTTTCATTCCGCACCACCCATCCATAGCCGGCGGTATTTCCCGCGGACCCAGCGATTCCACACGCCTCTTGACACGTGTCCTTTGTACCATTCCAAAACCGCCGCATAAAATCAGTCCCCCGCGCGTTATCCGTCGGGCCATGACCGCCCAGCGGAATCAACGACAGCCATCCGATCTGACCCCTCGCATCCAATGGCTGGCATTCGTTGAAGTTGTCTGATCTTTAACCAAGTTGCATATGGTTTAGCCAGGCCCCGGCGCTGCGGAAAATTAATCTCCGTCGTCGATCTCTGTAGATCGACAGCCCACGTTCAGTCCCTTGATTCTGTTGCCCAGTCAAACTATTCATGCCGCTGACTTCTCTCAATCACTCCCGACCGTCGATCACAGTGCGATCGATAGCTCCGATTGCTCCCATGGCTTCATAATAAACATGGTAGTGGACCATAGAACCTTTTACCTCCTCATGAGCTAAAAACTTCCACTTTGTAGTGAAACACTCATTCCCGCATACTTACCTTGATGTTTCCACCTTGTACTCTTTACGAGTCCGGAAAGGCCAGAGCAGCTCCTGACATCATCCCTTAGAGCTGAGATCCGGTGAATGCTCCTCCAGTCAATCTTCGGTTAGAGTTTGTTGTGTTTTGATCATCTCTTGAAAAGGATGTTTCACAAGCACTGTGGTGGACAGTGTACCTCTTTGAAAAAACTCTAAAATTTCCACCTGGCGACTCCACAATCCTGAGCAGACCTTAAGACTCCACTGGAAAGAACCCTTACCATTATAACATTTTCCTAATCCAGTTAGAGGACTGTAGGATCAAAATTTGTGTAAATAGATCAGTTAACCTCTCAAAGATTGTCATACTTGGTTGAAATTTTCTTGTTATTTTGTGTCTGAAAACACACCATAGTGGCTTCTAGAAGTATCTACACTAGAGCCCATCCTGACCCCAACCCACCTGAGATAGTTGATGACCCAGAACAAATCCTTTGGAAGTCTCCTAAGATTAAATTATCAACTGTTTTCAGATCACCCCCAAGAGCTAAATCAGTTCCTGAAAAACTTTCAACTCTACAACACTCACAAGATGACTTGGTTAATCCATTTAGGACTAGGTCATTTAGTGAGTTAGAACAACTAGATTCTGAGTTTTCACTATCATCTCCTGAAACAAGTGAACATCTTGATAGCAGAGAAACAACACCTCCCGATTTACATTTTCTTCACATCCTAGGTGTCTCTCATCCAAGATCAGCTCAGCGGTCTACTCCTGGTCCATCCACTACTACTCATCCTACATCCACTGTTCAAACCACCACACCTCAGCCCCCTTTCCCTCTTGTCAACCCACCACTTGTTAATCCACCCCCACCACATATCATGGTAGCATGGTATGCTCCCTTAGCCCTTACTGTACCACTAATCAATCTTCCACAGGAATATCAGTCCAAAATTCCATTATATGATGCTAATAATGCTACAAATGCATCACAACATGTGGATAAGATGAATGACTATTTTGACCGAAATGAAATTGATGATGATTCTGTCAAACTTAGATTATTTGCTCAGATCTTAGGGGGAGAAGTAAGAAAATGGTTTAAAGGTTTAGCCCCCTGTAGTATTAACGATCTCCAAGCCTTCCATCAAACATTCCTAAACAAATGGGAAGTAAAGAAGAATCCTTTCCAAGTCCTTGCTGATTACAACAATCTCCGTAGGAATCCTGGGGAGAGTGTGCAAGCATATTGTACTAGATTTAACATTGTATATAATGCACTTTCCCCAGAACTAAAACCGCTACAAGGTTTAGCCTTAAACAAGTTTCCTGAAGGATTTGACTCTGACATGACTTATTCACTAAGAGAAAGAGATTTTGTAACTCTTGAAGATATGCAAAGGGGTGCTCTTTCTGTGGAGGTAAATTTAATAGAAAAGAGAGCAAGAATGAAAACTAAAAAGAGAGTATCTTTCAGAGAGGAATCCCCTCCCTCTACTTCAAACTCAAAAATGGAGAGAATGTTGGCAGAAATGATGAAAGAGATGAACATAATTAAGAAAGCGCAAGCAAATCAAAACTAGACTGCACTTCAAAAAAATCAAAACAGAAATAGAAGTCAGAATTACAGAAGAGATAACAATCAAGATACACAAAAAGAAAGTGACCAACAAATTAGACCTCCCTTTCAACAGAACTATGTAGATCAATATGAGGAAGACAGGGAGTTGGGAAGGTTGGAAGAATCACATGTAAACTTGATTGGATCAGACAGTGGCGATGATGTTTTCCTCACTAAGGAAGAACAAGGTTTCTTCTCTAATAATCAGAATCCAAACACCTATGAAGATTCTGATGACTATAGATTGGGTTTTGAAAATGCAATCATGGAGGTACACAAACAGTATAATCTTAGGAGCAAGGGAAGTGTAGAAAATCCAAAAGATAAGAATACTAGCACTGCTGTCAAGAAAAACGCAGAAAACTGGCCCAAGAAGACAGCAAAAAAAGCCAACATTTCGTCCAAAAAATCAGATTTAAATAAAGACAAGGGAATCCAGCCAAATGTTGAACAAAGCACCCTTAGCACTTCAGCTAGTGGTCCTAGTAAAACTGTTCCTATCACTAGTTCAAGCAAGGTTCAGCAAATCAAAGCTGCTGAAAAGAATTCAATTGAAAAAACAGATGTAAATATTAACTAGTCAATTATTCCTTTCAGCCTTGAGGGAGAGATTGCTAAGATAAAAATTACCATCCCCCTAGCTGAACTAGTAACCCAAGAAGTGTACAAAAACCAAGTTTTGAAAGCTTTAAACTTAGGAAATGATACTAACACCTTAAACTTGACAGATGACAAACCTGAGCTATTGTTTGGCCCAGAGGTTGAAGGAAAATATCAAGAAGGACCAGTCCCTCCCTTCTATGTTAGTTTGAACATACACGATAAAATTCTACACAACGCCATGTTAGATTCTGGAGCTTCACACAATCTAATGCCCAAAGTAGTAATGGAAAGTCTAGGCTTAGAAATTACTAAACCATACAAAGATTTGTATTCTTTTGACTCAAGCAGAGTCAAATGTTTGGGTTTAATCAAAGATTTATGTGTGAACTTAGCTCAAATCCCCCCAAGAATCTAGTAATGGATGTAGTTGTAGCTGACATTCCCCCTAAGTATGGCATGCTCTTATCAAGATCATGGGGAGCCAAACTTCAGGGAAGCCTTCAAATGGATATGTCTTATGCCACCATCCCTGTTTTTAACCAAAACAGAAGACTATATAGATAATCCCACATGAATTACATGGTGAGTAACATGGACAAACCAAACAACACTCCAATCTATTCTATTCAATCAAGTTTAGACTCCTTTATCTTGTGTAACGAAGATGAAATCACCCAACAAGGTAAAGAAAACATGGACCCAATCAATTCACCAGAACAATCCAATCTTACCTTGAATCAGCTTCAAAATATTGACAATCAACAACAACAAGGAAGTGAAAATGAGTCAAACATACTCTGGACAGTAAATTTCGATGGGTCCTGCAATAAAACTAGTGCAGGGGCAGGTGTCTGGATTCAAAACACAAATCAGAGTTTTTCATACAAATTAGATTTCCCGTGCACTAACAACATCGTTGTTGAGCCCCAATATTGTGCTTTCTTTCATCTTACTTTACCTCATTTTCCTTTTTCCATTGTTATCCCAGACCCAAATGATCAATGAAATTAGTTAAAATTACTTTTAGAATGATTATCATGGCTAACTTGCTAAGTTTTGTGATTTTGTCATTGTAATGCATTTTGACCGGAACTAGCTGCAGAATGCAGACATTCCGTAGCTAACCGGCAATTCTGCAGCTGTCTTCACGTTCAAGCATATTCCAGGTGTCCTCTTAGGAAAATCCACACATGGGTATATTCCACATTATGTCCTCATTGTTCGTTGCTCACCATGAAGACTGAACCGAATTCTGGACGTGGTTTTGGTACGTGGGAACTCATTTAAGGAGGCAAACTTCTAATAGGACTATCCTAGTCCAGATGTTCTTTGTTCCTTTACGCTACCATCTTTAGAGTCCTAGTACAATTTTGATAAGGAAAGACAATGATCCTCGTATTGTTTCAAGTTCTGTTATGTAGATTGGTTATAAAAGCACTCGAAAAACCGAGAGACAGCTCTAGATTTTGCTTATATTTCATGTATTGACTGCTATATTTCTGAAGACCGAGACTACTCTGTTTCAAGTTATTTTTCCTTTAATGAAGAAGACAGCATTGCTTTGAACGCGTTGAGGTGATTTGGAGTTAGATTCCGTCTAGTGGTAGAGGGCCCCTGCCTCCTGCGCGGCTTTACTTTCGTAATTTAGATAAGTATCTTAGTTGTTTTCACGTTTTTGAAGTTTGAGTTCATAGTTAATTTCATTAGCCACTATAGCTATACTTGTTCTAAGAAACTCTTCCAAAAGATCATGATAATGAATGGGAAATGGCTGTAGTGTTGTAGGATTTAATTGTAATTTCTTTTGTTCATTATCACAGTTGAACTTATACTAATCAAACTCTTCCAAAAAATCCTTATGATGTCTAAGGCATGACTGTGATACTGAATGTTTCAGTTGTTTGTTTGCACTAAGTAGCATAGTTGATCTTACTCTTAAAACGCTCTTCCAAAATATCATAATGATGGGTAGGAGATAGTTGTGATGTCTTAGTTTTTAAATTGCTTTCAGTCTTTATGTTTGCATTTGCACTGAATTGTACAGCCAGGATTGTTCTAAGAAGCTCTTCCAAAACACCATTCATGATGGACAAAACAGGCTGTAGAATCCCATAGATTAATGCATGATAGCTTAGTTAGGGTACTCCGGAGTCAAATTGCATTCAATTCATTCTCTGTTATTTTGTTTTAAGTTTGATAATGGCTTGTTAGTTCAGAACTGTTTCTTGTAGACTAGTGACATTTTAGTTCAGTCTTAGCTTAGCTCATTGTATTTACATTCCACAATTAGTTGTCATCCACTGCATATTAGATTACATTAGTTGTTAAACTTAACAATACGGCCTTCATTATTTACAAAACCTCTTCTTGTTCCAAATCTATAATTGATTCATAACCATATGAATAGAAGACAGTATCATTTCAAGGCCTGAAGTACTTTTGCAACTTCTTTACCACTTCATAAACAAAGCTTGTCCTCAAAAGACTACTTTAAAAAGAAATCTATAACTCTTCAGTAAGGTTTAGTGATGTTAAACTAAGTTGCATAATAGAGTTAGGAACTAGTCTTAGAGTAGAGATCTTATGATGGTACCAATTTTTTCCTCCAAATATGTTTCAACAAATCTTTAATCATGGATAAAATGTTGCATCATTATAAGCTGGTTGTTTAATTGTTTAGTTAGGAGAATTTGTATACTTAGCTGACCATTTCTCAAGCTCTCCCAAAATACCTTTGATGAAAGAATTGGACAAGTTAATTTTATGTTTTGATTCATTTCCTTAAAGTCATTATCAAGCTTTGTATTCTGCTTAGTCATAGTTTAGGTTTGATTATGTTTCAGTATTTGCATTTTCATTTGTCATTTGTCATCAACCAATTAGGCTTCACTCTGTTTTTAACCAGTAGCTTCTTTCCACTAGCTTTCTAGTCATTTTCCTTGTGAACATAAAAACCATCAAAAGACCAAAAACATCATAAAACACTAAACACAACGCATTAAGAGACAAAAACCTAGGCACATACAGCAGACTTCATCAGCTTACAAACATTTTATGTCATGCTCTGTGCTTAAAACTAGGTAACCTTTGTTTCTTAACTCCCAAAAACAATTATATGCGTAGAGAGAGAGATTCAAGGGGTAGATTTATAAGCAGCAGAAGCATAAATTTGATTCCTAGAACACCACTTGTTTCACCTAGACCAAGAGCTAGTACACCTTCAACTCGGACCCACATTCCATCCTTTACTGATCCTGGACTTCTAGAAGATCTAAGGTCAGATATTCCATTAGAGAAACCTTCCACTTCATCCACTGAACCTGCCTTAGAAGAAGATCTAAAGACTCCTGTTAGGGACACAAACCTTTCCACTTCCACAGGAGAGTCAATCATGGCAGAAGAAGGGGGAGGAGGAGTCTTTAATGGAGAACACACACTATTTGGAGGTAGAGGTAGAGGTAGAGGAGAAGGAGGTAGAGGTGCAGATGGAGGAAGAGGTAGAAGAGAAATATGAAGCTCTTTTGGGTTCCCTATAATTGATGAAGAAACCAATACAACCATGAAAAACATTTCACCCTCTGTCCTTCCAAACTTCTATGGACTTAAAACTAAAGATCCTGAAACCTTCCTATTTGAATTTGAAATCCTGTGTAGAACTTATGACTACTTACAAGATGCTCAAAAACTTAAACTATTTCCTTCAACATTGAAAGGAGCAACATTGAAGTGGTTTATGAGTTTGATCAACAGTTCTATTAGGACATGGGAAGACATGAAACAAGCATTTCTAGAGAGGTATCTGGATTATTGTATGCCGGTCAATCATAAGGAAGAAGTGTTTAAGATGTTACAAAAAGAAGATGGAAACTTGGAAGATTTGTTGGAGAGATTTCATTATAACATCAAAAGAGCAAAAATGGAAAACCTAGATCAAGACACCTTAAAAGCTCTTTTGTTGAAAACAATTAGGGATGAATGGTTGGATATCCTTAACATGATGGGAAAAGGGGATATATCATAGCTCACATTACCTGAAATATCTGAGTTATGTATCAACCTTTCAAGAGGGAAATCTAAAACTGTAAAAGGTCCAAGAGATCCTGCTCTTGCAAGGGCAAGTAAGTATGCTTCTGGGACAATAAGTAGATCAGAAATAGGACATGTGCTTGATGATTTTAAATCTGACATCTTAGGGAGTCTTAGTGAACAAATAGACACCCTTAAGATACAAAACAAGCAAAAAGCTGAATCTGATGCCTTGGCAATCTTTTGTCCCAAATGTAGAAAGAAACATGCCTTGAGAGAGTTTCCATTGGATGTAAAAGTTGTAGAGACCTGTGTCATTTGTTCTGAAAAACATGAGACCAAGAATTGTCCTTCTCTTCCTGGTCTCAAAGCTGTCTTTCAGGAGGAAACTCCTACAGATTCCACAGAATCTCTTAATTTTGTCTCTATAAGACCTTGGCAGGGACCTCAAACACAAGGATTCCATGATCAAATGTATAATCAACCTCCACCTTGGAATTCTTGGCAGCAACCTTGGCCTCAATTTCAAAATCAATCTCAAGCTTGGGCACAAGGAGCACAAAATCCCTTTGGAAGATACTCTCAGTACTATCAGTATCCAACATCCTATCCACCATACCCACATTTTTATCCTCAAAATCCTCAACAAAATCCTCAACAACATCATCAGAATCCACCACATCAAAATCAACCACTTCCACTACCATTCCCTCAAAAATCAAATCAATTGCCTGCTCAACCCATACCAAACCCCAATAATAAAAATCCTCAGAACACATACATGATAGAAGGCCAATAGTTTCCAACTTATTTAATTACTCCTTTAGACCTTAGTGATGTTCAACTTAGGTCTGGAAGAATACTTGAAAAGAGGAAACCTTCTGTGATCATACAAGAACAAGATAACTCTGAGGAAGACTCTCTACGGGTGAATAAAAGTCTTGAGGAAGACACATATTTTCAAGACCCAAACACTGAAAAATTAAAGCAAAAAGATCCAATAATTTCAACTCCTGTATTAGAGCAACCATCCACATCTACTTATATACCTCCCTTTCCAGAAAGATTACAAATTGATAGAGGTGTAGAAAAACAAATTATGGTGCCTAATTATGATTTCCTAGATGAGCTGAGAAATGTTTGCATTAAAATTCCATTATTACAAGCCATCAAGGAAATTCCAATTTTAGCTAAAACAATAAAGGAGTTGAGTATGAAGAAAACAAGAAAAAGAATAAGAGAAACAAAGAAAATTCAACTGGCAGGGAAAATAGCAGACATTATGATGGGCAAGATTTCTATTCCAAAGTATCTTGACCCAGGAAATCCAGTTGTTAAAATTCACATCAATGGAATTGAAATCCAAAACACACTCATTGATTTAGGAGCAGCAATCAATATCATGAGTAGACAAATCATGGATAAGCTGAAACTTCCTAATCTTCTCTTTACACCCACATTATTACAATTAGCAGACAGATCTGTGATCAAACCAGATGGGGTAATAGAAGACATTCCAGTGTCCCTAGATTCTTGGGAGTACCCTGTGGATTTCATGATCCTAACTCCTAAGAATAATCTAGGAGGCCATCCTGTTATATTAGGAAGACCTTGGTTGGCCACAGCTGATGCTTTTATTAGTTGTAGGTCCGGTGATATGTATATTTCTGATGGTAGTTCAACAAAGAAATTCACTTTATATCCTCCAGCTAGGACAATTACGGATCTAGATGACACTCAATGGATAGAGGATGAAGAATATTTACAACCACTCTTCACAATTTCAGAAATTAGTGAAGATAATCAAATTCTGAATACTCTAGAAAACTTTGAATCCTCTCCAGAACACAAACATGAATCATTTCAAGAGGGATCCAATATTGAGTTTTTGTCATCAAGGTAGATGTCTCTTCATTCTATGGATAAATTTGGCAGCTCTACAAGTGAGATATTTCCAGGCAAAACTTTGAACATAAACAAGAACCTAGAAAATATCAACAAGAAGAGTTAGTCAAAGTATTACAGAGACATTCTTCTGCATATGCATGGGAATACACTGACATGAAAGGGATAAGCCCCAAGACTTGCACTCATCACATCTATATAGAGGAAAATTACAAACCAATCAGACAACCTCAAAGACGGATGAATCCAAATCTTAGGGAGATTGTTAAAGAAGAATTGCAAAAATTGTTAAATGTCAACTTCATCTATCCTATTTCAGATAGTCAGTGGGTTTCTCCTTTGGTAATTGTGCCTAAGAAAAATGGTAAATGGAGGGTATGTGTTGACTACCGAGAACTAAACAAAGCTACTCTTAAAGACCATTTTCCCTTACCTTTCATAGATCAAGTGTTAGATACATTAGCTGGCAAAAAGTACTTCTCATTCCTAGATGGGTTTAGTGGTTACAACCAAATCCAAGTAGCACTTGAAGATCAAGACAAAACCGCATTTACCTGTCCTTGGGGTACCTATGCTTACCAAGTATTGCCATTTGGATTATGCAATGCACCTGCAACATTCCAAAGGGCAGTATTAGGAATTTTTTCAGATCTAATACATGATTGTGTAGAGGTATACATGGATGATTTCACAGTTTATGGAAACACTTTTGAAGAAGCTTTAGCAAACTTGGAAAAAATTTTAAAGAGATTTAAAGAGATGTCAAGAAGAAAATCTTTCACTTAGTCATGAGAAATGTTTCATGATGTTTACTAAAGGTATTGTTTTGGGGCATCACATTTCAGGGGATGGGATTAGAGTTGATGAGTCAAAAGTTGAAGTCATCTCTAACTTATCTATTCCAAGTTGTCAAAAAGATGTTAGGAGTTTTCTAGGATTTATAGGATATTATCGGAGATTTATAGAAAACTTCACTAAGATAGCATCTCCACTCTTCAAATTACTTACCAAATATTGTGAATTCAAGTGGAATTCTGATTGCCAGTTAGCCTTTGAGACCCTGAAAACCAAAATTTCTGAAGCACCTATATTAAGGGGACCTAACTGGAAGTTACCTTTTCATATCTCAACAGATGCTTCTGATACAGCTCTAGGAGCAGTATTGGGACAAAAAGACCCGATTCCTTATGCCATCTACTATACCAGTAAAAATTTGACTCCTACAGAGTTAAACTATACTGTAACTGAAAAAGAGTTTTTAGCTGTTGTTCATGCCATAAAAAAATTTAGACACTATATAACAGGCTATGAAACTTTTGTTCACACTGATCATTCTGCAATTAGATACTTAATGAACAAATCAATTACTAATGGCAGAGTCATAAGATGGTTATTTCTTTTACAAGAATTCAACATTACCATTCTAGATAGGCCTGGAAAACAAAACACAGTAGCCGATTTCCTATCTAGACTCCAAAACATCAAAGATGACACTCCAGTTGAAGATCAATTTCCTGATGAATATCTTTTTGCAATTTCTACTCAAACTCCTTGGTTTGCTGACATTGCTAATTATTTAGTTTCAGGAAAGTTTCCTTCAATAATGAATGCAAGAGATAAAAGAAAAATCATTTATGAAAGTGCAAAATATTCATGGGTTGCTAATGAGTTGTACAAGACAGGTCCAGATTTGATCATTAGGAGATGTGTTCGTGAAGATGAGATGCCTGAGATTCTCAAAGCATGTCATGATGAACCTTGTGGCAGACACTTTGCTAATAAGAGGACAACCTATAAGATCCTTAATTTAGGATATTATTGGCCATCCTTGTTTAAAGATGCTAAAGAGTATGTCAAAAGGTGTGACAGTTGCCAAAGGGTAGGGAAACCTTCTCCTTCAGGTGAGATGCCATTACAACCTCGGGTACATATTGAACCTTTTGAAAAATGGGCTTTGGATTTTGTAGGACCTATTAGTCCTCCATCAAGACAAAAGAGATATATATTAGTTTGCACTGATTGTGTTACCAAATGGGTAGAGGCCAAGCCATTACTTTTTGCTAATGAAGCATCTGTAGTTACTTTTCTTTTTGAGGATATTTTACTCGTTTTGGTGTCCCAAGGGAAATTCTTACAGATCAAGGAGCTCAATTCACATCAAGGCTAGTAACAAATGATGGAGAGATACAAAATCAGGCATAGAAAATCTACTCCTTATCATCCACAAGCAAATGGTCAAGTGGAATATACTAATAAGGTCATTGAAGGAATCCTAACAAAGATTGTTCATTTACATAGAAGAGATTGGGTAGATAGGCTTCCTGAAGCCTTGTGGGCCTATAGAACTACATGGAGAAACACAACATGCCATACTCCTTATGAACTTGTTTATGGAAAGCAAGTTTTGTTTCCCATAGAGTTCCAGATTCAAACTTTCAAAATGGAAGTTCAGCTAGGACTTGATTTAACGGAGGCACAAAAGCATAGATTGGAGCAGATTAATGAATTGGATGAGATCAGACAAGATGCAGTTCAGAAAACAAGTCTAGTCCAACATCAAAGGACTAGATGGCATGACAAGTACATCAAAGAGAAGAAATTCAAAGAAGGTGACTGGGCTCTCTTGTTTGATTCAAAATTCAAGGATTTTCAAGGTAAATTTCAAACACATTGGCTTGGGCCATATGAAATTGTTGAAATTTTTGACAATGGAGCAGTAAAAATCAAGACAATAGATGAAGAAGAGGTCACTTTTCTTGTGAATGGTCATAGATTGAAGCTGTATCACAAACCACTCTCAAGAGAAGAATTTGTCAAGAAGTTCTAGGAAAATAGTGATGTGAAGTTAATGAAGAAGAATCTTTCTTCTTCATCAACTTGATTGAATTTTCTGAAGCATTTCTTTTGAAAAAAAAATAATAATAAATAAATAAATAAATAAATAAAAAATAAGGTATAAACATGAAAACCAATCATTGATTGGCATGTTTATACAGAAAAGATAGGGTGAAAATCAGAGTCTTTCTGACACTCTAACTTTTCCCATTTTGTTTTTGCAAGCAGCTGTTACAAAATCATAAGTTCATATCCATTGTACTTATGATCCATCTCATTTCATTTCATTCCATTCACTTATCCATCCATACTCCATTTCATTCATTCATTCATACTTCACTTAATTCCATATATCATTCATCTCATTCCATATTTCATCCACCTCATTTCCATATCAAAATTTAAAGTTTAATGTTTTTTCTGCAAATGAATAATACATGTCATGGATTGCAGGACATTTCCTATATTCTTCCACTCCATTTCATAAATTGAATCCATTCCATTTCATCATCCACTTCATACATATCATGTCTCATCATCCATCTTCGTTCATGCCATATAACATTTAACTTATATTCCAAATCACTCCATTCCATGATTAAAATGCTCTACAGGTACATTCTGCAGCTAAATAGACATTCTGCAGCTGATCAGACTTTCCGCAGCCAGACAGTCATTCCGCAGCTACAGATCCTGAAGGCACTAATCAGCATACATTTGAATTGCAACAAAATGGTCCAGTATATCCATAAACAAGCAAAATTAAGAGGAATTATGAGGACTCACAAAATAATGGTTTCCAGAGGAGAACCAAGTATATGAAGACCACAAAAAGCAGATGAAAAGCAAAGGTAACAAGTTTTGATTATAATGGCATATCATAAACTTTAGTATAGTTTTAGTTATGAATCATTCGAAAAAGTTGTTTTGATTATTTTTATTGATCATGTCAAATATACCCTCCACAAACTTTGGATAAAAATCTCTCATTTCAAATTCTATACCCGACCATCATTTAAGTGGTTAAAAAGGCTGAAGTGTTTGATTTCCTCACATCACCCAGCCAAATCATTTAATGATGATTTTTTTCTGTTGTAAAAAAATCTCTGCAGTCTTTTCACTCATTGATTTGTTTTCTTCACCTCACTTCATTAACTCATTCCGTAACTACCTCCATCACTCCATTCCGTAGCCAGCCCTTCATCATTTCATTCCGCAAAACAGAGATATCCCTATCACCGTGAGCAGAGGTATATCAATTTGAAATATCAAACCACTATCACCATGAGCAGAGATTGAAGCATTATCACTGTGAGCAGAGATTGAAGCATTATCACCGTGAAGCAGAGGTATATCAGTGTGGAATTTGAAGCATTGTCACCGAAAAGCAGAGGTATATCAGTGTGGAATTTGAAGCCATTGTCACCGTGAAGCAGAGGTATATCAGTGTGGAATTTGAAGCCATTGTCACCGAGAAGCAGAGATATATCAGTTTGAAGATTGAAGCACTATCTCCGTGAACCAGAGGTATATCAATTTGAAGGTTGAAGTTATTGTTTTTGTGAGCAGAAAGAGTACTAATCTGAAGATTGAAGAACGAATTATGGGCCTTATTGTAAGAACTGAACCAGTGGGCACAAAATACCTGGAAGGATACCCTCAAAGTAGATAAATGTTGCAACAGGTAAGATGGCTACAATTTCTTGAGAAATTTAATGGCTTCCACAAAGAAGTCACTAAAACATTTGCAAGGTCATTTAAGGGAGCCGAGGTTGAAATTGGAGATGTTAAATTCACTATCACAGAGGGTTTTATTGCAGAAGCAACAAGATTGCTTAGACATGGAGAGAGATGGTTTAAAAATAGAGAATTTCACCATGAATCATGGAAGAAAATCTTAAAATCACCAGGTATGGATGTCACTATGTTTAAAAAGGGAATTCCAAGTTCTGCATTAAAAAATAAACGGAAAAACATATTGCTTATTCTACAAAAAATTTATCACATGTGAAGGTAGATATAGCACATTTTATGTTTACCATATTAGATTGATAATGCATTTTCTGGAGGAAGAGCTAAATTTTCCTTATTTCTTGCTTCAAAGTTTGAAAAATATGGCTTCTTGTGTTCAAAGGAGAGTCCAATTCCTAGAGACAACTCTATACCATCATGGCTTGGTTAAGATTTTAATTGAACACCATTTAGCCAAAACAAAAGATACTTGGGATAATTTCTTGGTAAGAAACCACTTTGAGGAACCAAAAGAGCCTTCACCTGAACATCAGCCTACAAGGAGAAGCAGAAAATGGAGAGCCTCTAAAATTGAAATTGACAAAACAGTACAGGAAAGTAGTGAAGAAATAATCTCTGAGAAGTTGACTCAAATTAAGAGACAACTTAAGAAAGAAAGGGTAATCAGGAAATCTGCCACAGAAAAAGGAGAGGGATCATCCCAGCCAAGAAGAAGCCATAGACTCAGGGGGAAACTAAGGAAAACACAGATCAAACAAACAGGGGTGATAAATATAGAAGATGAGGAAACATCTATTGAGGATGTTGAAGAAGATTTTAATGAAGAAACCCCTGAAATTGACCCTTCTCAGCAAGAAGTTTATGACTATGTTGAAACATTGGAAAGGAAAGCTTCAGAGAGTAGAGATAGAACCCCTAGTCCTCCACTGTCCGAAATAGATGTGTTAAGAAGGGATAGGTATGAGCTGGAAATACTTAATAGACATATCAAAAATGAGAATGTTCTGAAGGAACAAGTCAAACTCGAAACCAGTATGAACTCAACCTTATCTCTACAAATGGACGAAGTGGAAAAGGCTAATGAAAAGTTGAAAAAGAGGAACAAGACGCTAATCAGGGCACTTATCAACTTAAGGTTCAAACTTTTCATCAGAAAACCTAGAATACATTTAGCTTCCAAGCAAAGAAGAAGGAGAGGATTAGATGTTCTTGCAGAAGTCTCTGAGTTTATGGAATAAATTGCATGAGGACATGCAAGAAGATAGCAGTGGAGGTATGTTGAGCCCCAAGATTGATCCTCGTATTGTTGCAAGTTCTGTTATGTAGATTGGTTATAAAAGCACTCGAAAAACCGAGAGACGGCTCTAGATTTTGCTTAGATTTCATGTATTGACTGCTATATTTCTGAAGACCGAGACTACTTTGTTTCAAGTTATTTTTCCTTTAATGAATAATACAGCATTGCTTTGAACGCGTTGAGTTGATTTGGAGTTAGATTCCGTCTGGTGGTAGAGGGCCCCAACCTCCTGCACGGCTTTACTTTCGTAATTTAGATAAGTATCGTAGTTGTTTTCACGTTTTTGAAGTTTGAGTTCATAGTTAATTTCATTAGCCACTATAGCTATACTTGTTCTAAGAAACTCTTCCAAAAGATCATGATAATGAATGGGAAATGGCTGTAGTGTTGTAGGATTTATTTGTAATTTCTTTTGTTCATTATCACAGTTGAACTTATACTAAGAAAAATCTTCCAAAAAATCCTTATGATGTCTAAGGCATGACTATGATACTGAATGTTTCAGTTGTTTTCTTGCACTAAGTAGCATAGCTGATCTTACTCTTAAAACGCTCTTCCAAAATACCATAATGATGGGTAGGAGATAGCTGTGATGTCTTAGTTTTTAAATTGCTTTCAGTCTTTATGTTTGCATTTGCACTGAATTGTACAGCCAGGATTGTTCTAAGAAGCTCTTCCAAAACACCATTCATGATGGACAAAACAGGCTGTAGAATCCCATATATTAATGCATGATAACTTAGTTAGGGTACTCCGGAGTCAAATTGCATTCAATTCATGCTCTGTTATTTTGTTTTAAGTTTGATAATGGCTTGTTAGTTCAACACTGTTTTAGACTAGTGACATCTTAAGTTCTATTTTAGCTTAACTCATTGCATTTTCACTCCACAATTAGTTGTCATCCACTGCATATTAGATTACATTAGTTGTTAAACTTAACAATACGACCTTCATTATTTACAAAACCTCTTCTTGTTCCAAATCTATAATTGATTCATAACCATATGAACAGAAGACAGTATCATTTCAAGGCCTGAAGTACTTTTGCAACTTCTTTACCACTTCATAAACAAAGACTTTCCTCAAAAGACTACTTTAAAAATAAATCTATAACTCTTGGGTAAGGTTTAGTGATGTTAAACTAAGTTGCAGAATAGAGTTAGGAACTAGTCTTAGAGTAGAGATCTTATGATGATACCAATGTTTTCCTCCAAATATGTTTCAACAAATCTTTAATCATGGATAAAATGTTGTCTCATTATAAGCTGATTGTTTAATTGTTAGTTAGGAGAATTTGTATACTTAGCTGACCACTTCTCAAGCTCTACCAAAATATCTTTGATGAAAGAATTGGACAAGTTAAGTTTATGTTTTGATTCATTTTCTTGAAGTCATTATCAAGCTTGGTATTCTGCTTAGTCATAGTTTAGGTTTGATTCTGTTTCAGTATTTTCATTTTCATTTGTCATTTGTCATCAACCAATTAGGCTTCACTCTATTTTTAACCAGTAGCTTCTTTCCACTAGCTTTCTAGTCATTTTCCTTGTGAACATAAAAACCATCAAAAGACCAAAACCATCATAAATCATCATAAAAGACCAAAAACATCATAAAACACTAAACACAACGCATTAAGAGACAAACACCTAGGCACATACAGTGCACTTCACTTCAGCAGTTTACCAACCCTGGTTGACAATTAAATGAACTCAATTTAGGGGACTAAGTTGAGCACAAACAATCGCTGAGTACGAAGCCCTCCTCCTAGGTTTACAATTGCTCAAACAGTTAAAAGCCCAAAGGATATCTATCTTAGGAGATTCTGAACTTATCATCAAAAAAATCAAAGGAGAATACTCAGCCAAGAATCCAAGGCTTAGGGAATATCGAAATGTTGCCCTCGACCTACTAAAAACTTTCGAAAAAAATGAACTCATTTTCATTCCTAGAGCACTGAATCATCTGGAAAATGAACTTGACTTCATGGCCAGTAATTGCCAAGTACTTGAAATAAATGAACAACTCAGTATAAAGGTGAAACACAGACCTGTTGTGCCTGATAACGAAGATCACTGGCAGGTGTTTGAATCTGACAAACACATAGATGATTTCTTGAAATCAGAAAATGATTTCAGCATACCAACACCAGAAACTAGCCATGAAGAAAACTGTTTGTATATTGAACAAATCCCAGAGGTTGAAATGACATATCCTGCTAATATAAATCATTGCGAAAATCTATTTGAAGCAGAGGTAATGAACAATGAATACCAATAAGACTTGGAAGTCTTACAATGCAAAAATGATAAGATCCCAAGAGGTCTCACACCTCTAGAACACCTGTTTGATCTCAATGATGTAGCTAAAGAACCAAGAATGGAGCCTGTGGAAACAAATATAGAAGAGCATAACATAGGCAGTCTAGCAGAACCTAAGACGATCAAGCTATCTAGCACCCTCCCAGCTCACATAAAATTGAAATACATAGAGCTTTTCAAATAATTTAAAGATGTGTTTACTTGGGAATACAAAGACTTAAAATCATATGATACCAGCATCATCCAGCATAAAATCCCCTTGAAGGAAAATAAAAAGCCTTTCAAGCAAAAACTAAGGAGAATAAATCCTCTTTTACTACCTTTGGTTAAGGCAGAAATTGAGAAAATGTATAATGTTGGGATCATAGTACCCATTAGATTTTCAGAATGGGTATCAAACTTAGTTTCTGTTAGAAAGAAAACCGGGGAAATCGGGCTCTGTATTGACTTCAGAAATTTAAATAGAGCCTCTTTAAAGGACAACTACCCCTTGCCCAAAATGGACCATATACTTCAAAGTGTAGTTGGGTCAAGAATAATATCCCTATTAGATGGGTTCTCAGGTTACAATCAGGTGTTAGTGTTCCCAAGTGACCAAATCAAAACTGCTTTTACCACACCTTGGGGCACCTTTATGTATGTCAAAATGCCTTTCGGATTAATGAACGCAGGGGCCACCTTCCAAAGGGCCATGGACATAGCATTCTCTGAAGATATTGGCTATTTTATAATTATTTACCTTGATGACATAACTGTTTTCTCGAAAACTGATGAAGAACATTTGATTCACCTAAGAAAGGTTTTTGAGAAGTGTAGGAAATTTGGCTTATCATTGAATCCCAAGAAGACCCTCTTTGGTCTCCAAGAAGGGAAACTTCTTGGTCATATAATTTCAGAAGAAGGAATCAAAATAGACCCTACAAGGATAGATGGCATATTGCAAATTAGCCATCCTAGAAGCCTCAAAGAATTGCAATCTTTCGTTGGAAAGATTAATTTTTTGAGAAGGTTTATTCCCAACCTTGCTGAGCTATTAAAAAACATTACAAACATGCTCAAGAAAGATGTGGGTGTGAAATGGACTTTACCAGCTAAACAATCATTCGAACTGGTCAAACAAGCTCTTACTCAAACACCAGTCCTCAGTAGTCTAGATTTTACCAAAGATTTTTACATCTTTTCTTTTGCATCTGAGCATACAATAGTAGCAGTTCTACTTCAAAAGAATGGGCAGGAACAACCAATATCCTTCTTTATTAGGGCCTTAAGAGACGCTCCTCTCAATTATAATATCATGGAGAAACAAGCCTTAGCATTAGTGAAAGCATTAAAGGACTTTAGGGTCTATATTTTACACTATCACATAATTGCTTTTGTCCCACATACTGTTGTCAAGGACATTCTGAGTCAAGACCCTGATGGTAAAAGGGGAAAATGGATTGCAACTATTCTTGAATATGACTTAGAAATCAGGCCCACCAAACTAGTTAAAGGGCAAGGATTAGCAAAACTTATGGCTGAGTCTAACTTCCAAGCACTAGACATAAATATGGTAGATGTGTTGGAAGAAATAGAAGAGTCTGATGCTCCTTTTATTGAAGAAACATTTCTAAACTCTCCTTGGTATGCTGACATTGTTTATGTGCTTTTATATTTAAATACCCCTCCTTCTTTGACTAATACTAAAGCTAGATTCTTGAAACAAAAAGCTTTGAGTTTTTGCATATTAGATGGAGTATTATATTGGAAAAATGCTGTTGGAATTTTTCTTAAATGTTTGCTTGAAGATGATGTAGGAAAAATCATGCATGAATTCCACGATGGTGAATGTGGAGGACACCTCTACTGGAAGGCCACAGCAAACAAAATTCTTAGATCAGGTTACTATTGGCCTACCCTTTTCCCAGACACTCAGAAGCTGGTCATGTCTTTCCATAAGTGTCAAATCTTTGATGGCAAGAGAAAGCTCCTTCCCTTACCCCTACATCCTATCAGAGTTGAGGCACCTTTTCAACAATGGGGGCTGGACTTCATTGGAGAAATTCATCCATCTTCCTCAGCTCAACATAAGTGGATCCTCACGGCCACTGACTTCTTCACCAAATGGATAGAAGCTATACCTACCAGGAATGCTAATGACTCTGTCATTATCAAGTTTCTTGAAACCCATATCCTATCCAGATTTGGTTGTCCCAGAAAAATCATAACAGACAATGCTGCTGCTTTCAAATCCAAAAATATGGTTTATTTCTGTGACAAATACCATATAACCTTGGGCCATTCCACTGCTTACTATCCCCAAGGGAATGGATTAGTTGAATCCTCCAACAAGAGTCTCATTAATATCATTAAAAAGTTGTTGGAAGAAAATCAAAAATCATGGCACAGTAAGCTGGTCCATGCCTTATGGGTTGATAGATTAACTACCAAGAAATCAATAAATATGTCCCCCTATCAGTTCGTTTATGGCATGGACGCAATTTTTCCTACCTCGTTAAGAATTCCAGTCATAAAGCTCCTTCAAGAAGTACAGGTTGAAGAAAATGATATGCAAAGGAGGATCAACCAAACAATCCATTTGCAGCAGACCAGAGAAGAGGTTTATGAAAGAACACAGTTAGTCCAAGAAAATATGAAGAAGCAATTTGATAAAAGGACTAAGCCAAACAACTTCCAGATCAGAAGTGTTGTTCTTAAATGGGATTCAAGGAGAGAAGAAAAGGCGAAACATGGCAAGTTTGATAACTTGTGGAAAGGGCCATATGTTATTCATGCTGAGAGGGGTCATAATACATTTTTCTTGAAAGAAATGAATAGAGAAGACCTATATGGAGGTCCTGTCAATGGCAGGATGCTCAAGCATTACTTCTGCCAAGAATCTTAAGTTTTAAAGTATTTTTGTTTTTATCATTGTAAATATCATAGTCTAACCATTGCATTCAAAGTTATGAAAAATCTAAAACACAAAAACAATAGAAAGAAAGAAAAGAGGGCAGTTTGTTAAAAACAAGAAAGGCAAAGCCCCATGCCAAAAAGAGAAACAAATCTGAAAGTGTGCAAGCTTAAAAGCCACTCCTGATAACCACACTTCTAGTTAGTCAAACAGCCTAATCTTGACTAATTAGTTTTAAATTTTCTGTTGATAGGGTAGTGGATTTGGTTTGCCAAACTGTTTAATCTTGGCTTATCAGTAGATAGATTAGGATAGAAATTAAAGGTTCAAATAAATTCAAAATCTGAACCAAAGTCTCCAAAGAGAGATGACTCAAAACTGTTTTATTTCCCGAGTCATAAAAGAGAAGAACTGGTTCTAATCTGCCCAAAATCTGAATCAGATTATCAAGGAAGAGATAGCTCAAACAAAAGCAAAAATAGAGCTATGAAGAAAAGAGAAGGCCATGATGAGAAACTTTCAGATCTTAAACCTTCCATTTTGATTTTAATTTCTTGCAAATAATAATCTATGTGCAGCTTCTTTTTATGCCATAAATCACAATCTTAATCTTGACTTGACTGTTTTTGAATTTATGTTATAGAATTTAGAGAATGGAAGTCTGTTGGACAGCTTAATCCCAACAGACAGTAGATTAGGTAGAGAAAGATATGGATCCAACTGTTTAAACTGGATCCATGAAGAAATAAGCAGTAGAGTTAGATTAGCTTTTATGCTTTCAAAAGAATAAAATTTTGTAAAGAGAGTTTGCCAATCCAAGTGCACTCTAATGAAGAGAAAATGTTAGATCAGTGGGATTGGGTAGGTAGAATTTTTTTTGATAAGAGTTCCATTGTTTTCCAAAGATTGACAATTGGTTTCCAGAGCAAAGAAAGATTTTTCAAAGCAGAAGAAACAGCCCAATGGATGAGGCAACTGATCAGCCTCCCAGAGAATACAAGTTTGCAATTCTTGATGCCTTCAAAAGGACACCATCCCCAAGTGGAGCCACTGTTAGCCACCCATAAAATTCTTTCATATCAAATGGTGGCTAAATAATGTTGGATAGCCTTCAAGAAACAATTTCATGATTAAAATTGTTCATACTTGAAGACTTTTTGATAATGTCCTATCCTTGGTTAATATTCACTACTGTTTCCATTCAGAACTTAGAAATCCTGCTGATTTCTAAAAGCCAAAGTACTTCTGCAAAGCACCCTTTTCCCTTTTTCTTCTTTCCACCACTAACCTCATTTTATATTCTCCATTTCCCATGAAAACCCCACAATTTCAAGTTTCTCCCTTTTTCATTTCATTAAAATCCCTTTTATAAGGTTAAAAGCCATTATTCTGACCTTACCGAAAGCCTTTATCTCCTTAAAAGACCATTAAAAACCATAGAAAACACACTTTTTCTATGCGTTGGACTTAGGCCCCTCAGGCTCAGCCCCGCGCCTTTTTCTCTCCATGTGACCCGACGCCGTGACTGAAGCAGTTCCCCTGCGAGGGCTTTGCTCTATCCGTAGGGTCAAACCTTGGTGGCCCCGTAGTTGACTCCTCGGGATGGGTGAAGACTTAATCTAATGGCTGCCATTCACTACGGGGGGTTGCTCCAAAAGTCTCATGTCAGTACACCTTGGCCCCCCGCAGTTCATCTCCGTCGTCCGATCAAAAACCAATCGACGGAGTGGAACTGTTTCCCGTGGTGGTCCCCGTGCCCGCGTTCATTATGTGAAAACTGGTGGTTCATTCCGCACCACCCATCCATATCCGGTGGTATTTCCCGCGGACCCAGCGATTCTACACGCCTCTTGACGCGTGTCCTCCACCCTATTTCAAAACCGCCGCATAAAGTTAATCCCCCGCGCGTTATCCGTCGGGCCATGACCGCCCAGCGGAATCAACAGCAGCCATCCGATCTGACCCCTCGCATCTAACGGCTGGCATTCGTTGAAGTTGTCCGATCTTTAACCAAGTTTCATATGGTTTAGCCAGGCCCCGGCGTTGCGGAAAATTAATCTCCGCCGTCGATCTCTGCAGATCGACGGCCCACGTTCAGTCCCTTGATTCCGTTGCCCAGTGAAACTATTCACGCCGCTGACTTCTCTCAATCACTCCCGACCGTCGATCACAGTGCGATCGACGGCTCCGATTTCCCCACTCCTCTGCACGCCCTCCGATACAGATTGACCTATATAATCGCAGGATTTCCTCATTTTGTTTGTTTTGTGCAGGTTTAAGGTTTTTTCTTGATTAAATGGAAAAATTTCATGAGGCAAGGATGACGATCCTCTGCCTTTCGAATTCATCGGAGAGATTATCCGCAGGGTGTAAATTATACTGTCAACGAGGTTCTATGAGCCTTCGCTGCCACGCACGCCTGTAAAACCTGGAAACAGCAAAGAAGTCACAGAAAAATAGTATCATATCGCAGGAAATCAGAAAACTAACCAGAAGCCGAGGATTAATGGACAAATGAGTGGGGATTACGGCTAAGACATTTATCCAAAGCCTAATCCCCAACTCAAACACATTTTAAAAGGAAAACCTAAAAGTGTTTATCAGACAGAATGCCTCCACCACCATATCTGAGGCAAATTGATTCCTCAACCACCACAGCGCCACCTGTGCCTCAAAGGATTCAATCAGGAGCTGAATTTATTGATCAGGATCAGATTTTTGCCTCGACACAGCCAAAGAAGTCACTTCTGCCAGGGCCTTCAATGCAAAGAATATCTGTAGAGTTACTTCGGACTACCTGTGCCTCAAAGGTCAACAAATACTCCTACCCAGCTTAAAACATAAGTGTGAATCAATTAATACGGTGAACACCTCTTCTGTTTCTTCATTGAGCATCCCAAGGGCCAATGGGCCATTTAAATCCTGTATTAATTGTAATTGAGATCTTTTTCAGATCTCACCTCCTCATCTTTCTATATATACCACAGCAAAAGATGAGTGAGGGGTTTTTGGTTGTTGGTTGTTGTTTGATCACAAGTTGTAACATTGAAACTCTCTGAAATAAATATACAAGTCTGTTGAAGTTGAAAAACAAAGTGAAGTCTTGGATGTCTTGATGATGCTGTTGCATCCCTGTTCCTGAGAAGGCTCTATCACTGGATTCATGAGCTTGGTTGTTGGTGAAGTATTCTAATTGTTTAATGTTTTCTCCTGTTTTCATTATGTTTCATAATCTCTTACTACAGTAGGCTGAAATTTTTAGGCTAAGAAATAACTCCTGGAAGCACCTTAGACCTGTTCACCCTTCACTGTTTTATGTTTTCTTCTGCTGAAGTATTTTAAAGGCTTTAAACCTTCTCTTTAGTCTTCATGCTTGTTTATTTCCTTAATAGCTCAAATATTTGGTTTCAGCATGATTTATGGTTCTCCCTGCTTGTCTACCATCACTTGAAAGCCGTTATTGAAGTCTCCCTTTGAAGTACCATTGTCTTAAGTTAATCAAAGAGGTCGGTTTTGATCTTACCCTTTTCCCCTACTTGAACAGTTGTTTTGAAGGTCTTTATAGTTGCAAGCATAGATGTTATTTAGGTGTTCCCTCTTCTATGAATGCAGCTATCAGTGAATCTTTTATGTTTTATAAGTCCTTTAAAATAAAATCTTTGAGGAAATAGGGAGTTCCCCGAATCTTAGATTTCATTTTAAAATTTTTCTTGAAGTCATTATTTGCTTAAAGAATGTTTGTGGAATTTATGGTTAGCCCTGTCTATCAAATATCTCTTTATTTTTAAGTTATGTTTTCAAGTTCCCTTTGTTGAGAATTAAGCTTCTCTTTCCAAAACATTATGTCCATCTCATTCCAAAACAAAGGATCCTGTGGCCAAGTTAGATTTTCCCTTTGATATCCCATATCCCTTGAAGAGTTTGTCATGACCTTATTTTGACTCCATTTCCCAATGAACCAGATATTTCCTCTTTCTGTCTATCTTTCCTAGACCTTTCATATTCTGCTGTATCAACTCAACCCAACCAAACAAACATCTGCACGTAATAACTAGTCTAAAATCCATAACCAAAGCAAACAAGATAAACCTTTGCGAACAAATATTTGAGAGATCCCTCTCTGAGAACAGGAGGACTAGATCCTGGAACTCTAAAGATTGGTTCTGATGTTGCCTTGTCTTTTGATTTTCCAAACTGTCAAAACACGGGAGACCAACATAATGGCGATCACGGTGGGACCCTGAGTCAGTAACAATCTAAATACCCCTTAAGACTCCAGAAATCCATTATTTTCAAGAATATCCAATGATTATTAGCCACCTCATCGCCACCAACATAATGGCGATCACGGTGGGACCCTACTGAGAATTAGAGGTTTCAAAACCTTTCTTAAAACCTTTAGGTCCAGTATAACATAAGTAACTTTCTTCAAGCACTGCCTAACATAATGGCAATCATGATAGGACTTGATTGAATCAGTGACAAACTAAGTAACCCTTAGGATTCCTTTTAATCCTTATCAAACCTTGAAGGAACCAGTTACCAAGCCATAAGAGAAACTCTGTTTGTTTGAACACCTTAGCTAAGTGAAAAATCAGACTTAGAACACTCTCTTAACCTATAAAACCAAAATAAACTCATAAAAACCCAAAAATATTTCAAGTTTGGCTTCATAATAAACATGGTAGTGGACCATAGAACCTTTTACCTCCTCACGAGCTAAAAACTTCCACTTTGTAGTGAAACACTCATTCCCACATATCACTTACCTTTGATGTGTTTTACCTTGTACTCTTAGACAGAGTCTGGAAAGGGCCAGATAGCCTCCGGATCTCATCCTCTTTTAGAGGTGATATATCTGGTGAATGCCCTCCCAGTCAATCTCTGGTTAGAGTTTTTTGTGTTTTGGAATATCCTTGAAAAAGGATGTTTCACAAGAACTTTGGTGGACAGTGTACCGTTTTGAAAACACTCTAAAATTTCCACCTGGCGACTCCAAAATCCTGAGACTCCACTGGAAAGAACCCTTAGCATTATAACATTTTCCAAATCCAGCTAGAGGACTGTAGGATCAGAATTTGTGTAAACAGATCAGTTAACCTCTCAAATATTGTCATACTTGGTTGAAATTTTCTTGTTATTTTGGGTCTGAAAGCACACCATAGTGGCTTCTAGAAGTATCTACACTAGAGCCCATCCTCACCCCAACCCACCTGAGATAGTTGATGACCCAGAAAGTATCCTCTGGAAGTCTCCTAAGATTAAATTATCAATTGTTTTCAGATCACCCCCAAGATCTAAATCAGTTCCTGAAAAACTTTCAGCTCTACAACACTCACAACCTGACTTGGTTAATCCATTTAGGAATAGGTCATTTAGTGAATTAGAACAACTAGATTCTGAGTCTTCACTATCATCTCCTGAAACAAGTGAACATATTGGCAGCACAGAAAAAACACCTCCTGATTTACATTTTCTTCACATCCTAGGTGTCTCTCATCCAAGATCAGCTCAGCAGTCTACTCCTGGTCCATCCACTTCTAGTCATCCTACATCCATTGTTAAAACCACCACACCTCAGCCCAATTTCCCTCTTGTCAATCCACCACTTGTTAATCCACCCCCACCACATATCATGGCAGCATGGTATGCTCCCTTAGCCCTTACTGTACCACTAGTCAATCTTCCACAGGACTATCAGTCCAAAATTCCATTATATGATGCTAATAATGCTACAACTGCATCACAACATGTGGATAAGATGAATGACTATTTTGACCGAAATGAAATTGATGATGATTATGTCAAACTTATATTATTTGCTCAGAGCTTAGGGGGAGAAGTAAGAAAATGGTTTAAAGGTTTAGCCCCCCATAGTATTAACGATCTCCAAGCCTTCCATCAAACATTCCTAAACAAATGGTAAGTAAAGAAGAATCCTCTCCAAGTCCTTGCTGATTACAACAATCTCCGTAGGAATCCTGGGGAAAGTGTACAAGCATATTGTACTAGATTTAACAGTGTATATAATGCACTTTCCCCAGAACTAAAACCTCCACTAGGCTCAGCCTTAAACAAGTTTCCTGAAGGATTTGACTCTGACATGACTTATTCACTGAGAGAAAGAGATTTTGCAACTCTTGAAGATATGCAAAGGGGTGCTCTTTCTGTGGAAGTCAACTTAATAGAAAAGAGAGCAAGAATTAAAACTGAAAAGAGAGTATCTTTCAGAGAGCAATCCCCTCCCTCTACTTCAAGCTCAAAAATGGAGAGAATGTTGGAAGAAATGATGAAAGAGATGAACATAATTAAGAAAGCACAAGCAAATCAAAACCAGACTACACTTCAAAACAATCAAAACAGAAATAGAAATCAGAATTATAGAATAGATAACAATCAAGATAAGCAAAAAGAAAGTGACCAACAAATTAGACCTCCCTTTCAACAGAACTATGTAGATCAATATGAGGAAGACAGGGATTTGGAAAGGTTGGAAGAATCACATGTAAACTTGATTGGATCAGACAGTGGCGATGATGTTTTCCTCACTAAGGAAGAACAAGGTTTATTCTCTAATGATCAGAATCCAAACACCTATGAAGATTCTGATGACTATAGATTGTGTTTTGAAAATGAAATCATGGAGGTACACAAACAGTATAATCTTAGGAGCAAGGGAAGTGTAGAAAATCCAAAAGATAAGAATACTAGCACTGCTGTCAAGAAAAACGCAGAAAACCGGCCCAAGAAGACAGCAGAAAAAGCCAACATTTCGGCCAAAAAACCAGATTTAAATAAAGACAAGGGAATCCAGCCAAATCTTGAACAAAGCACCCTTAGCACTTCAGCTAGTGGTCCTAGTAAAACTATTCCTATCACTAGTTCAAGCAAGGTTCAGCAAATCAAAGCAGCTGAAAAGAATTCAATTGAAAAAACAGATGTAAATATTAACAAGTCAATTATTCCTTTCAGCCTTGAGGGAGAGATTGCTAAGATAAAAATTACCATCCCCCTAGCTGAACTAGTAACCCAAGAAGTGTACAAAAACCAAGTTTTGAAAGCTTTAAACTTAGGAAATGATACTGACGCCTTAAACTTGACAGATGACAAACCTGAGTTGTTGTTTGGCCCAGAGGTTGAAGGAAAATATCAAGAAGGACCAGTCCCTCCCTTCCATGTTAGTTTGAACATACACGATAAAATTCTACACAACGCCATGTTAGATTCTGGAACTTCACACAATCTAATGCCCAAAGTTGTAATGGAAAGTCTAGGCTTAGAAATTACTAAACCGTACAAAGATTTGTATTCTTTTGACTCAAGCAGAGTCAAATGTTTGGGTTTAATCAAATATTTATGTGTCAACTTAGCTCAAATCCCCGCCAAGAATCTAGTAATGGATGTAGTTGTAGCTGAAATTCCCCCTAAGTATGGCATGCTCTTATCAAGATCATGGGGAGCCAAACTTCAGGGAAGCCTTCAAATGGATATGTCTTATGCCACCATCCCTGTTTTTAACCAAAACATAAGACTATACAGAGAATCCCACATGAAGTACATGGTGAGTAACATGGAAAAACCAAACAACACTCCAATCTATTCTATTCAATCAAGTTTAGACTCCTTTATCTTGTGTAACGAAGATGAAATTACCCAACAAGGTAAAGAAAACATGGACCCAATCAATTCACCATAACAATCCAATCTTACCTCGAATCAAATTCAAAATATTGACAATCAACAGCAACAAGAAATTGAAAATGAGTCAAACATACTCTGGACAGTAAATTTCGATGGGTCCTGCAATAAAACTAGTGCAGGGGCAGGTGTCTGGATTCAGAACACAAATCAGAGTTTTTCATAAAAATTAGATTTCCCGTGCACTAACAACATCGTTGAGTACGAAGCCCTCCTCCTAGGTTTACAATTGCTCAAACAGTTAAAAGCCCAAAGGATATCTATCTTAGGAGATTTTGAACTTATCATCAAACAAATCAAAGGATAATACTCAGCCAAGAATCCAAGGCTTAGGGAATATCGAAATGTTGCCCTCGACCTACTAAAAACTTTCGAAAAATATGAACTCATTTTCATTCCTAGAGCATTGAATCATCTGGCAAATGAACTTGCCTTCATGGCCAGTAATTGCCAAGTACCTGAAATAAATGAACAACTCAGTATAAAGGTGAAACACAGACCTGTTGTGCCTGATAACGAAGATCACTGGCAGGTGTTTGAATCTGACAAACACATAGATGATTTCTTGAAATCAGAAAATGATTTCAGCATACCAACACCAGAAACTAGCAATGAAGAAAATTGTTTGTATATTGAAAAAATCCCAGAGGTTGAAATGACATATCCTGCTAATATAAATCATTGCGAAAATCTATTTGAAGCAGAGGTAGTGAACAATGAATACCAAGAAGACTTGGAAGTCTTACAATGCAAAAATGATAAGATCCCAAGAGGTCTCACACCTCTAGAACACCTGTTTGATCTCAACGATGTAGCTAAAGAACCAAGAATGGAGCTTGTGGAAACAAATATAGAAGAGCATAACATAGGTAGTCTAGCAGAACCTAAGACGATCAAGCTATCTATCACCCTCCCAGCTCACATAAAATTGAAATACATAGAGCTTTTCAAAGAATTTAAAGATGTGTTTTCTTGGGAATACAAAGACTTAAAATCATATGATACCAGCATCATCCAGCATAAAATCCCCTTGAAGGAAAATCAAAAGCCTTTTAAGCAAAAACTAAGGAGAATAAATCCCCTTTTACTACCTTTAGTTAAGGCAGAAATTGAGAAGATGTACAATGCTGGGATCATAGTACGCATTAGATTTTCAGAATGGGTATCAAACTTAGTTTCTGTTAGAAAGAAAACAGGGGAAATCAGGCTCTGTATTGACTTCAGAAATTTAAATAGAGCCTCTTTAAAAGACAACTACCCCTTACCCAAGATGGACCATATACTTCAAAGGGTAGTTGGGTCAAGAAGGATATCCCTCTTAGATGGGTTCTCGGGTTACAACCAGGTGTTAGTGCTCCCAAGTGATCAAATCAAAACTGCTTTTACCACACCTTGGGGCACCTTTATGTATGTCAAAATGCCTTTCGGATTAATGAACGCAGGGGCCACCTTCCAAAGGGCCATGGACATAGCCTTCTTTGAAGATATTGAATATTTTATAATTATTTACCTTGATGACATAACTGTTTTCTCAAAAACTGATGAAGAACATTTGATTCACCTAAGAAAGGTTTTTGAGAAATGTAGGAGATTTGGCTTGTCACTAAATCCCAAGAAGACCCTCTTTGGTCTCCAAGAAGGGAAACTTCTTGGTCATATAATTTCAGAAGAAGGAATCAAAATAGACCCTACAAGGATAGATGGCATATTGCAAATTAGCCATCCTAGAAGCCTCAAAGAATTCCAATCTTTCATTGGAAAGATTAATTTTTTGAGAAGGTTTATTCCCAACCTTGCTGAGCTATTAAAAAACATTACAAGCATGCTCAAGAAAGATGTGGGTGTGAAATGGACTTTACCAGCTAAACAATCATTCGAACTAGTCAAACAAGCTCTTACTCAAACACCAGTGCTCATTAGTCCAGATTTTACCAAAGATTTTTACATCTTTTCTTTTGCATCTGAGCATACAATAGCTGCAGTTCTACTTCAAAAGAATGATTTGGGGCAGGAACAACCAATATCCTTCTTTAGTAGGGCCTTAAGAGACGCTCCTCTCAATTATAATATCATGGAGAAACAAGCCTTAGCATTAGTGAAAGCATTAAAGGACTTTAGGGTCTATATTTTACACTATCACATAATTGCTTTTGTCCCACATACTGTTGTCAAGGACATTCTGAGTCAAGACCTAGATGGTAAAAGGGGAAAATGGATTGCAACTATTCTTGAATATGACTTAGAAATCAGGCCCACCAAACTAGTTAAAGGGCAAGGATTATCAAAACTTATGGCTGAGTCTAACTTCCAAGCACTAGACATAAATATGGTAGATGTGTTGGAAGAAATAGAAGAGTCTGATGCTCCTTTTATTGAATAAACATTTCTAAAATCTCCTTGGTATGCTGACATTGTTTATGTGCTTTTAGATTTAAATACCCCTCCTTCTTTGACTAAGACTAAAGCTAGATTCTTGAAACAAAAAGCTTTGAGTTTTTGCATATTAGATGGAGTATTATATTGGAAAAATGTTGTTGGAATTTTTCTTAAATGTTTGCTTGAAGATGATGCATGAAAAATCATGCATGAATTGCACGATGGTGAATGTGGAGGACACCTCTACTGGAAGGCCACAGCAAACAAAATTCTCAGATCAGGTTACTATTGGCCTACCCTTTTCCAAGACACTTAGAAGCTGGTCATGTCTTGCCATAAGTGTCAAATCTTTGATGGAAAGAGAAAGCTCCTTCCCTTACCCCTACATCCTATCAGAGTTGAGGTAACTTTTCAAAAATGGGGGTTGGACTTCATTGGAGAAATTCATCCATCTTCCTCAGCTCAACATAAGTGGATCCTCACAGCCAATGACTTCTTCACCAAACGGATAGAAGATATACCTACCAGGAATGCTAATGACTATGTCATTATCAAGTTTCTTGAAACCCATATCCTCTCCAGATTTGGTTGTCCCAGAAAAATCATAACAGACAATGTCGTTGCTTTCAAATCCAAAAATATGGTTGATTTCTGTCACAAATACCATATAACCTTGGGCCATTCCACTGCTTACTATCCCCAAGGGAATGGATTAGCTGAATCCTCCAACAAGAGTCTCATTAATATCATTAAAAAGCTGTTGGAAGAAAATAGAAAATCATGGCACAGTAAGCTGGTTCATGCCTTATGGGCTGATAGAATAACCACAAAGAAATCAATAAATATGTCCCCCTATCAGTTAGTTTATGGCATGGATGCAGTCTTCCCTACCTCATTAGGAGTTCCAGTCATGAAGCTCCTTCAAGAAGTACAGGTTGAAGAAAATGATATGCAGAGGAGGATCAACCAAACAATTCATTTGCAGCAGACTCGAGAAGAAGTTTATGAAAGAACACAGTTATTCCAAGAAAATATGAAGAATCAATTTGATAAAAGGACTAAAGCAAACAACTTCCAGATTGGAAGTGTTGTTCTTAAATGGGATTCAAGGAAAGAAGAGAAGGGGAAACATGGCAAGTTTGAGAACTTGTGGAAAGGGCCATATATTATTCATGCTGAGAGGGGTCATAATACATTTTTCTTGAAAGGAATGAATGGAGAAGACCTATATGGAGGTCCCGTCAATGGCAGGATGCTCAAGCATTACTTCTGCCAAGAATCTTAAGTTTTAAAGTATTTTTGTTTTTATCATTGTAAATATCATAGTCTAACCATTGCATTCAAAGTTATGAAAAATCTAAAACACAAAAACAATAGAAAGAAAGAAAAGAGGGCAGTTTGTTAAAAACAAGAAAGGCAAAGCCCCATGCCAAACAGAGAAACAAATCTGAAAGTGTGCAAGCTTAAAAGCCACTCCTGATAACCACACTTCTAGTTAGTCAAACAGCCTAATCTTGACTAATTAGTTTTAAATTTTCTGTTGATAGGGTAGTGGATTTGGTTGTCCAAACTGTTTAATCTTGGCTTATCAGTAGATATATTAGGATAGAAATTAAAGGTTCAAACAAATTCAAAATCTGAACCAAAGTCTCCAAAGAGAGATGACTCAAAACTGTTTTATTTCCCGAGTCATAAAAGAGAAGAACTGGTTCTAACCTGCCCAAAATCTGAATCAGATTATCAAGGAAGAGACAGCTCAAACAAAAGCAAAAACAGAGCTATGAAGAAAAGAGAAGGCCATGATGAGAAACTTTCAGATCTTAAACCTTCCATTTTGATTTTAATATTTTGCAAATAATAATCTATGTGCAGCTTCTTTTTATGCCATAGATCACAGCGAGTTAAAAAGCTTAATCTTGACTTGATTGTTTTTGAATTTATGTTATAGAATTTAGAGAATGGAAGTCTGTTGGACAGCTTAATCACAACAGACAGTAGATTAGGTAGAGAATCATATGGATCCAACTGTTTAAACTGGATCCATGAAGAAATAAGGAGTAGAGTTAGATTAGTTTTTATGCTTTCAAAAGAATAAAATTTTGTAAGAGAGTTTTCCAATCCAAGTGCACTCTAACGAAGAGAAAATGTTAGATCAGTAGGATTGGGTAGGTAGAAATTTTGTTGATAAGAGTTCCATTGTTTTCCAAAGATTGACAATTGGTTTCCAGAGAAAAGAAAGATCTTTCAAAGTAGAAGAAATAGCCCAATGGATGAGGCAACTGATCAGCCTCCCAGAGAATACAAATCTGCAGTTCTTGATGCCTTCAAAAGGACACCATCCCCAAGTGGAGCCACTGTTAGCCACCCATAAAATTTTGTCATATCAGATGGTGGCTAAATAATGTTGGATATCCTTCAAGAAACAATTTTATGATTAAAATTGCTGATACTTGAAGACTTTTTGATAATGTCCTATCCCTGGTTAATATTCACTACTGTTTCCATTCAGAACTCAGAAATCCTGCTGATTTCTAAAATCCAAAGTACTTCTGCAAAGCACCATTTTCCCTTTTTCTTCTTTCCACCACTAACCTCATTTTCTATTCTCCATTTCCCATGAAAACCCCACAATTTCATGTTTCTCCCTTTTTCATTTCATTAAAATCCCTTTTATAAGGTTAAAACCCACTATTTTGACCTTACCGAAAGCCTTTATCTCCTTAAAAGACCATTAAAAACCATAGAAAACACACTTTTTCTATGTGTTGGACTTAGGCCCCTCGGGCTAAGCCCCACGCCTTTTTCTCTCCATGTGACCCGACGCCGTGACTGAAGCGTTTCCCATGCGGGGGCTTTGCTCTATCTGTAGGGTCAAACCTTGGTGCCCCTGTAGTTGACTCCTCGGGATGGGTGAAGACTTAATCTAACGGCTGCCATTCACTACGGGGGGTTGCTCCAAAATTCTCGTGTTCGTACACCTTGGCCCCCCGCAGTTCATCTCCGCCGTCCGATCAAAAACCAATCGACAGAGCGGAACTGTTTCCCATGGTGGTCCCCACGCCCGCGTTCATTGTGTGAAAACCGGTGGTTTCATTCCGCACCACCCATCCATAGCCGGCGGTATTTCCCGCGGACCCAGCGATTCTACACGCCTCTTGACGCGTGTCCTCCGCCCTGTTTCAAAACCGCCGCATAAAGTTAATCCCCCACGCATTATCCGTCGAGCCATGACCGCCCAGGGGAAGCAACGGCAGCCATCCGATCTGACCCCTCGCATCTAACGGCTGGCATTCGTTGAAGTTGTCTAATCTTTAACCAAGTTGCATATGGTTTAGCCAAGCCCCGGCGCTGCGGAAAATTAATCTCCGTCGTCGATCTCTGCAGATCGACAGCCCACGTTCAGTCCCTTGATTCTGTTGCCCAGTCAAACTATTCACGTCGCTGACTTCTCTCAATCACTCCCGACCGTCGATCACAGTGTGATCGACGGCTCCGATTGCCCCACTCCTCCGCACGCCCTCCGATGCAGATTGACCCATATAATCGCAGGATTTCCTCATTTTGTTTGTTTTGTGCAGGTTTAAGGTTTTTTCTTGATTAAATGGAAAAATTTCATGAGGCAAGGATGACGATCCTCTGCCTTTTGAATTCATCGGAGAGATTATCCGCAGGGTGTAAATTATACTGTCAACGAGGTTCCATGAACCTTCGCTGCCACGCGCCCCTGTAAAACCTGGAAACAGCAAAGAAGTCACAGAAAAAGAGTATCACATCGCAGGAAATCAGAAAACTAACCAGAAGCCGAGGATTAATGGACAAATGAGTGGGGATTACGGCTAAGACATTTATCCAAAGCCTAATCCCCAACTCAAACACAGTTTAAAAGGAAAACCTAAAAGTGTTTATCAGACAAAATGCCTCCACCGCCATATCTGAGGCAAATTGATTCCTCAACCACCACAGCGCCACCTGTGCCTCAAAGGATTCAATCAGGAGCTGAATTTATTGATCAAGATCAGATTTTTGCCTCGACACAGCCAAAGAAGTCACTTCTTCCAGGGCCTTCAATGCAAAGAATAACTGCAAAGTTACTTCAGACTACCTGTGCCTCCAAGGTCAACAAATACTCCTACCCAGCTTAAAACATAAGTGTGAATCAATTAATACGGTGAACACCTCTTTTGTTTCTTCATTGAGCATCCCAAGGGCCAATGGGCCATTTAAATCCTGTATTAATTGTAATTGAGATCTTTTTCAGATCTCACCTCCTCATCTTTCTATATATACCACAGCAGAAGATGAGTGAGGGGTTGTTGGTTGTTGGTTGTTGGTTGTTGTTTGATCACAAGTTGTAACATTGAAACTCTCTGAAATAAATATACAAGTCTGTTGAAGTTGAAAAACAAATTGAAGTCTTGGATGTCTTGATGATGTTGTTGCATCCCTGTTCCTGAGAAGGCTCTATCACTGGATTCATGAGCTTGGTTGTTGGTGAAGTATTCTAACTGTTTAATGTTTTCTCCTGTTTTCATTATTTTTCATAATCCCTTACTACAGTAGGCTGAAAGTTTTATTTTAAGAAATGACTCCTGGAAGCACCTTAGACCTGTTCACCCTTCACTGTTTTATGTTTTCTTCTGCTGAAGTATTTTAGAGGCTTTAAACCTTCTCTTTAGTCTTCATGCTTGTTTATTTCCTTAATAGCTCAAATAGTTGGTTTCAGCATGATTTATGGTTCTCCCTACTTGTCTGCCATCACTTGAAAGCTGTTATTGAAGTCTCCCTTTGAAGTACCATTGTATTAAGTTAATCAAAGAGGTCGGTTTTGATCTTACCCTTTGCCCCTGCTTGAACAGTTGTTTTGAAGGTCTTTATAGTTGCAAGCATAGATGTTATTTAGGTGTTCCCTCTTCTATGAATGCAGCTATCAGTGAATCTTTTATGTTTTCTAAGTCCTTTAAAATAAAATCTTTGAGGAAATATGGAGTTCCCCGAATCTTAGATTTCATTTTAAAAGTTGTCTTGAAGTCATTATTTGCTTAAAGAATGTTTGTGGAATTTATGGTTAGCCCTGTCTATCAAATATCTCTTTATTGTTAAGTTATGTTTTCAAGTTCCCTTTGTTGAGAATTAAGTTTCTCTTTCCAAAACATTAATGTCCATCTCATTCCAAAACAAAGGATCATGTGGCCAAGTTAGATTTTCCCTTTGATATCCCATATCCCTTGAAGAGTTTGTCATGACCTTATTTTGACTCCATTTCCCAATGAACCAGATATTTCCTCTTTCTGTCTATCTTTCCTAGACCTTTCATATTATTTTGTATCAACTCAACCCAACCAAACGAACATCTGCACTTAATAACTAGTCTAAAATCCATAATCAAAGCAAACAAGATAAACCTTTGCAAACAAATATTTGAGAGATCCCTCTCTGAGAACAGGAGGACTAGATCTTGGAACTCTAAAGATTGGTTCTGATGTTGCCTTGTCTTTGATTTGCCAAACTGTCAAAACACGGGAGACCAACAGGTGGGAGGTCTATCCTTTAGGGAGTTCCCATAAGAGGTGGAAACCATAAAAAAAAGGATGGATTCTGTGGTTTATTCAGTTCAACCACTCCCATTGACTGATCCTCGAAGTGGTTGGTGTGGAATCGCTGCCTCTATTTTTAAAAAACATTCCATAAACAGCTCGGTGCAGGTGGCAAACAGGGACAGACCACCAGTTGGCGTGGGGCCCAATGTTAATATTTGTCTTCGGCACGAGGGTATAACTGACTACCCGCGCCAAGGAAAAAACAAGGGCTTTTGAGTCTCTACTCAGGGAATTGTCAACGGAAGGAATATTACTCTCATGTCAAGGGATATAATGATGGTATTTGCAAGGCATGACACTACTTATTGATCATGAAAATGACCCTCCAATGGGAGAGATGGGGATTCCAGGGACAGTGACAAAATTTTGTGTAACAGATGCCCCCTAAAGCATGAGATTCGAGGAAGAGGGAAGGGCGAAATGATTTATGAGAACGTGTTCGAACCAAACAGCGTTGTCGGAAAACCTGCAATTACGAATACAAGTGATATCTATGATACATGAACGTGTGGTATGGGTGCAGCCATCCATAATAGAGTATATAAAAATTGGGATCCGAGGTATGGACGCAGCCATCTAGCAGTAAGGATCAACAAATAGACTCAAGTATGGTCACAGCCATCCAATCAAAAGAGTCATGCAATAAGTCATGATAATCCACCAAAATCCGCAGCCTGGATTTTATCAAACAAAACCCAGGGTCTTGCGCTCCATATCGACCCGAACAAGTTCAAATTCAAGCATGTGAATACATGAGCTGAGGTCGAACATGCAAGAAAATCACCTGATTACCATCCAATGGTGAAATTTATTAACAGGCACGAGAGAAACCATCAATAATGACAATGGCTCTCAAGGTACAACCGGTACAATCCACGGAATGTGAACAGTGATCTGGCGTCGAACACCTGCAAAATCACCCAATCTAAGGAAAATGATGTGGACCTTGCGTCAAATGTGAAGAACCTGCCATTGAGGCATGCAGGCTCCAAGGTACCAGAAGGGAGTCTCTAGATCAAATTCCTGGATAATGAGCTGAAGTCGACAGGAAATGACCTGATCGAAGGTGGGCCATAATGTTTCCCACATCATCGATACGAGACAGAGGAACATGATGATAGTGAAACAGGACCAATGGAGAATCAAAGGGAGGTTGAAAACTGCAGAGGAAAACTTCTCTTGAACATATCAGTAGCACGACACTTGATTTGGCAGTATTTGACATCAAAGGATCTAAGGTCATGATGACATGGCAAATAGCAGATGAGAGGTCAAAAGAGATTGCCTAAACCCATGGAGGCAAAAATGACAAAATGAGATGTCCCCAACCCGACACGAATGTAGACAAGTGCCATGTTCAAGAGCGACATACTGCCAACATAACTAAAACTTGGTTCCATTTTTCCCCATCATTTCTGGCGAGTACTCCAATTATTATTTTTTTTTAAAGCTTGAAGGGGATAGCATATTCTTATGTTGTAAGTTTGTCCTTCGGAAAAATACAACCTAGTACATTTTACAAGCCCTAGGAAGGAGGAACTCGAGTAATTTCATGGCGACGAAATCCAATGTCATCAGAGTTTAACCAGTCTGACAAGGGGAGAACTCGGCCTCTTTTCATGTTTAGAGAGTTTGAAAAGAAGTCAAAAAATAAAACTCCATCATGGCCCTTTTCGTAAATAGTCTCTCAGATCCAAAAAGGTAGAATACAATATCTGAAAGAACCTCTTAGTTGCGATAGGCTAAGGTATTCCTTTTTCATAAATAATCTATCCCAGCCCGAAAAAGGGGTAAACGTATACTGGGTAGATATTGCTTCGCAACCATTTAACGAGTTCAAAACGACAAGAGTCTCGGCAATATTTTCAATTTTATAGAGTCAGAAAAGAGCTGAAAGATGACTCCAGTAATGAATTTTTCATGTTTTTACCGAGTCCAAAAAAGTATAAAATTTAACTCATTACTCCACCACCATGTCCTGAAAACCTGTTGCTGCACAAGAGACATGTGTAAAACCCATTTCTCGAAAATAATATAATAACATAATCAAAAATCATGTCTTAAAACCTAATTAGGGTTGTAAAAAGTTATAAAATGCCAAAAATGGTAAAAATAATTACCTTTCACTTTTTACCTCTTGTCGAGCAATAGTTACCCATTTTACAGTGTGATTTTGTGGCGACGATAGTGGAAAATCCAGCAAATCAATCTCAAATCCATCAGTTCCAGGTAAGAGCCGAAATCTCTCCCTTCATTTTGAGTCATTTTTTACTACCTACAACTTCCAATTTCGATTTCTGGGGGAGGAAATTCAAATATTAGGGCAAGGCGGTTGGCGTGGGTTTCGGGCACGGAGTCGTGCCAACAGCGCAAGCCATTTTTTGTGCAAAATGCAAGTCGAATACCCCAACTGTTTATAAATCCAAGCTTCAAAAATGGATAATACTATTCATATGAATGCGTTTGCAAATAGAAAATGACAAAATGGTGATCGAATGGAAAGAACGAGAACATGGCGAAGAGGACGAGCTTGCCATGGGAAATGAGAGATGCATGGAATCTCTCAGAGACTATGGACTGAAGAAGTTCTTCTTGACACCGTGTCTCCATGCTCAACTGGAGTTGCTACAGTATTTGATCATCATATGGGATGAGGATCAGGAAAATTTCATCCTTCTATATTAGGAACTTGAGATTGATGTTTCTGACTTCTACTTTACCACAGGATTGTCGTGGAGGGGAGCAGCACCGATCCTAACCAGCACCCAACTTTGCATGGAGAGTGTGTCCATGGTGATTGACAGGGTATGTCCAAGGGCACAGAAGGGATCAGGGAGTGGGAAAGTAGATATCCAAACTACCCTAGACTTGCCACTAAAATTAGTGCTACATACCATCACACGAGCTGCGGGATCGCAAGCACCGCACGAAGCAACAAAAACATAGTTGCTTCTTGCTGTATACTGCTTAACACCGACCATCTATGACTGGGCAGAGGCCGTGACAATAAAGATGAAATTCTAGCTAAAAGAATGCAAGAAGACCAAATTGAAGAAATTTGGCTATGGGTCTATCCTGGTATCGTTCTTCCTAAAACGATTACCAATTTCTCAGTGTCAGGAGGTCATAGTCCCAACACCACCAGCAAGAGAACAATGGATGGCCTGATGGGCGGCTCTGATGCCAAGGGTAGGGGGTGGTCAATAGATGTCCTGGAGACCAGATTTCTTTGATTGGCTCTACCAATAGCTGATCATCGTGGAGGACTAGCCCTACTCTGGTACAGATTTTATTGGTGATCTAGACCTCCCACGCCTGGAGGGAGAGGATTGGGATGAAGAATTGGGTAAGACTCATTTTTCAATTTTCATGTGTTATGAATTTTTTAGCTATGTAAGTTTTGACATTAAATCCATGTATTTGCAGATGTTGGCCCAGAGAGACCCACGGGCATGTCTCCGATAGCGAGGTGAATCCCTCATGATTTCGACCTCATGGCAAGGGAGGAGAGGAAGAGGAGATCGTGCACAACCTAGAGGGGATCACACGTGGAGTCCCGGAATATGCATGATTCAACGATGTTCCTCATGGCTACTAGAGACATACCATCAGGGTACCAAGCCGTATTCACCACTTGCTGAGGTAGCTCTTACGAGCAGTGACATGCTACCATGAGCATCACGCCGATTAGACATCTAGACTTTATATCTGCATATTTTGAGAGACATGGTGTCTCAGTATGTAACAGAAACACACATATTTTTTGAATGTTTTATCACCAAAATAAGACCTCATAGGCTGCTGGTCAAGCTACCTCAGTGTAATTATTTCAAACCAGACTTTTAGTTGAGGCTTAGCCTCCTCAACCTGAGAGGGCTCTCTCACTAGGTTTAAGATTTTGAATTAAGGATTAGATGGCTAACTCTAGGAATAAATTGGATAAAAGTGTATGATTGGTTGAATTATTGATCAACAAACATCTATTGGGCTATGGAGTCAAGGTATGTTTCCACAAAATATCAAAATTAGCTTATCATGGAAGTCAGGGCATTTCAGAGTTTTTAGATGTACCAACAAAACAGTAACAGAGTGAAAAAAACACAGTTTACAAACATATGCAGGAAGTTAGAGAATTTACCAATGAATTATAAGTAACATATGTTCATACCACTACAATAAGGTCGATAATTAAAGCCACAGAAAGATCCAACATCAAAAACTCTTTCTGAATCCTGAGTAGTAAGCCAATATCTATATTAAAATAAAAACACACAGTCTGCTATAGTGACATAGTTTGCTTGTTAATGAAAATTGCCAACCATTAGTAATTTGACCTCATACTACATATAGAGTCTTTAAAACCTTGGATTCTATCATCCATCCTCAGAGGAATTTTAATTCAATCTTAAACTGATACCTATTTGCTCCTAAAACTGACTATTAATTACATCTGACAGTTAACTATCTCTTCTAGAAATCCTAATACAAATACGAGTAAAACTCCTTATTATGTATAAACAACCTTATCTATAACTTAAATGATATCTCTGAAAAATTTTCCTCCATATCTTCGAATTTGATGATGCTTCCAATCTTGTTATGTTATCATGTTGGTTCATGTCTTACTTGCCCTACAAAACAGGGGACATGTTTCTTATAATTTAGCCTTCTCCTTCTTTGATAATTTTCAAACCCTTTTTACTGGAAATATGGACCCTTTAAGATAAGTGACATGTATTATCACTTCCATGGAACCATGCTTTTCCACCTGTACAGAAACTGAGCTTTTTGAAAAAGTAAAAGGAGAAATGGTATGACTGCGCTACGAAATGAGTAGTTATTTTCGTAGCGCGGAATTTGTATCTTGGTAAACATCTCTCAACTATCCACCTTATTTTGCCTTGAGACTTGGTATTTCATTTGTGAACCCTTTCTAACCACCAAAAGCAACATAATTTAGAAACCAAGCTATTTACCTCTCAAAACTTTTACAAAAATGTTCAAAAATGCACCTAAAGCAGTTTCGTAGCGCGCTACGAAACTGCTGTGTAAATGCTTTTTACACAGTATTTTCATAATCTTCAGATCTTAAGAGTATTTGCAGCCCTTTAATGATTTCCTTGATGCTAATAGACCTTAAAAATCAACATAAGTCAACTTTTCAATGTTTTCAAAAAGTGGTGTCCTTCCCAAAACAAAATTGTATTAGGGATTTGTCACTTACTGCCTTAATTTTGTTGCAACTGACCTTCAGAGTTTGTCAATTGGATTTCAAGATCTTCAATCTGCCTCTTCAACCTTATGTTAGTAGTCCTTAAATTAACATTTATCCTTCTCACAAATTTAACCTCTTTGATTGTAGGAAGAGTCCAGGTAAAATACTAAGCTTCACTACTGACTGTTTCAGGTTTTGAGACTCTTTCAAGCTCCCACAGAGCCTTAATTCTGTTGAATTTTATCTTCTCAACAACATTTTTTCTTGCTTTCTTCTTAAGATTAGCAATTTCAAGATCAAATAGTCTCAACTTTTCTTTAATTCCTTCATAACTGCTCTTTTCTCTTTGAGTATTGAAAACTCTGTTTCTGTCATCTTCAGGCAGAGGTGATGAAAGGTCTATGGGTTCCTCATAAATATTTGAAACTCTTCCAGCTTTATCTAACTCCACATCCAGCCCTTGAAACCTTTTTGAATTCCTAGTTAGAGGCCTTCTGGGCTTGAACACAAACTCTGAAATTTCATCATTAAAATCCAGCTTTTTGGAAGACTTGATCTTCTTATGGTTCCCTTCATCCAAACTTATAAAATCTACTTGAATTAAAGGAGATTCCTCAATATCAATAGCTTGTAAAATATCATTCAAACTACCCTTTAAACCTGGAAGGCTTCTTTTGAAACCACTATTTTTCCTTTTTTCTTTGCTATTTGACTTCTAGTCAATCTTTTCTGGGCCGATTTGCTGGCTGACTGTTCCTGTATTGTTTCCTTACCTTTAGTTGTCCTCTTTTGTGCAGATTGGAATATGTGTTCTTGATGTAGCTTCTTGGCACTGCTTTAGTTAAATCTGTTTCTTCAAACCCTGGCTTCAGAAAAATTTTGCAAGGTTCCATATCAAACCTGAAGTTTTTGAACCATCTTTCTTCTCCCCTTGGAATCTCTGTCACTGATGATATAATTTCAGGGGAAATTGTCAAGTTTAAGAAACCAACCTTTGTATTCAAACCTGTGAAATGAAGAGCGAATTATTCCATCACTTGATTATGACCTCCCTGTAATTTTTCACAGAACTTCCAACATCATGTCTTCTTGAAGGAATCCTCAACTAATTTATCTTTGGTTAGAGCCTCAATGCTTTTAGGCTCCGTCCTTAAACAGTGGCCTGACCGGTGATTCTTCCTTTCCTCTATCATCCTTTCCTTGAATTTACTATGTGCTTTTTGAAAACCTGTAACTAACAGCCTCGCTTGATTTCAGAGTAAACTGCCTCGCTTGATTAGAGACACTGCCTCGCTTGATGAATGAAAGAGAAGCTTTGGTTTCCATTTACCATGAGCTTACCATTCGGGAAGGGTATGCATCATATGTTTCTTGCATGAGATAATAAAACCAAAACCAGCCCCTTTCAAATTTTAAAATGACATAAGACAAATTACCTCAAACAAGTGTTATGATGGCTATGAATGGTTTCATGTGTGAGAAAAGACTCGTGGCTGACACCTAATCATGAATGATTAACAGAATTCTGGTGGATTTGATAACTGACAAGACATGCTACGAATCCCCGATTTCGTAGCGCGCTCAATGTAATTTCAGGGTTTTGCGCTACGAAATGACCAGCATTTTCGTAGCGCAAAATCAGTTTTTAACACTGTCTACACTACGAAAACGTGGTTTCATGGCTTAATCGAAAATTTTTCAAAACGGTTAAAAATTTGACTCTCCAAACATGGTATAAGACTGTCAATGTATGAAATAACATTGCTAGACTTTATTTTGTGAATGAAAATGATATTATAACCCTATCACTTAACCCCCAAAAACTTAACATGAGTTCATACCTATCTGAAAACCATGACTAGGAACCAAGCAAACTATCCAAGTTTGGAAAAAAAAATTATAGTGATAACAGTGGCTCCACTTGGGATAGTGTGCCCCTGTGTTACACTAAGAACCTACAGCTCCAGTGCTATCCAGTTTTTATAAAAACAGAAATTTGTGTTGACAAGCATCTTCTTCAAATTGTTTGGGCCTTCACTTGGGGCTTAAGATCTCTGTTTTAGCTTGTCATTATTAGCAATAAAACTAACAATGATGGAATATGTACAATGTCATGAGTGACTGATAAAATTTCAACAAGCATAATGCTTTAGGAACCTGCCATTAACAGGCCCTCCAGCATATGATCCTCCATAAATTTCCTGCAATATATAAGTGTTGTTCCCATGAAAACCAGCAATCTTAAAAGGACCCTTCCATAAATTCTCAAACTTACCGTGCTTGCCCTTTTCCTCAATTTTGGCCTCCCATTTCAGCACTTTGTCTTGTAGCTGGAAACTGTCTTCTTTGATCTTCTTATCGAATGTTTTCTTGATTCTGTTTTGAACTTGCTGATAGCTGTCATAAACATCATTTCTCTTTTCCTGCAAAGCTATCATCTGGTTGATCCTCCTCTGAATGGAATTTGGTTCCTTTTCAAGTCCTTGAATTAAATTCATGACTGGTACCCCAAGTGATGTCAGAAAAATTGCGTTAGCACCATAGACAAGTTCATATGGTGAAGTCCCAATTGACCTCTTTGTACAAATCCTATCAGGCCATAAGGCGTACTTCAGCTTTAAGTGCCAAGCTTTTTTGTTTTCGTAGAATATCTTTTTGACAATCTTTACAATGCTCTTATTTGATGATTCAGCAAGACCATTCCCGTGCAGATAGTATGCAGTAGAGTGTCCAAGAGTGATATGGTATTGATGGCATGAATTCACCATTTTCTTGGACTTAAATGCTTGAGCATTATCTGTTATAATCTTCATGGGACAGCCAAATCTATACAATATATTATTCTCTAGAAAATAAATAATTACAGAAACATTAGCTTGCCTTGTTGGTATCGCCTATATCCATTTGGTGAAGTAATGCGTTGCTGTGAGAATCCAGCGATGCTACCCTGATGATGGTGGATGTATCTCTCCAATAAATTCTAACCCCTCTGCTAAAAAGGAGCTTCCACATAGATAGGAACCAAAGGTAGAGGTACAAGCTTTCTCCTTCCTTCAAAAATTTGGCATTCATGACATGCAGCGATTCTTTTGTAAATGTCTTTAAATATTGTTGGCAAAAAATATCCCGCTCTGAGAATCTTATTTGTTGTAGCCTTCCAATAATGGTGTCCTCCGCAATCACCTTTATGAAATTCTTCAATGACTTTATCAGCCTCTTCTTCAATTAAACAATTCATCAAAATTCCTCTTGTATCTTTCCAAAACAGATTTCTGTCATATACAAAATATCTTAAAAATTTCAACTTTACAAACCTTGCTTTGGACTTTGTTAGATCAGTGGGAGCTTTGTGATGTTGTAGGACAAAAACCACATCCTTATACCACTCAGAATTGATGTATTTCTCTTCAATTTCAACCATTTCCTCTTCATCATCAAAAATTTATGATATTTCTGCATTCAGATTTATGTCCAGACAGTCCAAATTTGACTGAGTCATTAGTTTCGCCAAGCCTTGTCCCTTCACCAACTTGGTTGGTTTGATGTCTATATCATATTCCAACAATTTGGCCATCCATTTTCCCCTCTTACCATTGGGATCTGCCTGAGTTAGAATGTCTTTTACCACAACACTTGGAACATATGCCACGATGTGAGAATGCAAAATATAAATTCTGAAATCTTTTATAGCTTTCACCAAATCATAGGCTTGTTTTTCTAGAATATTATACTTCACCTCAACATTTGCTAATGTTTTACTAAAGAAAGAAATAGGTTTTTCAGTACCTTTCTTTCCTTTGTAGCAAAACTCCAGCAATTGTGTTTTCGGAAGCAAATGTAAAAACCAGAAATTATTTGGAAAAATCTGGGTTGATGAGTACCGATGCTTGTGTGAGTGCCTTCTTGATTCGCTCAAAATATTTTTTAGCTTCAGCTATCCATTTGATATCAACTCCTTTCTTTAAAATCCTTGTAATATCTTTAACAATCTCAACAAAGTTAGGAATGAAGCGTCTAACAAAATTCACTTTTCCAAGAAATGATTGAATCTCTTTCCTACTTCTTGTCAACTCTACCTTTTGAATTGCATTAACTCTATTAGGATCAATCCTAATCCCATCTTCAAAAATGATATGACCAAGTAATTTTCCTGAAGTTAAAGCAAAGATGCTTTTAGTAGGATTAAGGGAAATGCCAAACCTTCTACATTTTAGCAGAACCTTTTACAAGTGTTTCAAATGATCTTCTTATTTCTTTGAAAAGACTGTTATATCATCAAGATAAACAACCACTGACTTATCATTTTCTTTAGAAAAGCAATGTCCATTTCTCTTTGGAAAGTAGCTTCCGCATTCATGAGACCAAAAGGAATCTTGGCGTACATGAATGTGCCCCATGGTGTTGTGAAAGTTGTTTTCTCCTAATCATCCGGATGTACAAGAATCTGGTTCTAACCTAAAAAACCATCAAGCATTAACATTCTTTGAGAACCAACAATATTTTGTAGAATTGTATCCATCTTGGGAAGAGGATAATTGTCCTTTAATGATGCTTTGTTCAAATTTCTAAAGTTAATACAAATTCTGATTTCTCCATTCTTCTTTCTAACTCGTACCAAATTTGCAATCCAATTAGAGAATATGATTGGGACAATGATTTTTGCATCGAAGATTTTCTTAATCTCCCTTTCAATCAATGGCATGAGAATGGGGTTAATTCTCCTCAACTTCTGTTTGAATGGTTTCTCATTTTCTTTGATAGGAATAGTATGCCGAATAATGGAAGGATCGTACTCCTTTAAATCAGCATAACTCCAAGAAAAAACATCCAGAAACCTCCTTATCATCTCAATATATTTGAATTTCATATCAGCTGAAAGAAACCTTGAAATTTTTATCATTTTAGGAAAAGCTAATGTACCAAGATTACAACTCTCTACTTCCTCTTCATCAACTTGTAATTTTGGTGATTTAAAAACATCATTTTGATCAAAAATCTTCTCAAGAGGAATAAGACCTTTTGGTATTGCATTATTCTTCAATTTCAAAACTTCGGAATTTCCTTTAGACTCAACAAACATATTTTCCTGATCTATATGAGTACTTTCAAACTCTTCTTTCAGCTCAATAAAATTCCTTACCTGTTGATCATCTTCAAAAACTTGCTAGTTTTTTATATTGTCTGGTATGGCTGGTCTATGATGAACTTCAATCTCATATTTTTTAGTTGAATGCATAGGAATGATAAAGAGACTTGCAGAGACAGCAAGAGAATCAGCAATGGAATTTTGACCTCTAGATTTGACTATGAAGGAAAAAGCTTGAAAATTCTCCAACATGTCTAGAACTAAATTTCTGTAAGCTCTCATTCTTACATCCTTTGTTTGATAAACACTTTCCACTTGTCTAATAACCAATTCAGAATCTCCAAAAATAGAAATATTTCGGGCATTCATTTTTTTAAGAAGATCTAGACCCAAAATCAAAGACTCATATTCAGCCATGTTGTTTGTGCAATCAAAATTCAGTTTGTAAGAGTAAAACTTACTCTCATCAGTTAGAGTTGTAATCCAAATCCCTGCTCCTGCCCCTTGTTTTCCTGTTGATCCATCAAAGTACAATGACCACCATTCTTCCATTTGTTTGTCATTTACTTGTTGATTTTTTGTTTGTTGATTTTCTGCTCTTATTTCTTCGTCAAGGCTATCAGCTGACTCATTAAAAAGAATGGCAGATCCAAGCTCAGTATCAAAGGCATAAATAGGAAAATTTTGAGGCTTATCTTTGCTACTTATCATGTAAGCCATTCTAGTCTCCCGATAAAATCTCCTTTGTTCACAAAAAACTGGAATAGTGGCATAGGTAAGATCCAACTGCATTGTGCCTTTGATTTTCGTTGCCCATGATATTGACAATAGCATACCAAAATTTGGAGGAACATCAGCTACAACAATGTCCATAATAACTGTCTTTGCTGGGATTTGTGTTAGACCAACAAAAACATCCTTGATTAGACCAATACATTGAACTCTTTTTGAATCAAAGGAAAATAAATCCTTATATGATCTTGTGATTTGTAATCCCATCCTTTCCATGATTACTTTGGGCATAAGGTTATGTGAAGCCCCGGAATCCAACATAGCATTATGTAAAGTCATATCATGAATACTAATTCTTACATAAAAAGGAGAAAACTCTTCATTTTGTTCATATTCTAACCTTGGACCCAAATATATAGTAGGATTATCTTCTTGAACATTCAAAATATCAGCAGCCCTTGGTTGTAAGTTTAAAAACTTAACAATATTTCTTATATATTCATTCACCTTAAGAATCTCGCTAAACGGGACTGATATTTTAATTTTTGAAATTTCATTCTCAAGGTTGAAAACAGAAACAGATTTTTTGGTTTCTTTGATATGAGGAGGAATTTGAGTGTCTTTCTTACCAAGTGGAGTGTGCTTTTTACCTTCAGAAGCCTTTGGGGTATCATTTCTAGTTTCAGCAGCCTCTGGAGCATCTTTCTTAGGCTGTGTTTTTCTTGCAATGAAAGGTACATTTCTGTTTCTGAGATTATATTATTTTTGCATCTCAAAAATGGCATGTTGATATCCCTTAAAATAATCTGATGATTCTCCCCCATGGTTAGCCAAATCTGACTCATCATGTTCTTCCTTAGTCAAGAAAATTCCTGACATCTCCTCATCAAGACAATGGATGGATTCTTTAGGAATTTCTGGCTCATCTTCTTCATCTACCAAATTTTGCTGAAAAGGAGGTCTCACTGGAGGATTGGGCTATTGATTTCTATTTTCTCTTGGCCTTTGTTGGTTCTGAGGTATCCTGAATTGAGGATTTATAAATTGAGGTTCATGTTACACAGGAGGAGCCGAAGTGTTTCCAAGAGCTAACCTATCCATCAACTGCTCCATGGTGTTCGCCATTGAATCAAATTTATCTTCAGAAGTTGAAGTGGAAGGTTTCTCTTCTTCTTTCAATTTATTTTTTCCCATTTTTGACTTTTTAGCAACTATCACGTTTACCTCCACCTTAACTACATCACTTTTCATTTCAGCAACTAAAGGTGATTCTCTTTCTCTCAACAAGATAGAAAATTCATAATCAAATGCTTCAGCATATCTCATTTGTGCCAAGGCTTTTGGAGGTTTCCAACGAGTTTGAATTGAGTCAAAAACTTTATTAAATATTTTTGAAAATATTTGGATAGACTCATCAACTGCCCTTATAAGGCTATTATATTCAATGAGTGCTTGAACATGATTGGTTATGTTTCCCCATTTCTTTAAAATTTATCTTCAAACTCATCCCAATTTCTAATACTTCCTGGTGTAAGGGCTTTAAACCATTTTCTAACTTCACTAATAAAACTCTGTGCAAACAACCTTAATTTCACATTTTCATCATCAACTTCTTCCCTGTCTATAAAATCATTAAATCTGTCTACATATTCCTTTGTTGTAATTTCTTCATCACCACCCCAAGTAGGGATCCTAGCAGCATATTTACCAGGAAGATCATGAAAAACAGCAAGGAGTACAAGTGGTGCATACCTAGCAGGCGTAGCCATACTTTAAGGATGAAAAGTAATTTTAGGAATGACAGAAATAGAAGATGAAGAAATGATATGAGGAGGACTACTTGGTTTCTACAACCCACTAACAATTGAGCTCCAATTTGGAAGGGGCCAACCAACTTTGTATTTTAGTAAGACTTCAAAAGGGTCAAGTTGTTTAAGTTTATCTAGATACTACTTTTCTAACAACAGCTTAGAAGTAACAGCTTCCCAAAATTCCTCTCTGTCCTCTTGGGTTACTAGCGCTGAATGTCAATTCCCCTCCTTTGCAAATCTAAGATAGTATAAATGAATTCTTTTTCACTTTCTGATCTAAACAACACTTCATGAAGTTTATCATCAACTCTTTTGTCTTCAGGACTTCTTAATATTTCAGAGGAGAAAGATTTTGAATGATATGGAGTGCCTGATATTTCTAAAATTCTTTGACTGCCTCTTGCAATAGTGTTTGGATTTTCCACAGCGGTAGGTGGATTAGGATCAGGATTGCTCCGTGTATATCTCCTTCTCGAAGCCACCTTTAACTTTGAAAATGTATGAAGTCACCAAGGTATATTGCAGCCTCAAAAAACTTTCTGAGCTCCTGCTACCTTCAGAAGTTCAGCTTCTTAATTTCGGGAATGAGTAATCTTCAGGCTCCCGGAAGACGCACCAAAATAAGACCTGACAAGCTATTGGTCAGGCTACCTCAGTGTAACTATTTCAAACCAGACTTTTATTTGAGGCTTAGCCTCTTCAACCTGAGAGGGCTCTCTCACTAGGTTTAATATTTTGAATTAAGGATTAGATGGCTAACTCTAGGAATAAATTGGATAAAAGTGTATGACTGGTTGAATTATTGATCAAAAAACATCTATTGGGATATTGGGTCAAGGTATGTTTCCACAAAATATCAAAATTAGCTTATCATGGAAGTCAGGGCATTTCAGAGTTTTTAGATGTACCAACAAAACAGTAACAGAGTGAACAAAACACAGTTTACAAATATATGCAAGAAGTTAGAGCATTTTTCAATGAATTATAAGAAACATATGTTCATACCACTACAATAAGGTAGATAAGGAAAGCCATAGAAAGATCCAACATCAAAATCTCTTTCTGAATCCTAAGTAGTAAGCCAATATCTATATTAAAATAAAAACACACAGTCTACTATAGTGACATAGTTTTCTTGTTAATGAAAATTTCCAACCATTAGGAATTCGACCTCATACTACATATAGAGTCTTTACAACCTTGGATTCTATCATCTATCCTCAGAGGAATTCGAATTCTATCTTAATTTCAGGGTTTTTTTCTACGAAATGACCAGCATTTTCGTAGCGCGTTCAATGTAATTTCAGGGTTTTTTGCTACGAAATGACCAGCATTTTCGTAGCGCAAAAGCAGTTTTTAACATTGTCTGCACTACAAAAACGTGGTTTCGTGGCTTAATCGAAAATTTTTCAAAATGGTTAAAAATTTGACTCTCCAAACATGGTATAAGACTTTCAATGTATGAAATAACGTTGCTAGACTTTATTTTGTGAATGAAAATGATATTCTAACCCTATCACTTAAGCCCCAAAAACTTAACATGACTTCACACCTATCTAAAAACCATGACTAGGAACCAAGAAAACTATCCAAGTTTGGAAAAAAAAAATTATAGTGATAACAGAATGTATGATGCACACTGATGCAAAGATGTGATATATATATATACATCTATTTTCCTACATGGATCTTTTCACATGATGATGATTTTACAAATTACGCAAATGTCTACCTAAGACAATGTTAGCCATTCTATCAGTTAATGCATTCATTCGTCTAGGAATATGTTGATATGTGATAAAATCAAAATTTCTTTCCAACAAACGTATACGTAAATAAAATCTCAAAATGTATGGGTTTCTAACCGAATAATGACCATTGAGTTGTAGAACAACAAGCTGTGAATCTAGATTTACAAGCAATGCGTGTATCCTGAGATTGATTGCCTCGGTTAATAGTTCAAGGACAGCACTATATTCAGCGACATTGTTTGTAGTTCATCCTAAACAAATACCTTGCAGTTATATCAACTCACCAGCAGGATCATAGATTACACAGGCTGCTGAAGAAAAATTATGAGTATTGCGAGAAGCACCATCCGTGAAACCGACATAAGGGGTAATAGACATCTGCACAAATAAACAAGACCCAAATAAGCAGGAAAATACTCGCAAAGCACACCAAATCAAAACATGTACAAAAATGAAAAAAAAACACCTATGTACACAAATCATGCATGAATGACTCACGCATAATATTTTTTGAGATACAACCCATTTCTGAGTTGTTCTAGAGAATGACCTTCATAATCAATAAGCTCATATGCCCCATTCTGCAATACACGTTTAACAATTTAAGGCCTATGCCACATGGGTTGAAATTTACCTGCCCCCAGCTTATCATGAGCTTGGTCGTACAGGAGGACGAGATTTCCTTCAATGAAAGAACGAGGGGAAACTAATTGGTCAAAATGAGATTTGACCCATTTTTTTTGTGCTTCAATAACTAGAGCAGCAAAGCGGTAGGTTTCATCCAACATTTCTATATAAAGGAGATGCTCTTCTTATAGTGAAGTATTCGGCATTAATTCAAAAGCCAACTTGAGCGAAGGTATTTCACATTCAATCGGAAGAGTAGCTTACGGACCGTAAATCAACTGAAAAGGGGTGAATCCGGTTGAATTCTTAACTGAGGTTTGATATGCCCAAAGAGCCGAAAATAACATGAGATTCCAATTGGATTTATGGATCCCAATCGTACGTTGACACATGGTAACAAGAACTTTGTTCACGGCCTCAACCTGGCCATTGGCCTAAGAATAGTACAGCGTTGAGCTGTCGTGACGTAGACCCATCTTAGAAGTCAACTCCGCCACCATGTAATGCCGAAAATGGGAACCATGATCGGTAACGATGGCTTGAGGGATACCAAACCTAGAAATTATGTGATTGAATATGAATTGATCAGTTGTCTTACCGTCAGAGGAAAGTGTAGGCATTTCTTCGGCCCATTTGATGAAGTAGTCCATGGCTACGATAATATAAACATGCCCCCCGGCTGAGTGAGGGTTACACGTCATAAAATCGATGCCCCACTTCACAAAGGGACCAACGTTAATGATAGGATGAAGAGGTACAGGTGGCACACGCATCTTGCGTTGATAAATCTGGCAATCATGACATTTACGAACCACGACAATGCAATTTTTGAAGATATAAGGCCAAAAATAACCAGCACGAAGAATCTTTTGTGCAGTGGCATAACCAGACATGTGACTGCCACAGGCGCCGCTGTGAAAATCATTAAGGGCTTTCTCAGCTTCCTCGAGAGTCAAACATCGACAGACAATGGAATCCACTCCGACACGATAGAGGGTATCTCTGACTGTTAGCCACCTATAAAAATGTCATATCAAATGGTGGCTAAATCATTTTTCAAGCCTTCAAGAAACAAGTTTTATGCCAAATTGTTAGTTCTTGAAGTCTTAAGAAGACAACTTATCCTTCAGAAAGCCTTCACTGTTGTTTCCCTCATTTACCCTGAAAATTCTGTTGTTTCCCTAAAGAAAAAGACTGCTGCAAAAACCCATTTTCCCCTTCATTTTTACCCCTTCTTCCACTCAAAATTAACCTCCCTTTTTTATTCACTTTCCTCATAAAATCCTCATTTTTTCTCATTTTTCTCCATTTCCCTTCATAAATCCCCTTTAATCAGGTTTAAAACTCCTTTTTAAACCTTATCGAAACCTCCAAAATCCTTTGAAAATCCTTGAAAAATCATAAAAAAAAATCTTTTTTTAACTAAGGCCTTTAGCCCCCTTCGACTAAGCCCCTAACCACTTCCCCACCATGCAACCCGGCGTCTGAACCAAACGCTGAGGCCCTGGGTGCTTATCGCAATCGGGGCATTCATATGGGCGCGTTTTCTTTGTTAAACTGATTTTCCCCGATGCAATGAAACTTTGGTCTGAGGACTCCTGCCGCATTTTCCACCGTTGATCCTTTAAAACAAATCAACGGTCATCGCGCTTTTCTGTTCCCTACCCATCGCATTGGAAATTCTGAAAAGAGTTCTTCTGATTGTGTCTCCTTTAAAAACTTCGATGTGATGGCCAAACTTCGATGTGATGCCCTGCTTGCAATCTCCACCATTGATTTACCATTCTGATCCAACGGCCCAGCGCTAGTCGCATCCCGCCCCACCGCCCCCTCCATCGCCCTCCGATTGAGTACTGACCGTCGATCTGTTTCCAAATCTGACGGCTGGCGTGTAATCACAGATCGCGCATCGAGAAATCTTTTAAGCGCCGCGCCCTGTTCCCTCTTATTGCCGATTCCTGATTCATTTTCTGTCGTTGATCTCCTCCTGAGATCCAAATATCCACGTTAAATCGCCCTCCACCCATGCTGTTCCTACCATTCAAAGCCCTGTTTCAATTTATTTTCATTATTTTCCTATGTGTTTACCCGTTCGCAAGGTTTTTTTTTTTTTTTAACCATCGCATCGGAAGTTTTCTCCCCGACGTTTTGTTACCCTTGTTTTCTTTCTCCCCGCCGATGCGATATGCCCGATCGCACCATCGCATCGGCCTTCCTCCATTGCATCGTTCAAATCCATTTGTCCCTCCATCTCAAATCCCTCGATGTGATGAGCTTTGATCAATCTCGACCGTTGATCAATATGCATCTACGACCCGGACTTAATCCTTCATTCACCCCTCCAACCGCCTCTCCTTTTAACCTCTGCAGGCAATCCTCGTCGTTGAATGCTTTCATCCAAAAATCATGAATCTAACCTAAACTCCAAAGCAATCTGAAATCATCGCCGTAGGATTTTCCTTAATTTTTCTTTGTTTGTGCAGGTTTTAAAGATTTTTCAATTGTTTTAAAATAAAATTGAAGGCCAGGGATGACGATCCTCCAGGCCTTTATTCGTGAAGGAGATCATTCTGCAGGGTTTTCCCATCAAAGTTTACGAGTGCCTCATGAACACTGGCAACATTATAAGAGCCCTTTGTAACGCCTGCACATCAACAATACACAACAAAACTTAATCAAGCAAAGAGTATCAGTGTTAAAGGATCTATTCACAGCAGAGATGAAGAATAGAAGATTGTTTACACAGTTTTGAGGGATTACGACCTAAATCGACTATCTAAAATCCTAATCCACTCAATTGAAGATAGTTTGAAGAAAAAAAGACAAATATTAGGCCTAATTAATCCTAACACACAAAATTAAAGCAAATTAACCGTTTTTAAAGAAAAACAATAATATCTATCAGTCCGAGAAGCCTCCACTGCCACGTCAGAGGCTAATTGAATCCTCTCAGCTACCAAAAGCCACCTACAGCCTCAAAACATTCAAAAGAGGCCTAGTTATTGTCGGAATAGAATATATTCGCATCAAGACAGCTGAACAGTTAATTCAACCAAAGGAACTTATTGTAAACTATCAGCAAAGTTATTACAAGGATAACAAAGAGCCTTAAAGTCAACAAAATCTTCCCATCAAACTTAATACTTAATATAAACCAATTAATATAGAGGAAATATCAGAAATTTTCTCCATTGAGCCCCTCAAAGGCCGAGAAGCATTAAACTATATTAATTGAACCTAGAATATCTTTTATCCCATCCCACCTCCTCATTTCTTCTATAAATACTTTTGTAGAAGATGAGATAATGTTGGTCACTGCATATTTGTTGCCTGTAAATAGTTTACTGAAGCTGTTGTAAGCTTTGTTTGTAATTGAAGATACCTAATTTTAGATGAAAATTTTGAAGCTATAGAGACCCACTGGACTTGAAGATTGTAACTGGTTTGAAGCATCAAATACAAGCTGATTTATGGGATCTTGGTCTATGTCAACATTGATGTTTTTCTTATTGTAAATTGTTATTTTATTTCTGTTTCCATTCTGTCCATCTTCTCTGATAAAGAACAGCAATTATAGAGTTAGGATTTACTGTAAAAGGTACCCTTCTCTTACTGATAAGCTTTATCTACATATTTTATTCCAATTGTGTTGTTTAAGAATGATTTAATACATTCCAAGAATTCATGATGTTGGTGTTCCCTTCTCTTAGTATCTAGGCTTTAAACATTGTTCTTGAATGTTATTTTCAGTTTCTACCAAGTAAATTTGAACTAAGGAAGTCTATGGTGAGCCCTGTCCTCTAGTTTTATCTCCAAAGGTTTTCTGAAAGTTTCCCTAAGAGTATGTTGAAAGTAGGCTAGGTTCAAAGCCTTACCTGATCTTAGACTATTCTTTGTCATCTTAAGTGTTGTCTTGAAAATTTTACTAAGTAAAGCAGAGCTAGGGAAGTCTATGGTGAGCCATGTCCTCTAGTTTCTTCTCCAACGGTTGCTTTGAAAAGTTTCCCTTTGAATATGCTAAAAGCGGGATAGTTTCAAAGTCCTTACTTGATCTTAAGCTATTCTTTTTGTGTTTTAAATGTTTTCTATTGAAAGTGCATCAAAATCAGGCTAGTTTCAAAGTACTTACCTGATATTAGATTACTTTTATGTCTTTCTTAAGTTTATGCCAAGAGCAGGATAGTTTCAAAGTACTTAATTGATCTTAGGCTACTCTTTGTTCTTCATTTGTTTAATTCCCCTTCTTATTGTTTCATTTCATTCCATAAAATCAAGTTTAAAGAGATCCTTAGACATAGATGACTTGCCCCATGGACCACTCTCGAACCTTGTTGTTTCAATTAAATCCTACTATGACTCCATAGCCCAATGGATTGAAGTTGTTTCTTGCCTATCTTGTTGGCTGAATTACTCTTCACTTTCATTTACCTTCACCCTTCATTTTAGACTCCCTTCACCTTCACATATCTTTGCCCAACCAAAAAAAACAAAAACCTTGTTCTTCATAACTAGCCTAATATCACATTTCAAGCTTTAAAGATAAATCAATTTTTTCACTTATAGAGATATCCCTCTCTGGATTCAGGAGGGCTAGATCCTAGAATCCCAAAGTGGTTCCAATATCCTCCCTATAGATTTAGTCTCACCAATCTGCTATAATTACAGGGAGCTAACATCCGACTATACGAAAAGGTTGCGACTGATGACGGATGCATTAGTGGGCATCCTTCGTCAACTCAGATCTGAAAGTAGAAGTCTGGAGATAAATGATGATATCACTATACCACGGATTGAGGGTGCTAATTAAGAAAATCATATTGTATGGAATGTATTTCTCAGAACGAGACGGAGGAGAGTCTGAAGGGAGGGAAAAGATCAAATCGGAAAAAACTAGTGATTTCTTCGACTTGGAAGCAGTAAATTCCAAACCGAACTCTTGGAGGATGACAATCCACTTCGACTATTTTCCCCCCAGCAATTTACGAGACAATATATAGGACATGGAGTTGCAATCAGAAATCACAGTCATTGTACGCAAAAGAATATAATGATGAAAACACTGAACTGCTTGAACCGCAGATAACGCTAACTTCTCGACATGAATATAGCGCGTCTCAGGATCGAGAAGGTTACGAGACAAGTAATAGATAACATGCTCGTTACCGTCATCATCGTCTTGTACCAGAACCATGGAAATCATGTTGAAAGTAGCGGCTAAATAAAGGGAAAAATCACGATGATAGTTAGGAGGACGCGACAGACGAGCATTGACAAGCAACGTCTTCAGGGTCTCAAAATACTTCTGAGCGATCTCATCCCAACATAAAGGAACGCCCTACTTTAATAATAATGTGTATCCTCTAGCCACTTCTGCATAGTTAGGTATAAAACGGTGTAGAAATTTAGCCTTACCTTGCAAAATATCCAACTGATGTAATGAGGAGGGAGAGGGAAGATTGATAATAGTCTCAACCTTGAGTGGATTAAGGCGAATTCCATATTTGGACATGATAAACCCTAAGAGTCTACCGGAATCAATGCAGAAATCACACTTGTGCAGATTAAGCTGAATATTGTAACATCGATAATGAAGAAAAATCTGACGAAGATGGTCAAGATGGCCCATACGCTTAACTGAATGAGGGGGAAGGTCATCTAGATAAGGCTAAACTATGTGAATAATATCGTGAAAAGCATACTACATTGCTCACTAAAACGTAGCCCCAGCATTCTTAAGGCGAAAAGGGAGCTTCTTATATGCAAAATTACCCCAAGGACAAATAAAGGCAGTCTTATGTTGATCATTCAAGAGAATGTTAATCTGATTGTAACCAGAAAAATCGTCCATTAGGGAAAATATCTCACTCCCGGCATAGTCATCAATGATTTAATTGATAGAGGGAGTAGGATAATTATCCTTGGGACAAGCTCGATTAATATCACGATAATCAACACAGACGTGAATATTTCCATGTTTCTTATCTACAGAAACAATATTAGAGACCCATTCTGTCAAAGGAATCAGATAAATAAAACCATCTCTGAGAAGTTTTTCAACTTCACATTTAATGGCGGCATCTTTTCTAGGGTGCACCGAACAAAAATGCTGGCGAATAGGCTTCGATCCAGGGTAAGTAAGTATTTCATGCACCACTATACTAGGGTTTATGTCAGGCATTTCTTCATAGGACCATGCAAAGACATCACGGAATTCATGAAAAAGGCTTGTATAAACTTGTACTTCATCGAAAGAACAAGTGACCCCGATATGGATGTTCTCGATGATTCCCAGTTTAACGAAAATGTCAATAGGCATCGTCTATGTAATATTACTCAAATTACCTTCCGTAAATATTTCATGTGTCAAAATAGGCAGTTGAAGCGGAGGAGAAGGAACCTAAGATGCAAAATGCTCAAGACAAGTAGACATGGCCCCGAGGCCAGGCATGAACGAGGAACGATGATGACCATCGTCCCACGGAAGATCCAAAAGAGACATGGTTTCCATGATGGCTTCATCGGAGGGAAACACTTCTTTCAAAGGATCAGGTGAATCAGAATCGCCAAGCCAGGGGGATTTAGAATAAATGTCAAGAGACATGCTCAACGAAGCATAATTAGAGGATGGAGGTTCCGAAGCAGCAATGAGTTCACAAAAATCAATCTCAATCAGACTCAAAAGCATCGAATCTCCAAAGAAATCAATCTGTTCAGACAAATGAATAATCCATGGTTCATTAGACTGAGAGATCATATGGATCTGAATAGTGTTTGGTGGAGGAAGAGGAAAAATACCCATGAGGGCAGGGTCTTTAAAAAGACATGGCCTTATGTTACACAGTAATTTGTCATAGTCCCTACAATCCCCCGTCCCGCACATTGGAGGGCCTCTTTCGTGACCTATGAGCAGTGACATAACCTGAAACCACTTTCATGGCATCCCCCTTTACAAGGAAAATCATTCCTCTAAAGAAAGTTTCCTTTGAAAAACCCTAAAAACTGATCTTTTGGCCTTGGCGCGACTAGCAAGTTCAGCCCTCGCGCCAATGGGGAAAATCCACCAAAGAGGGTGCACCAAATGGCTCTCTATCCCAGTGTATTTCTCGCACCAAGCTTAATAAGGATTGTTTTTTAAAAATAAATGGCAGAAGTTTGATTTCAACAAAATCTTGAACGAGTCTCTAAAATGATTTGGGAGGTTTAGCTCCGGATCTCCATGTATGGGAGGAGGTTTTCCACCTATCATGGAAGTGTCCTTAAGGATAGGGCCAATCCCACAATTGTAGGGATCCCAACTCCCCTTCCACCATCTATATAAGCTTGTCATTTTCCCTTAGCAAGCTAGTATTCCTAATAGCACAAGAGAAGAGTTGAACTCATAGCAAGTAGACTATCACCAGACATCTTTTGAGAGCCAAGCCAAAGAGAAAGAGCTTTGTCCCATTTTTGACGAGCTTCATTAAGACGTGCTCCGCTGTCAGCCCCACCGAAGGAAGATCCAGCATCAAAGCTTTGGGTTGTATCTTTCCTTCATTATTATTAATGATAAGCGACTTTGATTATGGTTTTATTCATGCGTCTTTGTTTTGATGCAATGAATTACATCCTCTCTCACTGATGTATGGTTACAAGATTTAGATTCTATGCTGTATATCGTTGTGTTTCTTTGCATGTGTGTAGGTGTTCGAACGTGTTAAGCAGCAGGATCGTGATCTGCCAAAGCAGAGGACGAGAAGTGTCATCCTTTCTTCGACGACCATTTCGTAGGACCTGAGGTAGGCAACTCGCTATGTTTTGTCGTTTTTGTAACTAGAGACCTGTGACACTGCGTGACTGATTGTTGCTAGACCCGATCTGGGCTAGTAGGGATCGCCTCTAAATACAGAGGGGATTTACCTCTCCAACAAACTGGCGACTCCACTGGGGAACTGATTTGATTTTGTCTTGTCTCTTTCGATTGCTTTTGGCTTCTGTCTGCTTGATTTTCTCCTCTGGTCTATCTCTTTGTGGTGTAGAACCTCAGTTCAACTCCCACCATACCTAGTCTACTCTCTGCTTTCTCTTTTTCATTCCAATCCTTAGTAAACTCAATTGGCGCGCTGTTTAGCTTGACAGTCGCGCCAGCTGGCGCTTTTTGCTAGTTAGGCGCCTGCGCCAACCCTGTTATCCCCCTTCTGAGCCTCCTCCTTTGAGCTCATCGGAGCATAGTTCCTCTTCTTGTGTCAAGCTCCTAAAACAATGAAACAAGCGGCTACGAGGAAATTTCTTTTAAGTGTGTCAACCTTGTTAAAATAAGGAAACACAAGCCCATTCAATTCGAGTTTTGTTAGATTTAGATCAAATCTCTTGTGTTTTGAACCTTCACTCCATTTCTGATGGACTGAAGCTTGGGGGGCATGTACCTCAAATTGAGATACCATGTTGGGGGCATGCCTATTTTTCTTATCATTTCAAGCATAGTTTACATTTTCATTTTAAGCTTGCATAAAAATAAACTCATTTTCAAGCATAGTTTGCATGTTTGCTTTTAAGCTTGCGTAAAAATAAAACGTGATTTGTGTGGTATGCATTTTGTGAACTTTTCCATTAGGTCATTTGTTATGCAGATCATGTAACTAATGCATTAGATAACATTGTATTATAAATTTGCATAGCATATTAAAAAACATCATCATATGTGAAAAATATCCATCAAGAAATAGCTATATATATATATATATATATATGTCGAAATGTTTGCAGTTTTTGTGCATCACATAAAATCAAAAAAATATACATGTCTGTTTTAATAATATTCGGAGACAACATGTCTCTCAAAAATGTGCAAATGAAAATCCTAGATGACTAATCAGCATGGTGCTCATGGTAGCATGTCATTGCCCGCACCAATCACCTCAGTAAACGATGAAGGCGACTAGGCACCCCCACCGTGTGCCTCTGATAAGCCAATGGGACATCTGCTAGGCGAGTGTAATCTGGGATCCCACGCGCGATTCCCTCCAAGTTCTGAACTAGCTCACTCCCCTCGCCACCCTCACCTTGAGGGTCATAGGCAAGTGGGGTCCTCCGTGCAATCGGCGACATCTCGGCGGGCCTCTCTGTGCCAACATCTGCATACACATAGGATTGTTAGTTAGGACATGCATGTATACAAAAAAAATCATAAAGTACATAAAATCAAAAAGAGTCTTACCCAGCTCCTCATCGTAATCTTCTCCCTCTGGGAGTGGAAGATCTGGGTCTCTCGTGAAGTCAGTACCGGCATAGGGCCAGTCCTCTACGACGATCAGTTGTCTCTGAAGCCATACAAATAACTCGGGCCTCCATGACATTTGTTGGCCCCCTCCTAATCTGGGCATGAGTGTTTCCCATCGAGCCATCCATAGCTCCCTCAACGGTGGCTCGGCGACTATCGCCCCCTGGCCCTGGAATATTGGTAATCATTCGAGGATGAATGATACCAAGATAGATCTGTACCCAAACTGCTTCAGTTTGGCCTTATTACACTTCTTCAACTGTCGTTTGATGTTCATTGTTACGGAAGTGGCCCAATCGAATAGTGTCAATTTCATGCATTCTGATGGTAAGAGGAGTTGTGTTTTAGTAGCCTCATGCGGTGCCTGCGACACCGCAGCCCGCATAACGGTATGGAGCACCACCCTGAGTGCTAGATCGGGAAATGTATGGATATCAACTTTCCCGCTTCCTGATCCTGTCTTTGCCCTTGGGCACACTCTTTCCATCACCATTGACATTTTCTCCCCCAAGGGCCTAGTACCTGTCATGATCGGGACTGGACCTCTTCGAGACAATCCAGTTATGAAGTAAACATCAAATACTTCGAGCTCCAATACTTGGTCTTGAAGCTTAAACTTCTCCTCGTTCTCGTCCCAAATACTGATTAAGTACTGTAGCAATTTAGGTTGTGCCCTGAGACATGGTATCAAGAAGAACTTTTTTAAGCCGCAATCCCGGAGAGCATTCATACATGCCTCGTTCTCCATGGCCATTTCGTCTTCTTCACTATGCTCCCTTTCTTTCCATTCGATCACCATTGTGACTATGTATCTGCACCAAGATGGTCACAAACACTTCATTAGATCCCTTGAACTCTCAAAAATCCAGTTGATTGGTTCATCTTTTGTAAAAATTGAGCGGAAATTTAGGTTGCGCCATTGGCGTGACTATTTTACTGACAGTCGCGCCAATTGGCGCGACCCCTTTGAAAAAAGGACCCAATTTCCGTGAGTCCGTGCCCGATACCCGCGCCAATTGGGCAAGCCCTAAAAATGCAAATATCCCCTTAGGGATCCAAAATCACTGTGGAATTCTATAAAAAATGGATTGAAACATGGCTAAGGGAAGCACCTCTTACCTGGAAAAAACAAGAACTGAAATGATGTACTAGATCGTCCATGATCGTCGCCGCAAGTTCGCACAGGAAAAACTCACTGTTGCTCTTCACAAGAGGTAAAAAGTAAAAATAAATATGTTTTTACTATTTTTGGCATATTTATAACTTTTCAAGATCAAATTAGGTTTTGAAGCTTATTTTTTCCCATATTTTATTATATTTTGTCGAAAAATGGGTTTTACGCTTGCTTTCTTGTGCAGCAACAGGTTTTCACATGACTAGGACAACGATACGAGTTGTATTTTATACTTTTTTAGACTCGGTAAAAACACAAAAAAGTCACTACTGGAGTCATCTTTCAGCTCTTTTCTGACTCTCTAAACATGAAAATATTGTTGAGTCGCTTGTCATTTTGATCTCGTTAAATTGGTTGCCAAACGACATCTACCCAGTATACGTTTACCCCTTTTTCAGGCTGGGATAGATTATTTACGAAAAAGGAATACCCTAGCCTATCGCGACTAGGAGGTTTTCTCAAACATAGTTTCCTACCTTTTCAGGTCTAAGGAACTATCTATGAAAAGGAACTGTTGGAGTTTACTTTTCCGCTGTCTTTTCAAACTCTCTAAACATGAAAATATGTCGAGTTCTTCCTTTATCAGACTTGTTAAAACCTAATGACATCGGACTCCTTCACAATGACGTTACTCGACTTTCTCCTTCCTAGGGCTCGTTAAATGTACTAGGTTGGATTTGTCCTAAGGACAAACTTATATCATAAGCATATGCTATCTCCGTCAAGCTTGTTTTCAAAAATAATTGGGGTACTCGCCAGAAATGGTGGGGAAAATGAAACCAATATCATTGTCGTGTTGGCAGTATTTCGCTCTTGAGCATGGCACTTGTTTGCATGCGTGTCAGGTTGGGGATATCTCATCTCGTTTTCTACTTGCCTCCATGGGTTGGGGTTATCCGTTTTGACCTCTCATCTGCTATTTGCCTTTTCATCATGACCTCATATCTTTTGATGTCAAATATTGCCAAATCCAGTGTCATGTCGCCGATATGTTCAAGAGAAGTTGACCTCTGCAGTTCTCAACCCTCCTCTGATTCTCTACTGATCCTGATTCACAAAAATTATGTTCCTCTGTCTCACGTTGATGATGTGGGAAACACTATGGCCCACCTTTAATCAAGGTCACTTCTTGTCGACTTCAGCTCATTATCTAGGAAGCTGATCTAGAGACTCCCTTCCGGTACCTTGGAGCCTGCATGCCTCAATGGTAGGTTCTTCGCATTCAACGCCAGGTTTTCATCATTGGCCTTTGATCGAATGATTCTGCGGGTGTTTGACGCCAGCTCACTATTCACATTCCATGGATTGTACCTATAGTACCTTGAGGGCTATCGTCATTATTAGTGGTTCCTCCTGTGTCTATTAACGGCTTCCATCATTGGCTAGTAATCAGACGATGTTCTTGCATGTTCGACTTCAACTCACATATTCACATGCTAGGACATGTACTATGTGCAGGTCGAGATGGAGCGCAATACCCTGGGTTTTGTCTGACGGAATCCAGGCTGCAGATTTTATGGATTATCATGATTGGTTACATGACTCATTGATTGGATGGCTGCGACCATACCTGAGTCTACTTATTGATCCTTTCAAGATGGATGTGTCCATACCTTGGATCCTGATTATTGTATGCTCTATTATGGATGGCTACGCCCATACCACATACCATGTATTTGAGATATCATTTGGGATTGTCTACACAGGTTTTCCGACGGTAGTGTTTCAGTTGGGCACGTTCTAATAAAGCAGTTCACCCCTCTCTCTCTCTCTCGGGCCTCATGCTTTAGGGGGCATCTATTACACAGTAATTTGCTACCGTCCCTGCAATCCCCCGTCCCACACATTGGAGGGCCTCTTTTGTGACCTGTGAGCAGTGACATAACCTGAAACCACTTTCATGGCATCCCCCTTTACAAGGACAATCATTCCTCTGAATAAAGTTTCCTTTGAAAAACCCTAAAAACTGATATTTTGACCTTGGCGCGACTACCCAGTTCAGCCCTCACGCTAATGGGGAAAATCCACCAAAGAGGGCGTGCCAACTGGCGCTCTGTCCCAATGTATTTCTCGCGCCAAGCTTAATAAGGATTGTTTTTTAAAAATAAATGGTGGAATTTTGATTTCAACAAAGTCCTAAACGAGTCTCTAAAATTAGTTGGGAGGTTTGGCTCTGGATCTCCATGTATGGGAGGTGGTTTTCCACCTATCATCGAAGCTTCCTTGAGGATAGTGTCAATCCCACAATTGTATGGATCCCAACTCCCCTTCCACCATCTATATAAGCTTTCCATTTTCCCTTAGCAAGCTAGTAGTCCTAATAGCACTAGAGAAGAGCTAAACACATAGCAAGGAAACTATCGCCAGATAGCTTTTGAGATCCAAGCCGAAGAGAGAGAGCTTTGTCCCATTTCCGACGAGCTTCATTGAGACGTGCTCCGCTGTCATCCCCACCGAAGGAAGATCCAGCGTCAAAGCTTTGGGTTGTATCTTTCCTTTATTATTATTAATGATAAGCGACTTTTATTATGGTTTCATTCATGTGTCTTTGTTTTGATGCAATGAATTACATCCTCACTAACTAATGTATGGTTACAAGATTTAGATTCTATGTTGTGTATCGTTGTGTTTCTTCGCATGTGTGCAGGTGTTCAGACGTGTTAAGCGGAAGGATCGTGATCTGCCAAAGTGGCGGACGAGAAGCGTCATCCTTTCTTCGACGACCATTGCGTAGGACCTGAGGTAGGCAACTCATTGTGTTTTTTCGTTTTTGTAACTAGAGACCTGCGTCACTGCGTGACTGATTGTTGCTAGACCCGATCTGGGCTAGTAGGGATCGCCTCTATCCGCAAAGGGGATTTACCTCTCCAACACCCTACGCTCTCGTAAGGAATAGGAATATGATCCACACACGTAATGTTGTTCTCAGAAGAAGAGGTGAAGAAGGACAATTTATCAACAGTAACAATCTTTCCTTCGTGTGGAAATTTCAGAACACGAAAGAGAGTGGAAGGAACACATAACATGGTGTGAGTCCAATTTCGACCGAGGAGAATATTATAATTGAGTTTAGCATAAAAAACTTCGACCTCGACATTGATTGTCTTCCCTTTCAAAGTAATCGGTAAACTAGCGAGAACACCTAAAGGTATTGATTCTCTTCCATCAAACGCTTCAAGGGCATTGGGTGATGAATTCAGGACTAGAGAACCAATAGCTTTCCAACACGAAGATGACATGACACAGGTTGATGCACCTTCATCCACAACTTCTTGATGGATGTCGAGACCATTAATGACAACTTGAATAATGAGTGCAATCTAATGCGGAAGTCATGGAACGAAATTCTCTAAATCGAAAGCAAGAAGGCTAGTATCGGCAGGATCAATCCCACCAATCGTAGATAACAAATATCTTCATTGCAATAGACAACTTTGAATTACTTCTAACGTGGACATCGTGGATGGTGCCTGAGCCAAATCCTCAACAATATTGTAATGGTGTGCGGCATGGGCATTGGGATTATAAGAAGACTTGCGGAGTACACCTTTGGAAGGTGGTCGCACAACAGATTCAGCATTGGGCCTTTCAATTTCAAGAGGGCCAGTAACAGGTGGAGGAGGAGGACCATCAGCGATCTCTTTTCCAGTGGCCTGATGGGATCCCGTATAATATTTTGACCGAGTAGCAATAGAAATGGCTGCAGAACCTTTCATCATGAACACCTGAGAGCCAAATAGGACGGAGGACTGAGGTTGTTCTACCATCTGAGTTTGCTAAGATGTGAAAGGTTATTTAAGAACAGTCGGAGTTCCCTGGGTGCCTTTGAGCAATCAGCTCACTTCGAATCGTCGAGGGCAGTCCTTGGTGAAGTTCTCTTCATCGCAAATCAAACAAGGGTACTTCAGATTGCGTTGAGAACCATCGCCAGCACGAGGTTTCTAAGAATCCTGTTTTGGGTTATCATCTTTGGCCTTACCTTTACCCTTATTTTTACCTTTAGAAGCATTATCCATAGGACTGGCCTGAACGGAATTAACTTCTACAAGTTTACCAGAATTAAAAGTGGACTGAGAAGCAACATTATTGGAATAAGTGGACTTCGGCTTCCCATTGTTTCCAGATGAAGACGTCTGAGAAGTCTGAGACACAGAACCAATAATACCATCAACGAATGGAGTTGCTGGTGGTTCAGAAGTTCCAGGTCAGGGAGCATGAGGCAAGATATCATATAATGTGCTAGACTGAGAGTACACAATATCAAGGTACTGGGCATAACCAATGGCTTATTCCTCGGTTACACATGCCCCCATAGCTATTTCTTTGGAAATCTGATTGATAAAGGACGTGGTGAACCAATGAGTTAGAAGTTGATCAGAATTTTCAAATTTGATCATGCGACGACAACGTCGCCACTCGGAATATGATCTGAGGTATAAGTAGCTCGGTCTTGTTTCAAAGAAGTGAGGAGCTGCGTCTCAGTCTCATAGTGGACTGGTAACCGGAAATGCGTAAGGAATTCAATGGATAAAGAATTGAAATCTTGGAATATGCCACGAGACAGCTCAATGTACCACTTTGCAGTGGCGCCAGTAAGAGTTCGCTGGAAAATACGGAGTCGAATAGAATCGTCAACCCAAGAGTTAGAGGAACACCACAAATGGTAAGTCATAACATGCGATTGGGGGTCTTCACTAGACTTGCCCTCAAATTTGGGACAATCACCAGGAATCTTGGTTGGAACCAGAGGCCAATATGGGTTATGAAGAATGGGATCGTTCGTCAACTTTGACACATCAGGTAATTACAACGTAGCAAGAAATGGTAATTGAGTATTGAAAGTCATCGGAGGTCTTTGATAAGGACTTGCATGTACATTCCACCCAGTCTGAGTGGGATTCTGTCCCCATACATTTTGTCCCGGAGGATTCGGATCATAGGGATTAGAAGCAGGATAATTCGGTTGATACTCGAGTTGAGGACTAGGATACTGAGTCGGAGTAGACCAACGAGGTCCTTACTGAGAAGCGTGTGGAGTCCGTTGTGGAATGTAAGCATGGTTTTGAGTTTGATGATATACAGGTTGATTTTGAGGGTAAGGAACCTGGGGTGCACTATATACCAATTGATATGAACCTTGAGGGTAGTAAGTGCCTTGCGGTATAGCAGGCAGACCCGACTGAGCAGGTTGAGCAGGCTTCTGAGCGGGTAAACCTGGCTGACTATAAACATGTAGAACTGGTTGTTGAAATGATGGAACCAGCTGAGGAGCAGGTTGAATTGGTTGTTGAGCTAGTTGAACCGAGTACTGAGGGCAACTGGGTTGGCCTTGTGGGAAAGGTTGGCCTAATGGTTGTGATCGACTAGGTTGTCCCTGATAACCAGGCTGACCCAGAGGAGGACCGTATGGTTCTCCTGGTTGCACAACATTTTGGCCATATTGAGCATGTGACTGCAGATGTGGTGCAACAGGTTGTCCCTGTGGTGGGTAGATTTTCCCCCCAGAAGCATAAGATAGTCCTGGTTGATTCTGAAGCTGACTAGATGGACCGTAGGTTTGGCCATGTTGGACCAAAGGTTTACCTTGTGAAGGTTCACCTTGTGGACCGTATGGTTGTCCCTGTGGACCAGAGGTAGGGCCCTGCTGAGGTAGAGGTTGTCCCTGTCAGGTTTTTCCTTGCAAACCATAGGGTTGCACAGGCAAGCTAGGTCCCAAATGAGTAACAATCTGAGAATGATCATAGACAGATTGATGAGGATCAATATGAGGCAAATAGATCAAATTACCATACACATCGTAATGGTGCAGATATACATATACGAGATTACCAACAACATCATAGTGATGCAATCGAGGATTACCAAGAGATTGAAGGGGTTGAGAACCCTGAGAACTCTGCTGCTAAATAGCTAACAGATACTCTTCAAAAGTAAGACTACTAGGAATCACAGGAGTAGTGGAAACTGCACTAGAAGCAGGTGGGGCCTTCATGGCACTAGATTGTGATCTACCAAGACCGGGATTAATAGGCCACATTGGATTGAGAAAAATAGACCTGCGAGTGTGAAAAGATCTTGGTGACTAATGGGTAACAACCAGTGTGGATGAAGCCACACATACAGTCAATTGGACTGGAACAGACGTAATAGTAACCGACGAACCAAGTGTCGAAGGTGATAGTCCTAACAAAGGGAGGACCAAACTCTTAGGAGGAGTTACTATACTGGATTGCGCTATGGAGGAAACAGCAAACATAATCTGACTCAAGGACCTATATCCAAGTGGAAGTGACACTGATGGTGGAGAATACTGAGTAGAAACATGAGGGACATCCTCCAGAAAAAGTTGATATTCTGCTGTAGAAATAGGCATTCCTTCACTACCAATAGGACTAGATGAATCCATGTCTGACTCCGATGTAAGGTCTTCGAAAATAATATGGGGACTAGGAGGCACAACAGCAGCAAAAAATGGCAAGCCCAACACAAGAGGAGGAAAATATCCTTCTTCCCCAAAACCTAACCAAGCACCAGAAGCAGGCCAATTGAATTCAACTAGATCTTCAGGAGGAGATCGAGTAGCAAGAGGCAGGACAAACGGGAGAATAGGTTGCGAAAACTCGATAGACCTAGTGGACTGAGGGGTTTCAAAAGAAACGTCCAAGAAAGAACTACCACTAAGAGGCAGTGAGGATGACGAAACTGATGGTTCCACCATCGTGACTTTATTTCAAAACATAAAAGAAAAAATAGAACCAATCGAAGACTCCAAGATCAAAACCAAGGAAAAACAACAGGCCAAGTAATAAAACTTTAATGGGCATGTGATCGTAGGTGATTAATTTTATGACACTGAAACCACATTTCGCTTTTTAAAATTTCAAGAATCGAGAAACAGTCAAAATATGACTCTAGTCACTTTTAATTTTAAACGAACATGAAAGGACAAGTGCTTGACAATCTCTTCTCTTTTTTAAAGAGTCATGAAAATATCAAAATGACTACTTTGTAATGTTAAGCAAGAGGGTATACTAGGTTTCTGTGAACTGCCATATACACCTTGGTGATCAAATGAAAAAGAAATGACCAAGGACTTGACGTAAGTGCAGGTAGTCTCCCCGAATACTGTGTTCGGTGTATCACAGTTACAAGGTGGTAGACTCAGCTTCCTATGGATAAAAGGATTGCAACCTATAGGGGTCTCCCTTTATATACTCAATGGTACTAGGAGCACAAGTCCGTACTAGCGCTGTCTAAATCCAGATGGCGAACGACAGCTTCTAGGTTTTAAGACGTCGGAACACGTCTCTAGCCTAGACCACTAAAACGTTTCATTAGGTTTCAATGCTTCCTTAGGTTAATTAAAGGAATTTTAAAGGTGATTTTGGATTATGTTTCATTTTTAAGGCCCTAGCGAATTTGGATCTCAAAATTCCTAAATGCAAGTTATATGCAAATGAACATCATTACTGATTCAAAGAATGCTAGTTACGATACAATCAGCTAGTTATGCAAAAGAATATTTCACTTTCAATGCAAAGAAATAATGAAAAATATGGTTTTGTTTTTCTATTTTCAATGAAAAGAAGTACATGATGCACTAGTTACATGAAAAAATAAAAACAAACACTAGCTTAACTGTTGTATGGGTCGAGAGAGGGATCTCTCTATGTAGGCAAAGGTATATGTCTTTGAAGCTTGTTTTGAAGGTATTAGGCTAGTTATAGGCACAAGGTTTGTTTGTTCGATTGTTTGTTTGGTTGTTGGGAAACGGGAATGAAGGGTTCAATATAAGACAGAGCTAAGCAAAGAGGATTCTAGGGAAAGGAGAGATATTTCAAAGAACACTCGAGACCATTGGGAAATGGATTCAGGAAAGGGTTTACTTGCTATTGAATATTCAATGCTTTCAATTGGGCTAGTCATCTAAAGCATTGGATTTTAAAGATGATAGTGTGGTATGAAATGATTAGGAAGGAAAGTGAATGACAAGGAAACCTCCAAGATGACTAGATAGGAAATAGATCCAGGGATAGTACATGCCATTAGAAACTTGTGATCCACCTCCTAAAAGGTTAACTCTTCAGACAAAGGAAACATTAAAGATTTAAACACAAAGGTGAACACCTGAGATCATAGAAAGAATTTGAACTTTCAATGCTTCGGCATCCAACTTTAGGGAACTTAGAAAGGTTCAATTGATAGAAAAAGACCCTAGTGAGACAGAAACAGCGTTCTAAACTCCCAGTGTCCCAATTCGTTCAATTAAAACCCAACAAGAACACCTAAGAACAGATTCATTAATTCATACATCAGCTAGCAGTAAATTATAGCTACTAACTGGTTAAATTAACTTGAATCAGTACTCAGATAACACATATAGCAAAAAACATCGAAGGTAGGGAGAGAAAAAACATAGGGTACCATGCGAGGTTATATCCTATGCCAGATTTCTGATGCGTACCAAAGAAATGAAATGTGATGAATTACAAAGGAAAACAAAGACAGAGATAGAAAAAAATCACCACTGCTTTAAATCAGGATCCAAATAAATGTGCTTGTCATATTAAATAGCAACACCAGTCATGTACAACATTGCCAACAGCTTGATATTCAGTCTGAAATCATCTTCCTCAGCCTATCTTACAACTTTACATAGAGACTATATCTCAAGAGAAACAGCTTATAGTTCACAGTTATCTGATCAACAACCTTACAATGAGTTTCTTCATGAGTTTTATAGATGTAAGAGAGGCAGAGGAGGTACATGAAACACTAAATGTAACATTAAAACAGAGTAGAAGAAGGGGGTTGGAGGCCCATTTTTTCTTAATATCAATGCATTAATCTTCGGTACTCTTTGGATGAAAGAGTGGTCTTCGACAGGCTGAAATTTACTCCAGGTATGTTCTTGACGTACTTTGGCTGTAGTACTCTACAGTACTCTGGTGAATAAACAAAAAGGAAAATAAATGACTATGAAGTTTTCCATACTGCATAACAAATGCTCTGGTAGCATTAGGACTTTTGTCAGGGTGTAAATCTTCTCCGGGACACAATGTAGAATAAAGACAGTATGGGTAATGTGTCCTTTCTTGGGAGGAAACTTCTGATGATGTGAAACACTGATCATATTTTTTTCTGTGCGTTAGGCCTCATTAGGCCCTCTGTGATAATCATGAGGTCTTCAATCTGGTACAATTGCCTCTTGATCGTTGAATTAAGGCTCAAAAAATCTTCAATTACAGGCCTTAAACTCTATGATCTTTCACTGATACTCTTTACCGCTTCATTGCTATCTTTGTCTATGAAATTTGAACTTTAATGGTTTTGGAGAGGTTTTACAGAGTTAAACTCTGTCCTTTTAATGAAATTACATTCTAACACCTTCCCGGGCTCTTCTTTGTAATTATCAGGCTCTGAAAATGGCCCATTTGTGCTCTGTGTCACTGAAATAGTGACTGTGAACGATGGCGGTTTACACTGCCTGTACTCTGAAAAACACACAAATATGTTAAGAAATCCATGCATGGGGGATGTGGATGCAGTGGAAGGCTGTGCGAATGGCAGTGCAGCATGGTGGAGCGGTGGATGCAAATGGAAAATAGTGGAAAAATGTAGAATAATGGTGAAAATTGCAGTTGATGAAGGTTTGGATGAGGGATGCATGTGGGTCATCCGATAATATCCGGAGGTGGTGATCGACGGTGTAAATTGACTAATGAAATGACTTTTGATATTCGGGCGGAAAAACATAACTTTAATGTAAAACATTAAAATTTTGATGTTCAGCGGGATGATATGACTTTCAATGCAAATCGTGAAAGTTTGGACTTTGGCGAAATACACAGACATGAATCAAAAACATATGAAATGAGTTGGAATGGTGGGACCCGGTCATGGGTGGAGGGCGATTCAATTAGGACCGTCATATCTCAGGAGGAGATCGACAGCTGCGATGATCCGACGCAAATGTTGGGGTCGTGCAATGAGAAATTGTGAAGGGAATGTGAGATGAACTGAGAACCGTTGATCTGAACAGATCAACGGTCGGGATTTGTTAATATACTTTCGGGCATAGAAGTGGGGAAGTGGTTTTCAGGATCAAAACAACTGGTTTCGTGCGTCTAAAAGGCTGGAAGGCTTTTTTCGCTTTTTGAACGCGATATGGGTCCCGGGATGACACGTGGCTCTGGAAAACCGCCCATATCGCGTGAATTTGAATTGTTAAAATTCGGACACACAAACTGCGCGATATTGATGTGGATTGTTGGATCTAGGCTCGCAAGATCCGACGGTGGTGGAGGAGCGCGATACGAGGAATGTGCAGGGTCAGTAAAGTGGGGGCCAATGAACGGCGGTTTAGCTATGGACCACTTAATCTATGCGATGGACGGTCGAGATCTGGAGAGAGAAACACCAACGGAGGATTATGGTTAGTGGGCAGGAGAAATATGAGTCGTTAGATCATAAGGGATGGGCGAATGCGATCTAATCGGAGGGGAGCGATGGAAAGGCCAAAACACCGATGGGCGATGGTGCGATTGGCTCCGGACAGTCAGATCTACGGGGGATCAACAGTCGTGATTGGGTCGGAGGGTGACCAATCGGGGAGGTGGGGCGGAATGAGAAGAAATCAGGGTCGTTGGATCTAAGGGATTTAATGGCTGAGATTCAATCGGGGCGCGCCAATCGGGAGGGATCAGTAGTGAGGGATTGGTGCGACTGACAGTGCTCCGATTGCGCGATAGCTGTCGGATCAGGGTGGTAGATCGACGATCAGCATGCAATCGGAGGGGTAACAAAAGGGAGAGGTGAGCACGTTGTGAGACAAGCGTGGACCATTAGATCTATTCCAATTGACGGCTGAAATTGCTCCAAAAGGCCGACAAACTTAACACTCTCGCATCAGAACTTTTATGGTTTACAAAAGAAAAAGGTGTTCTGCTCCGAATCTCCGATGTGATTGGCGCCTTTTGACTTAGCGCTCGGGCTTATGGAGGGGAAGTGGTTAGGGGCTGGCTGAAAGGGGGCTAAGCCTGTCTTATGATAAAAATGGGTTTTTTAGCTCAAAAAACAGCGTTTTCAAGGCTGAACAGAGGTTTCGATAATCTATGCTTGGAGCAATAAGCAAAAGAATCAATCGAGAAACGAAATGACTCTACAACCAAAGAAATCACTCAGAAATATCAAGAAAACTAAGTGCAATCAATCCAAGAATGAGACTGGCAACAATAAAACCGACTTGGTTCCCAAACAGAAGGCTCAGTGCACCAAAACCTTAGATTCCCTAAGGCCTCAATTCACACCGATAATAATATAGAAAAACGACTAAGAAAAGCAAGTTGACGGTAGTCAAAACAGTCCCAAAGGCATAATTACACATAAAAAACAACCCAAAAGCAAGCACAATTGAACAAAAGACTCATTAAGGAGGTCAAACCAAATCCTACAGGATTCAGTGCGACTGTAAGGCTGTAATCTGCACCATACAGGGGTTGGTGCAACTACAAAATGAGAAAATTTCACCAATCGAAGCGATTGTTCAGAGGAAAAGCACGTCAAGCCAGATAACTATGCGAAAAAAGAGGAAAAACCAAAACCTAATGAGCAGAGGTCAATTTTGACACTCTGGAGCTGAACAAAGGATGTAAACTAAGCAAGCAAACCAGGAAAGGCAGATAAGAAAATCAATGATTGAATCTGACCCAACAAGATGAAACGACAAACTCGCATTGAGCCCCAGCAGAGTCACCATTTTGTTAAGTAGGTAAATCCTCTCTGCGAATAGAGACGATCCCTCTAGCCCTAGAGTGGGTCTAGAAACAAAGAGACAAGCTAGAGTGTTGATTCCTAATTATTGAATGAAAAGAGGACATGGTAGATCGACCTACCTAGATTCCAATGCTATCGTCATTGTTGTAGTGGTGGTGGTCTCTCGCTCCTACCTTGGCAAGTCACAATCCTTTCGCAGTCATGCTCGGATACCTACACATAGAAAAAAAACAAGAACAGCATATGACATAACAATTTCACTCATAACTACTAGCGAGTCAAAGAGGGCTAAGCACATTGCATTAAACATCTAACATATTACAAAATGGAAACCAAACAATAGTCACATATATTGATATAAGGAAGAGTTACAACCAATGCTTTGACGTCGCAATCTCCTCCAGTGGGGTTCAGTCGGAGCGCGTCTTAGATGCTCATCAGGGAATTCGAACGGGATGAAGACATGGACTCAAGCTCTCTCAAAAGACATGGACTCAAGCTCTCTGAATGTAATTCCTTCTTATTCTATCTCTCCGGTAGTTCTGCTATAGTATGTTCAATTCTCCAAGTTCAACTAGCTTATGCAAACAGAGGTAGCTTCTTTTTATAGAGGAAAAGGAGGAGGTTAAGATCCATACAAAGGTGGGAGGGAGGCCTATCCTTTAGGGAGTTCCCATAAGAGGTTGAAACCATAAACTAAAGGACGGAGTCAGTGATTTATTCAATTCAACCACTCCCAATTACTCATCCTCAAAGTGGTTGGAGTGGAATCTCCGCCTCTATTTTTTAAAAACATTCCATAAACAGCTCGGTGTGGGTGGAAAACTAGGATAGAGCCCCAGCTAGCGTGGGGCCCAGAGTTAATCTTCCTCTTCAGCGCGAGGGTATAACTGACTACCTGCGCCAAGGAAAAAACAAGGGTTTTTGAGTCTCTGCTCAGGGAATTTTCAACATAAGGAATATTACTCTCATGTAAAGGGATACAATGATGGTCTTTGCAAGGCATGACACTGCTTATTGATCATGGAAATGACCCCCCAATGGGCGAGATGGGGATTGCAGGGACAGTGAAAAAATGTTGTGTAACACTTTTCACGCTTGCTTGGACTTTGTCTTCACCTCACCTCTCATACCATGTTAATTTTAGATAACGATGGTATGTTCTATGCTTAATGCAGTTTACTTTAATCTTTCTTATTAGACGAATTCAAATTTGCAATCACATAACCATTGAAAGTAAATGCTGATATAACATAAAGCATTATCTTTGGCCTTACCTTTACCCTTCTTTTTACCTGTAGAAGCATTATCCGTAGGATTGGCCTGAACGGCATTAACTTCTGCGATTTTACCAGAATTCAAAGTGGACTGAGAAGCAACATTATTGGAATAAGTGGACTTTGGCTTCCCATTGTTTGAAGATGAAGCCGTCTGAGAAGTCTGAGACACAGAACCAATAATACCATCGACGGATGGAGTTGCTGGTGGTTTAGAAGTTCGAGGTCAGGGAGCATGAGGCAAGATATCATATAATGTGCTAGATTGAGAGTACACAATATCAAGGTATTGGGCATAACCAATGGCTTATTCCTCGGTTACACATGCCCCCATAGCTATTTCTTTGGAAATATGATTGATAAAGGACGCGGTGAACCAATGAGTTAGAATTTGATCAGAAATTTCAAATCTGATCATGCGACGACAACGTCGCCACTCGGAATATGATCCGAAGTATGAGTAGCTCAGTCTTGTTTCAAAGAAGTGAGGAGTTGCGTCTCAGTCTCATAGTGGACTGGTAACTGGAAATGCGTAAGGAATTCCATGGATAAAGAATTGAAATCTTGGAAGATGCCACGAGACAGCTCAATGTACCACTTTGCAGTGGCACCAGTAAGAGTTTGCTGGAAAAGACGAAGTCGAATAGAATCGTCAACCCAAGAGTTAGAGGAACACCAAAAATGGTAATTCATAACATGCGATTGGGGGTCTTCACTAGACTTGCCCTCAAATTTGGGACAATCACCAGGAATCTTGGTTGGAACCGGAGGCCAATATGGGTTATGAAGAATGGGATCATTCGTCAACTTTGACACATCAGGTAATTACAACGTAGCAAGAAATGGTAATTGAGTATTGAAAGTCATCAGAAGTATTTGATAAGCACCTTCATGTACATTCCACCCAGTCTGAGTGGGATTCTGTCCCCATACATTTTGTCCCGGAGGATTCGGATCATAGGGATTAGAAGCAGGATAATTCGGTTGATACTCGGGTTGAGGACTAGGATACTGAGTCGGAGTAGACCACTGAGGTCCTTGCTGAGAAGCGTGTGGAGTCCATTGTGGAATGTAAGCATGGCTTTTAGTTTGATGATATACAGGTTTATTTTGAGGGTAAGGAACCTAGGGTGCACTATATACCGATTGATATGAACCTTGAGGGTAGTAAGTGCCTTGCAGTATAGCAGGCAGACCCGACTGAGCAGGTTGAGCAGGCTTCTGAGCGGGTAAACGTGGCTGACTATAAACATGTAGAACTGGCTGCTGAAATGATGGAACTGGCTGAGGAGCAGGTTGAATTGGTTTTTGAGCTAGTTGAAATGAGTACTGAGGGCAACCGGGTTGGCCTTGTGGGAAAGGTTGGCCTAATGGTTGCGATCGACCAGGTTTTCCCTGATAACCAGGCTGACCCAGAGGAGGACCGTATGGTTTTCCTGGTTGCACAACATTTTGGCCATATTAAGCATGTGACTGCAGATGTGGTGCAACAGGTTGTCCCTGTGGTGGGTAGATTTTCCCCCCAGGAGCATAAGATAGTCCTGGTTGATTCTGAGGCTGACTAGATGGACCGTAGGGTTGGCCATGTTGGACCAAAGGTTTACCTTGTGAAGGTTCGCCTTGTGGACCGTATGGTTGTCCCTGTGGACCAGAGTTAGGGCGCTGCTGAGCTAGAGGTTGTCCCTGTGAGGTTTGTCCTTTCAAACCAGAGGGTTGCACAGGCAAGCTAGGTCCCAAATGAGTAACAATCTGAGAATGATCATAGACAGCTTGATGAGGATCAATATGAGGCAAATAGATCAAATTACCATACACATCATAATGGTGCGGATATACATATACGAGATTACCAACAACATCATAGTGATGCAATCGAGGATTACCAAGAGATTGAAGGGGTTGAGAACCCTGAGAACTCTGCTGCTAAATAGCTAACAGATACTCTTCAAAATTAAGACTACTAGGAATCACAGAAGTAGTGGAAACTGCACTAGAAGCAGGTGGGGCCTTCGCGGCACTAGATTGTGATCTACCAAGACCGGGATTAACAGGCCACGTTGGATTGAGAAAAATAGACCTGCGAGTGTGAAAATATCTTGGTGACTAATGGGTAACAACCAGTGTGGATGAAGCCACACATACAGTCAATTGGACTGGAACAGACGTAATAGTAACCGACGAACCAAGTGTCGAAGGTGATAGTCCTAACAAAGGGAGGACCAAACTCTTAGGAGGAGTTACTGTACTGGATTGCGCTATGGAGGAAACACCAAACATAATCTGACTCAAGGACCTATATCCAAGTGGAAGTGACACTGATGGTGGAGAATACTGAGTAGAAACATGAGGGACATCCTCCGGAAAAAGCTAATATTCTGCTGTAGAAATAGGCATTCCTTCACTACCAATAGGACTAGATGAATCCATGTCTGACTCCGCTGTAAGGTCTTCGAAAAGACTACGGGGACTAGGAGGCACAGCAGCAGCAAAAAATGGCAAGCCCAACACAAGAGGAGGAAAATCTCCTTCTTCCCCAAAACCAAACCAAGCACCAGAAGGAGGCCAATTGAATTCAACTAGATCTTCAAGAGGAGATCGAGTAGCAAGAGGCAGGACAAACGGGAGAATAGGTTGCGAAAACTCGGTAGACCTAGTGGATTGAGGGGTTTCAAAAGAAACGTCCAAGAAAGAACTACCACTAGGAGGCAGTGAGGATGACGAAACTAGTGGTTCCACCATCGTGACTTTATTTCAAAACAGAAAGGAAAAAATAGAACCAATCGAAGACTCCAAGATCAAAACCAAGGAAAAAGAACAGGCCAAGTAATAAAACTTTAATGGGCATGTGATCGTAGGTGATTAATTTTATGACACTGAAACCACATTTCGCTTTTTAAAATTTCAAGAATCGAGAAACAGTCAAAATATGACTCTAGTCACTTTTAATTTTAAACGAACATGAAAGGACAAGTTCTTGACGATCTCTTCTCTTTTTTAAAGAGTCATGAAAATATCAAAATGACTACTTTGTAATGTTAAGCAAGAGGGTATACTAGGTTTCTGTGAACTGCCATAGACACCTTGGTGATCAAATGAAAAAGAAATGACCAAGGACTTGATGTAAGTGCAGGTAGTCTCCCCGAATACTGTGTTCGGTGTATCACAGTTACAAGGTGGTAGACTCAGCTTCCTATGGATAAAAGGATTGCAACCTAGAGGGGTCTCCCTTTATATACTCAATGGTACTGGGAGCACAAGTCCGTACTAGCGCTGTCTAAATCCAGATGGCGAACGACAGCTTCTAGGTTTTAAGACGTCGGAACACGTCTCTAGCCTAGACCACTAAAACGTTTCATTAGGTTTCAATGCTTCCTTAGGTTAATTAAAGGAATTTTAAAGGTGATTTTGGATTATGTTTCATTTTTAAGGCCCTAGCAAATTTGGGTCTCAAAATTCCTAAATGCAAGTTTTATGCAAATGAACATCATTACTGATTCAAAGAATGCTAGTTACGAGACAATCAACTAGTTATGGAAAAGAATATTTCACTTTCAATGCAAAGAAATAATGAAAAATATGGTTTTGTTTTTCTATTTTCAATGAAAAGAAGTACATGATGCACTAGTTACATGAAAAAATGAAAACAAACACTAGCTTAAGTGTTGTGTGTTAGAGTTCCCATGTTTTGGCAAGTTTGGCGATACCAAAAGATGAGAAAACATCATAACCACTTTCAGACGTCAGGATCTAGCCCTCCTAGGTCCAGAGAGGGATCTCTCTATATAGGCAAAGGTATATGTCTTCGAAGCTTGTTTTAAAGGTATTAGGCTAGTTATAGGCACAAGGTGTGTTTGTTCGATTGTTTGTTTGGTTGTTGGGAAACGGGAATGAAGGGTTCAATATAAGACAGAGCTAAGCAAAGAGGATTCTAGGGAAAGGAGAGATATTTCATAGAACACTCGAGACCATTGGGAAATGGAGTCAGGAAAGGGTTTACTTGCTATTGAATATTCAAGGCTTTCAATTGGGCTAGTCATCTAAAGCATTGGATCTTAAAGATGATAGTGTGGTATGAAATGATTAGGAAGGAAAGTGAATGAAAAGGAAACCTCCAAGATGACTAGTTAGGAAATAGATCCAGGGATAGGACATGCCATTAGAAACCTGTGATCCACCTCCTAAAAGGTTAACTCTTCAGACAAAGGAAACATTAAAGATTTAAACACAAAGGTGAACACCTGAGATAATAGAAAGACTTTGAACTTTCAATGCTTCAGCATCTAACTTCAGGGAACCTAGAAAGGTTAAATTGATAGAAAAAGACCCTAGTGAGACAGAAACAGCATTCTAAACTCCCAGTATCCCAATTCGTTCAATTAAAACCCAACAAGAACACCTAAGAACAGATTCATTAATTCATACATCAGCTAGTAGTAAATTATAGCTACTAACTGGTTAAATTAACTTGAATCAGTACTCAGATAACACATATAGCAAAAAAAATCGAAGGTAGGGAGAGAAAAAAACATAGGGTACCATGCGAGGTTATATCCTATGCCAGATTTCTGATGCGTACCAAAGAAATGAAATGTGATGAATTACAAAGGAAAACAAAGACAAAGATAGAAAAACATCACCGCTGCTTTAAATCAGGATCCAAAGAAATGTGCTTTTCATATTAAATAGCAACACCAGTCATGTACAACATTGCCAACAGCTTTATATTCAATCTGAAAACATCTTCCTCGGCCTATCTTACAACTTTACATAGAGACTATATCTCAAGAGAAACAGCTTACAGTTCACAGTTATCCGATCAACAACCTTACAATGAGTTTCTTCATGAGTTTTATAGATGTAAGAGAGGCAAAGGAGGTATATTAAACACTAAATGTAACATTAAAACAGAGTAGAAGAAGGGGGTTGGAGGCCCATTTTGTCTTAATATCAATGCATTAATCTTCGGTACTCTTTGGATGAAAGAGTGGTCTTCGAGAGGCTGAAATTTACTCCAGGTATGTTCTTGACATACTTTGGCTGTAGTACTCTACAGTACTCTGGTGAATAAACAAAAAGGAAAATAAATGACTATGAAGTTTTCCATACTGCATAAAAAATGCTCTGGTAGCATTAGGACTTCTGTCAGGGTGTAAATCTTCTCCGAGACACAATGTAGAATAAAGACAGTATGGGTAATGTGTCCTTTCTTGGGAGGAAACTTCTGCTGATGTGAAACACTGATGATATTGTTTTCTATGCGTTAGGCCTCATTAGGCCCTCTGTGATAATCATCAAGTCTTCAATCTGGTACAAATGTCTCTTGATCGTTGAATTAAGGCTCAAAAAATCTTCAATTACAGGCCTTAAACTCTATGATCTTTCACTGATACTCTTTGCCGCTTCATTGCTGTCTTTGTCTATGAAATTTGAGCTTTAATTTTTTTGGAGAGGTTTTACAGAGTTAAACTCTGTCCTTTTAATGAAATTACGTTCTAACACCTTCCCGGGCTCTTCTTTGTAATTATCAGGCTCTGAAAATGGCCCATTTGCGCTCTGTGTCACTAAAATAATGACTGTGAACGATGGCGGTTTACACCACCTGTACTCTGAAAAACACACAAATATGTTGAGAAATCCATGCATGGGGGATGATGGATGCAGTGGAAGGTTGTGCAAATGGCAGTGCAGCATGGTGGAGCGGTGGATGCAAATGGAAAACAGTGGAAAAATTTAGAATAATGGTGAAAATTGCAGTTGATGAAGGTTTGGATGAGGGATGCATGTGGGTCATCCGATAATATCCGGAGGTGGTGATCGACGGTGGAAATTGAATAATGAAATGAATTTGGATATTCGGGCGGAAAAACATAACTTTAATGTAAAACATTAAAATTTTGATGTTCGGCGGGATGATATGACTTTCATTGCAAATCGTGAAAGTTTGGACTTTGGCGAAATACACAGACATGAATTAAAAACATATGAAATGAGTTGGAATGGTGGGACTCGGTCATGGGTGGAGGGCGATTCAATTAGGACCGTCATATCTCAGGAGGAGATCGATAGCTGCGATGATCTGACGCAAATTTTGGGGTCGCGCAATGATAAATTGTGAAGGGAATGTGAGATGAATTGAGAACCGTTGATCTGAACAGATCAACGGTCGGGATTTGTTAATAGACTTTCGGGCATAGAAGTGGGGAAGTGTTTTTCAGGATCAAAACCACTGGTTTCGCGCGGCTAAAAGGATGGAAGGCTGTTTCGCTTTTTGAACGCGATATGGGTCCCGGGCTGACGCGTGGCTCCGGAAAACCGTCCATATCGCGTGAATTTGAATTGTTAAACTTCGGACACCCAAAATGCGCGATATTGATGTGGATTGTTGGATCTAGGCTCGCAAGATCCGACGGTGGTGGAGGAGCGCGATACGAGGAACGTGAAGGGTCAGTAAAGTGGGGGCCAACGGACGGCAGTTTAGCTGTGGACCACTCGATCTATGCGATGGACGGTCGAGATCTGGAGAGAGAAACACCAACGGAGGATAATGGTTAGTGGGCGGGAGAAATATGAGTCATTATATCATAAGGGATGGGCGAATGCGATCTAATCGGATGGGAGCGATGGAAAGGCCAAAACTCCAATGGGCGATGGTGCGATTGGCTCTAGACCGTCAGATCTACGGGGGATCGACAGTCGTGATTGGGTCGGAGGGTGACCAATCGGGGAGGTGGGGCGGAATGAGAAGAAATCAAGGTCGTTGGATCTAAGGGATTTAATGGCGGAGATTCAATCGAGGTGCGCCAATCGGGAGGGATCAGTAGTGAGGGATTGGTGCGACTGACAGTGCTCCGATTGCGCGATAGCCGTAGGATCAGGGTGGAAGATCGACGATCAGCATGCAATCAGAGGGGTAACAAAAGGGAGAGGCGGGCACGTTGTGAGACAAGCGTGGACCATTGGATCTATTCCGATCAACGGATGAAATTGCTCCAAAAGGCCGACAGACTTAACACTCTCGCATCAGAACTTTTATGGTTTACAAAAAAAAAAGGTGTTCTACTCCAAATCTCCGATGCGATTGGTGCCTTTTGACTTAGCGCTCGGGCTTATGGAGGGGAAGTGGTTAGGGGCTGGCTGAAAGGGGGCTAATCCTGTCTTATGATAAAAATGGGTTTTTTAGCTCAAAAAACAGCGTTTTCAAGGCTGAACAGAGGTTTCGGTAATCTATGCTTGGAGCAATAAGGAAAAGAATCAATCGAGAAACAAAATGACTCTACAACCAAAGAAATCACTCAGAAAGATCAAGAAAACTAAGTGCAATCAATCCAAGAATGAGACTGGCAACAATAAATCCGACTTGGTTCCTAAACAGAAGGCTCAATGCACCAAAACCTTAGAAACCCTAAGGCCACAATTCACACCGATAATAATATGGAAAAACGACTAAGAAAAGCAAGTTAACGGTAGTCAAAATAGTCCCAAAGGCATAATTACACATAATTAACAACCCAGAAGCAAGCACAATTGACCAAAAGATTCATTAAGAAGGTCAAACCAAATCCTACAGGAGTCAGTGCGACTATAAGGCTGTAATCTGCGCCATACAGGGGTTGGCGCAACTGCAAAATGAGAAAATTGCGCCAATCAAAGTGACTGTTCAGAGGAAAAGCGCGCCAAGCCAGATAACTATGGGAAAAAAGAGGAAAAACCAAAACCTAATGAGCAGAGGTCAATTTTGACACTCTGGAGCTGAACAAAGGATGTAAACTAAGCAAGCAAACCAGGAAAGGCAGATAAGAAAATCAATGATTGAATCTGACCCAACAAGATGAAACGACAAACTCGCACTGATCCCCAGCAGAGTCGCCAATTTGTTAAGTAGGTAAATCCTCTCTGCGAATAGAGACGATCCCTCTAGCCCTCGAGTGGGTCTAGAAATAGAAAGACAAGCTAGAGTGTTGATTCCTAATTATTGAATGAAAAGAGGGCATGGTAGATCGACCTACCTGGATTCCAATGCTATCGTCATTGTTGTAGTGGTGGTGGTCTCTCGCTCCTACCTTGGCAAGTCACAATCCTTTCGCATTCATGCTCGGATACCTACACATAGAACAAAAACAAGAACAGCATATGACATAACAATTTCACTCATAACTACTAGCGAGTCAAAGAGGGCTAAGCACATTGCATTAAACATCTAACATATTACAAAATGGAAACCAAACAATAGTCACATATATTGATATAAGGAAGAGTTACAACCAATGCTTTGACGTTGCAATCTCCTCCAGTGGGGTTCAGTCGGAGCGCGTCTTAGATGCTCATCAGGGAATTCGGACGGGATGAAGACATGGACTCAAGCTCTCTCAAAAGACATGGACTCAAGCTCTCTCAATGTAATTCCTTCTTATTCTATCTCTCCAGTAGTTCTGCTATAGTATGTTCAATTCTCCAAGTTCAACTAGCTTATGCAAACAGAGATAGCTTCTTTTTATAGAGGAAGAAGAGGAGGTTAAGATCCATACAAAGGTGGGAGGGAGGCCTATCCTTTAGGGAGTTCCCATAAGAGGTTGAAACCATAAACTAAAGGACGGAGTCAGTGGTTTATTCAGTTCAACCACTCCCAATGACTCATCCTCAAAGTGGTTGGAGTGGAATCTCCGCCTCTATTTTTTAAAAACATTCCATAAACAGCTCGGTGTGGGTGGAAAACTAGGATAGAGCCCCAGCGAGCGCGGGGCCCAGAGTTAATCTTCCTCTTCGGTGCAAGGGTATAACTGACTACCCGTGCCAAGGAAAAAACAAGGGTTTTTGAGTCTCTGCTCAGGGAATTTTCAACATAAGGAATATTACTCTCATGTAAAGGGATACAATGATGGTCTTTGCAAGGCATGACACTTCTTATTGATCATGGAAATGACCCCCCAATGGGCGAGATGGGGATTGCAGGGACAGTGACTAAATGTTGTGTAACACTTTTCACGCTTGCTTGGACTTTGTCTTCACCTCACCTCTCATACCATGTTAATTTTAGATAACCATGGTATGTTCTATGCTTAATGCAGTTTACTTTAATATTTCCTATTAGACGAATTCAGATTTTCAATCACATAACCATTGAAAGTAAATGCTGATATAACATAAAATTAAATCGACAAACGACAAGTCAGTACAAGATACAATAATTTTTAATTCTTCTTATTCAGCAAAGATAGAGAAAAAATTTTGTTACTACAGTCAATAGGATGCCCTAGCAAACAAATGCTTTGTTGGTCAAACCAACCCTTTCAAACTCCAAGTATGTTCAATCAAACACGGTCAAACTCGGCCTTTCTTCAGCGTCACACACAGCCCACAAATCAGCCCTCAAAACCAGTCAACGCAAGTCAATTTCCTGTGGTCAAAGACAATCAACGCTGCGGTCAACGTTGCAGTCAAAGTCAACGACATTCCTCGATTTTTGTGCCCTCCAATGTGTCCTTCAAAAATAATATTTCCAATGCAGAAAACACAGTCAAATCATGAGGGTTGACCCAAATTCAACGCTGGTCAACTCTATCCAAATTTTCCCTAAACTAGTCTGAAAATATCAGCAACCTGTTTCACACGTGGGAGAGAGAGAGAAGCCTCCAAAGGATGTATTAACAAATCATATGAGTAATAATGTGTGTGATGAGTTTATGAGCAAATGAGCATCAAGTCTCTCCAATTTATATCCATCAATTAGGGTGTGTGACACAACTTTTGGGGCTTATGAGCCTACATTACCATTTTCGCTGACCTTGACAATTTGCATATGTGTGGAAAAATTAATTCAAAATAAAAGTTTTTCTCATCCAAAAAGGATGATCATTAGATCAATATTTCACCTCTTTGAAAGAGGAATCCAAAAAAAATATCATCTCCATCATATGATCAATGAAACATGAATTTTGGACCTAGTTTCCAAAATTAACATGGGTAATATGGAGTAGAACTGTCATGATGCAATCCTATTTGTGCAGAAAGTTTGATCATCATAAAATTTCAAAAATGGCTACCATTGTCAGTGACGACGGCTAGTGGAATTCCGAACCTGAAAATCACATGGTTGAATATGAAAATGGCTATATTTTCTCCATCATCCTTATATGTAGGAATCACCTCAACCGATTTTGTAAAATAATCTACCTCTAGGATAATGTACCCATGCCCCCCGGTTGAGTGAGGGTTACATGTAATGAAATCAATGCCCCATTTTGAAATAGGACTGATAACAATGATTGGGTGAAGAGGAGTTGGAGGTGCACACATTTTGTAATGGTAAATTTGGAAATTATGGCACTTATGGACCGCGGTTACACAATATTTCAACATCGAAGGCCAAAAATACCTAGTGCGTAATATATTTTGGGAAATGGTAAACCTTGGCATATGATTGCCACTGTTAGGTCCCTATATTACTATTATAGTCCCTTATTGTTGTTAGTGTAACCCCATTATTGTTATTGTTGTACCCCTATAACCCCAATATTGTTATTATTGTGCCCTTACATTATTATTGTTAGGACGGCTAGGATTATATTGTGACCCTGTGGACTCCTATATATAGAAGGATGTTTTTTCATTTGTATCATCGAATAAATTGTTCATTTATGTAATGTAAATGAGGTTTCCCCCTCGAAGTGGCTTATTTATAAGGCGTTTATCTCTCTTTTATTCTATTTTTCGGGCTAGTTTCATAAAAATTGGTATCAGAGCTTTGGATTCTAGGGTTTCGCTGATCCAAAAAAGTCATCGTGGAAGCCAAAAATCCTGAGTAATGTCGTGTAAAAATTTCAGATCTTGGTTCGCAATATGTTCGGAGATATGATCTGTGGAAGTTAGGGTTTTTTCAGGATCTCGAATTTCACCTAAACAAGTCATCATGGCATTTCTGCTATAAATTTTTGTCTACGAAGGGTCAAAAGCTGAAATTTTTATTGAGCGAAGCCGAAATCCAAAGAAACTTCCTGTAAAAATTTATGATCTTTGTTCGCAAAATTTTCGGAGATATGATCTATGGAAGTTAGGGTTTTTTCAGGCTCCCGAATTTCATCTCAAAGAGGTGACCATGGGAAAATTGTCATAACTCTCTCTCTGAGTGTCAAATTGGAATTTCATAAAAAGTGGTCACAAGTACATGGACTTTAGTTTCCTTTGTATCAATTTCAGAGCTGAAGGAGGGAACAGTGACACGTGACACGTCGTACAAGTTCGCTCTACTGAACTAGTCCATAATTAGGTCATTGTGGGATATAGGGTATAACTTTGCCTTGAAGAATCAAAATCAAGTCAGACCTGTGACATTCAAAATAAGATTCAGAGGGATACTACAGGGCTGAATTTCAGATATTGAAGATCCGAACTCACAGAGCTAATTCAGTTTCAATATCGAGCTACTCAAAAGCAAGAAAAATGAGTGTATTTTTTTTCGAATTGCATAAGTCTTGTGTGAAAAATCAGTTTGAAGTGATTCCAAGGGAATATTGAAGCATAGGTATCAGTATTGGGTTCTAAAATTCCAACTAAAAATAATTCAACGCCCATTAATCCTTTATAAATCTCTACTATGACTCATGAAGAGGAAGAAGCGCAACATGAGATATCCAAATTACAAGAGCAAGTGCACAAAATTTCGCTCTTGCAAAGAGCAACAAAAAATGAAATGGAAGCTTTGAAGAAAGGCGTGGAAGCTAAGATGGATGGTTTGACGAAAGACGTGGAAACAAATATGGACGGTTTGAAGAATGGCATGGAAGCTGGCATGGAAGCTAAGATGGATGACATGGAAGCTAAGATGAAAGACAACATGGAAGACATGAAGAATTATTTAAAAGCATACATGGAAGGTTTGATGACAAGTTTAATACAAGAAATGATTCCTAAAGGTGCAAAGATAGTAGAGGAAACTCATGATGAGAACAAAAAAAATGTTATTTGTGATTTCATAAACTCTAATGTTGGATTGAAGAACCACCATATTCCAAAGGTGGATATGAGGAAGTTTGATGGCAAGGATCCTGTAACATGGATACTACTAATGGAGCAATATTTCGATCTCACTAATGTGCAAAACACACAAAAGGTACGCATTGAAACTTTAAATTTAGAACAAAATTCATTTGTATGGTATCGATGGCTTTTCTCCCGTAAAAAAATTGTCACTTGGTCAATTTTTACGGAAGAAATGATAGCACATTATGAGGATACAAAGAGCAACACCTTCTTTAGCCAATTGATAAATCTAAAAAAAAGGGTCCAGAAGAACACATGATTGATGTCTTCATATGTAGTTTAAAGGATAGCATCCAACATGAAGTTCATGTTTGGGAACCTGATTCATTGGAGAAGGCATTCAGGTTGGCAAGAAAAATTGAATGTAAAATTATGGCAACAAGGAAGACTACCACTCACATCTATAAAGATGGAAGTGTTGCTACTCCTAGACTTCCACAACCTACAAGGTTGACAGCACAACAATTGGAAGAAAAAAGATCAAAAGAGCTTTGCTACAGTTGTGATAGCAAATACACTAAAGGTCATAAGTGTCCTGAGAAGAAATTATTTTACATATAATGTGAAGAGGAGGAAGAAAATGAACAAGAAACTTCAAAAGAAGAGGATATACACCAGGAACCAAACCTACAAGAAGAATAAATGAGTCTGACCATATCGTGTAATGCATTGGCAGGAATTACCACTCCTCAAACTCTCAAGATAGAAGGACATATCAAGAAGAAAAAGGTAATAGTGTTGATTGATTTGGGTAGTACCCATAATTTTATTCATTGTAAGGTAGCCAAGGAATTGAATTGTTTCTTATACCCAGCGCCAGAATGTCAAGTGATGGTTGCAAATGGAGGAACTATAAATTTCTCTGGAAAATGCCATAATATCCAGCTAACCATGGGGGAATATGTATTTAATAGTCCAATGCTTTCCATTCGAATGCGAGGTGATGATGTTGTACTAGGAGTACAATGGTTACATTCTTTAGGGACAGTAGATTTTAATTTTCAAGAACTTTTCTTGAATTTTTTTCAGAAGAAAAGGAAATTGAATTACGGGGTATCACATGGAAGCCAGGAAAGATAATAAGCTCTAATTTCATGACAAATATTTTGAAGAAAGAACAACAAGGCGTAATTGAAAAATTATGCTCACTAAAAGTTCCAACATCAAAATCATCTATTTCTCCAGATCTCCAAAAAGTATTGGACAATCATTCCAAGGTGTTTGAAAATACCAAAGGAATCCCACTTATTCATGATCATGATCATGATATTCACATAATTCCAAGAAGTGTTCCTCCAAACATCAGGCCTTACATATATCCTTATTTCCAAAAGAGTGAAATTGAACATATGATTGCAGAAATGTTAGAGGCTGGTATAATTCAACCTAGTCAAAGTTCTTTCTATGCTCCAGTAGTATTGGTGCACAAAAAGGATGGATCATGGTGCATGTGTCCAGATTAAAGGGAGCTCAATAAGCTAATTATTAAAGATAAATTTCCCATTCCTATGAATGATTAATTATTTGATGAATCACATGGAGCAATTTATTTTACCAAGTTGGATCTTCATTCAGGATATCATCAAATTAGAATGAACACTGAATATATGACAAAAACAACATTTCGAACTCATGAGGGTCATTATGAATTTTTGGTCATGCCTTTTGGCCTTACTAATACACCTTCTACATTTCAATGGTTGATGAATTCCATTTTCAAACCCTTCCTTAGAAAATTTGCGCTAGCATTTTTTGATGACATACTAATCTACAGCAAGTCTTGGAAGGATCATGTTCAACATGTTGACAAGGTGCTCAAACTATTGGAGGAGAAACAATTATATGAAAAAAACATCCAAATGTTTCTTTGGAGTACAAGAGGTGGAATATTTGGGTCATATTGTATCTCACGAGGATGTTAAGGTAGACCCTAAAAAAATTAAATCCATTAAGGAATGGAAAGTCCCCACAACCATAAAGCAGTTGTGAGGATTTCTCGGGTTAACATGGTATTATCGCAAGTTTGTTAAGAATTATGGGAGAATAGTAGCACCTCTAACAACAATATTGAAGAAAGATGCATTTCCATGGACTCCTGAAGAAACTAACGCCTTTGAACATATTAAAGAGGAAATGTGCCTAGCACCAGTCTTAGCTATGCTAGACTTCACAAAAACCATTATTGTGGAATATGATGCCTCAGGAAATGGAATTGGTGTTGTTTTAATTCAAGAAGGAAGACCCATTTCTTTTGAAAGTCGTCCAATCAAAGGAAAGTATTTACAGAAATCTATTTATGAGAAGGAAATGTTGGAAATACTATATGCACTAAATAAATGGTGACCTTACGTAATGGGAAGACACTTCAAGATAAAAACTGATCATGATAGTCTTAAACACTTTTTGAAACAAAGACTATCTTCAGAAGAGCAGCAAAAATGGGTCACAAATATGTTGGGTTATGACTTTGAAATCATCTACAGAAAAGGGAAGCTAAATTTTGTTGCAGATGCACTCTTAAGAAAGGATGAAGAGATGGAAGCATTGCTTTGTGCCATTTCTATTATCCAACTAGATTGGATAACCAAATCAAGGGATGAATGGAAAAAGGGCGAAGAAGTGTGGACACTCATTCAAAATTTGTAGCAAGATCCTAGTACATATGATACATTTACTTGGAAAAATGATTCCTTATGGTACAAATATCACTTATATATTTGCAAGAATTCCCAACTAAAACAAAATGTTCTTTTGGAATTGCACACTTCTCCTTTAGGAGGACACTCAGGATTTTTAAAAATTTACCACAGGGTGAAAAAAGAATTTTTTGGGATGGTCTTAAATCTGATATTCAAAATTTTGTGGCAAAATGTTTTGTTTTCCAGCAAAATAAAGTTGAGACCAATAAGACCCCGGGTCTTCTACAACCTTTATCCATTCCAAGTCAAGTTCGGAGGAGATTTCAATGGATTTTATCACAGGTTTTCCTAAGTCCAAAGGAAATAGTGTCATCATGGTGGTAATTGATAGACTTACCAAGTATGCACACTTTTGTGCATTATCTCGTCCATTTAAAGCAAGTACAGTTGCTACTGCATTTATGGAAACAATTCAAAAGCTACATGGAAACCCAAAGATTATTGTAAGCGACAGAGATCCCATTTTTACCAGAAAATTTTGGACGGAATTATTTTCTTGTTTGGGTACTCAACTAGCTCATAGCTCATCTTATCATCCTTAATCCGATGGTCAAACTGAGAGAGTGAATAAATGTTTGGAAGAATATCTTCGTTATTTTGTATCTGATAAGAAAACAAAATGGGTCAAGTAGCTACCTCTCGTTGAATGATGATATAACACTTCCTTCCATACTGCAACAAAATTACCCCATTTATGGTACTTTATGGATATCATCCACCGTCCATCACATCTTCTTTAAGAGAATATTCTTAGGTTCGAGTAGTGGAAGATCACATCGGGCATCAACAATAAGTTCTCCAACTCTTAAAGGATAACCTAAATTTGGCACAAAATCAAATGAAACAACAGGCAGATCAACATCGCAGCGAGAGAAATTTTGATGTAGGAGACTAGGTATTTTTACGACTACAATCATACAAACAAATGTCCCTCAAGCAAGCTAAGAAGGATAATAAATTATCACCAAAGTACTATGGTCCTTACAAGGTGTTGCAAAATATTGGTACTATGGGATACAAATTGGAGCTTCTTGCTTCTTCGCAAGTGCATCCAGTTTTCCATGTTTCATGCTTAAAGAAGGTTATAGGGGACAAACTTCTAGTTCAAACAATATTTCCAGAACTTGATGAGGAAGGAAAAATCATATTGGAACCTGCAGTAGTAATGGAAACAAGAAAACGATAGCTACGAAATCGATCAATTTCTGATTATCTCATAAAATGGAAGAACTTAACCACTAAAGATTCTACATGGGAGGGTGAGAATTTTATACAAAAGCGTTTGGAGCTACTCAAGCGTTGAGGACAACAATTTTTTGAAGGAAAGGGGCATGTTAGGTCCCTATATTACTATTATAGTTCCTTATTTTTGTGTAACCCCCTTATTGCTATTGTGTACCCCTGTAACCCCAGTATTGTTATTATTTTGCCCTTACATTATTATTGTTAGGTCGGCTAGAATTATATTATGACCCCATGGACTCCTATGTATAGAAGGAGGTTTTGTCATTTGTATCATTGAATAATTATTCATTTATGTAATGTAAAGGAGGTTGACCCCTCGAAGTGGCTTATTTCTAAGGCGTTGATCTCTCTTTTCTTCAATTTTTTGATTTGGTTTCATAACAGCCACAAGCTCCAGAATTTTTGAAAAGTGTAACTAGTCGGTCTTCATGTTGACTATGTAATTATGTAATTATGAAAAAGAAGAAGTCAAAATAAATATATATTATTGTTGTATTTGCTTCATGGGTTTCATGAGCATAATTTATTAAGTAGATGGACTTATTCTTGATGTCCAATAGGTTTGAGTTAAGTCTATATATATGATCCAGGACCTTGTGGAATAATCTCACTACAACCCTCAATGCAACATTGAAGACAGCTCCAAATACAGTTGTCACCTTCCTGGAATACTCCTTGAAGAAGTCAACCTCTTAAACAGCTGGACAAGTCGGCTTAAGAATAGTCACACCTATTCATGCACTAGTTGGCTTAAATTACATATTGTGACAACTATAAATACCCCACTGGGTTACGCAGAACATAAAATAAATAAGCTCGTATACCTTTGAAGTTTACAGACAAAATCTCAAGAAAAAGGGTTGTGGATCTACCACAACATGAATTGTGTCTCTACTACAGCAAGCGTTGTGGACAAGACTAGAAGAAGGATTACGGACATACTAAGACAGGAACTGTGTATCTACTACATCAAGTGTTACGAACAAGACTAGAAGAATGATTGCGGATATACTGAGATTACAGTTTTAAGGAAAGTTTAAAGATCTACCATAGTGCGGATAAACCTCATCTCGGTGCAAATAAACCTTAGGAAGGTTTATGGATCTACCAAAATCTATAAGTTCGGAGATATATATATATATATATTAACATTCAGTGGAAATTTACCTGGAGATAGTGCGGACTTATACCATAGTACAGTGCAGATATTTTGGGAAGCATAAGTGTGGTTAAGGAACAATAAAAGGTGCTGGTCAATTTCATGAATATTTGTGGATCAAATCTCGGGAATAATTTAAAATATAAAGGGAGTCAAGAAGTGCAGACAGATCAGTGAAATAGGGCAGCATCTAAGTGTGGACAAGTGTAGGAAGGAATATTGCGGATAGTCAAGGACAGTCAGCAGATAATCAAGGACAGTTTGCAAGGGCTTTGATAAAAAGGTGAAGATTAAGGTCTTGGAAGCACATCTAGGTTAAGGGTATAAGTCTGGGTCATGGTAATTGTCATTTGAAGATCTATAAGAATAATTCTTTGCGAGTTTTCCTCTCCAAGAGGGAGAGGTTTTTCCCTAGCTTTAGGAGCCTAACTTTCGTGTCTTGTGCATTACAATAATTGACTTGATGAAAGATTAACTAAGAGAAGACATAAATAACACAAGTAAGTTCACAAGTAATTATGAAGAAAATAATTTGTATTAATCTCCAGCCCTCCAAATTCTCAACAAGAAAGACATTCATTCAATGCCTTTTCGGCTTCCTCATGATTCAAACAATGTCTAAAGATGGAATCAACACCATGACGATAAAGTGTATCACCAATAATAGTATTTTGTTGGGATTGGTACCGAATACGTCGACGATGAGTTCAAGACAAATTTTGGTCAAAAATTCTGAGTTTTAAGATACATGATAATATCTCCATAACATGGATCTAGAGTACTGATAAGAAAAAGTGATTCGTCTAGAAGAGAATCATCTGCCACATTTTTTGTCTCCGTATAGGGAAAATCACATAATAATTTAGCAAACACCAATGACTTTTCAACTTACTTTTTTAAAATTATAAATCAAATTTTTGTGAGGTAACTATTTGTTGGACAGAATTATGAATTACGGATAAAACATGCTTCTTTAGACAGGTGATAATCTATAACAACATATTAAAGACTATACGACTTCTTCTCCTAACTAAGAACAGACACACATAATAGATTAGAATCAATCTTGTAATCCAAGCACTTCTAAATGTTTCCTTCTGTCACTTCCGTTGTAGCTTCAAATTCAAGCGGTTTGTGTAAAATACTTCCTGCAATAAAGAACACTAAAACAGCAGAAAATAGCAATAATACAGATGTCTATTCAAGTTAGTTAGCTAAATCAATAAAGCATAAACCATATACATCAACTAAAATCTTACAATATGGAAAATCAAATCCAATACATATACATATAGGGAAAAGTAAGTTGTATTCTTTATTGATGATAGAAGGAGAGGTTACAACCTAGTGACTGATTTGAAGTGACCATTCCAGCAATTCCTAGCCTCATCACAGTATAAATCTCTCGAGTAGCTGTTACACAAATCTAACTCTCAATTGAAAATCCACCAGCATTTCTATACTCAAATTCTTCCTTAGCAAGCACTTCATATATGTGCTCAATTTATAGAGGAGCTGAAGGTTGTTTTGAAATCAATGAATTTCCAATAATAGGAAAGACATGTTCCCATTATTGTAGATGTCAAATGGACACTTGGATTTGAAGCTTGACACATGTGAACTCTTCTAGAAGTCACTGGCCAAGTGGAGATTCCGGAACAATGAGAATTTGGGTCCCAATGTGACCAACGCACCTGTGAATGTCGAGAAGAGCTTTGTAGAGCAACCTTGCATGGGGCTACCTGCATATGCAACGCACTTAGTCCCTTTATAGGCAGCGTTGGTCATATCTCATATGTTATATAATAAACTTCAAACCTTGGAAACCTTTGCTTGATGAAAGTCATGCTTGATTTGTCTCTCGGTCACCCTTAGTCATTGGTCCTGAAGATGATGCCCAGTTAACCAGGTCATTGGGAATGATGCACAAATTGACATATAACACTATCTATTTAGAATAGTTTCCCCCTAGAAACTATCTCGTAAGGATGTACATAATAGGGTTGTAGTATGAAACCACTATTTTTTTCCGCAAGAGAATATAGTGATGAAAATTTTGGACAACTTGAACGACTGCCAAGGCCAATTTAAAGATAGTTGGGGTTTTAAGCTTTAATCTTCCCCAGTAAAACATCTTGTTATGTGTGATTGATTTTTCTTCATGTGTTTGCAATTGGCGATTTAATTTCGGCAAAGAATTAAGTGGAAGGATTCTGTATTTAACATAAGATTAATTTGTTAAATTAGGAGAGTCTCATAATATACATGCATATTATATAATTTCTACAGAGGTAGATGCATGTTTCAAACTCTAAGAACCTGACAAAGGGAGTGAAAAAGGGGAGAAACTTATTGATACAGAGCCCATCACCACCATTGCCACCACCAAGGTCTAAAAGTTTGAGCCTGAAGTTCTAGAGGAAGAGTGTAAAAATTTAAACAATACAATGATGTATTACCGGACTCTCCTGGTCTAACAATTAAATCCACTATTAAATACAAAATCCTTCTACTTAATTCTTTCCCGAAATTAAATCGCCAATTGCAAACACATGAAGAAAAATCAAATGCACATAACAAGATGTTTTTACCAAGAAATCTTAAAGCTAAAACCCCAACTATCGTATATTATGTATATCATGGATCATGAAACAATCTCATACAAAAATCTACTCCAAGAGCTCTTAGTACAATATACAATTGTCTCACACTGTCATACAAAAATTGGTTCAGACATGCACCAATTTACTGCCTCCTGACAACCTGCCTCCACTGCGCAATCCCTGATGGTCAAGAACCTCTGAATGATTTCGATATTTCCTTGCCTTGACTATGCAATCCTCATAATCATCTCCAATGTGTGTTTGGATGCATTGAATGCATCACTATAGTCACAATTTATAGTCAACCAGGCTCTTTCACCTATCTCTCAACTGGGTCTCCATTGGATCTGACATGCATGTAGTTAACAGTAGTATTTCTTCAATTGCATGTGAGACCACTGCTTGTGAATTAATTAAATAATTAATTCACTGATCTCTCACTAGTGTATCTTTATTTACAACTAGCACAACTGAGTTTAACTCACTTAACTGATTTAAACTAAATAACAACTCACATAACTACACATCCAACTATGTTACAACTTTGTGTCACTCAGTTACAACGAATTCCACTGCATGGTCCACCAACCAACCACTTCAACTCGAAATCCACTTATCTAATGTCTTTGCATGTGACATGAAACTCCATGCATTCACCCTGCAAACTTTGCATGCAACACTTCTGAAACTGAATAGCCTCCAAACAACAGAATCGGTATAATGCATCTGCCATCAAAGTCTTCTGACTTCTGCTTAGCTACTGCACATGTCTTTAGGAACCACTGCGTTGTTGAACTTTTCACCCATGCACTCTGCACTTCTTGCCAACTCTGATCCATGCTCCAGTATTTGACACTGTCACTTTGATCTGACTGCATTGATCCAACTGATCCTGCTACTGCTGCTCTGTGGGCTCCTTGTAGCCAAGTTCAATTCATGAGATCCACACAATCTCAATCAATCTTTCCCAGAAATTTCTTCTTGGGATTACTCATTCATGTCGCCCCACCTCTCACCTGGTGGTATAGTCGCATGCACTCCCTCTACCCATCTGGCACAAAAATTCTCTGGATGAGTGGTTGCTCCCACTCCATCATCCTCATCTTGTGGCTTCTCCACATCCTGAGGTTCATTGTTACCTACATGCAAACCCTGCTCCCTCTCAAGTGTCAATTGCATGGCTTTCTCACACTTCCCAACAGTAGGAATCTCAGTAGAAATCACATCTACTTCAAGTCTATAGAGATTCTTAACTCGAATCCAAACCTTCTTGGCTTGCCCTGTTGCTTTGTGTCACAGAAAAAATTTTCCTTCACTAAAGACAACATCATAGCCTCTATCCTCTAACATTGCGACAGAGATTAAATTTTTCTTAAAACCAGGAACATGCATAACATCTTTTAAATGAAAGAGTTTACATGACTCCCTCTAAAATTTAATGGCACCAATGTCGATCGCATTGTATCATCCATCGTCGCCAACTTAATATGCATTTAGAGATCTTTCTCCTCCAAGTCACTGAAACTTTTCTCAACTCCCGTCATGTGAAAGGAAGCACCACTATCAAAGTACCACCCTATCCCAATGCACTAGACACTATAAATGCAATCAATGAGAAGTGAAGATCAAATTGTGAGGCAAGAGCCTCACCAGCTGCAGCTCCAGCAGTCATCTTTTTCTTCTTCTTATGTGGACAATTTGTGGCAATATGTCCATACTCGTGACAATGAAAACACTTCACTTTGGACATGTTGTGCTCCTTGCCATCTTTACCGGCCTCAGATTTAGAATGGAATTTCTTCCTCTTCCCCTTCTTCGCCTTGGCATCCAAAGCACAATCCTCTTCATCATCATGCATTGATGAAGAACCATATCTGGTGTTCCGCCTAAACTCCTCCTGCACTAGATCCGACCACAGTTGTTCCCAATTTGGAAATTTATCCCATTCGTTGACAGAGTCTTGATAACTATGCCAACTCTTAGGAATTCCCAAGAGATCCAAGCTCACCAAATCGTCATCGGCAACAATTATTCCTACACTCCCAAGCTCATCCCTACATTGGACAAACTTTGTTAAGTATACCCGAATAGTGTCATTCTTCTCCATCTTGATTTTTTTGAGTTTATCCTTCAGTGCCAATTTCCTATGGTCACTGCTGCTTTGGAAAATATTTGTCAAAGCCTTCCACATTGCAAATGGAGTGGCTTTCCCATGAAGTCTTGAGACAATATGGTCTCTCACACCTTCCAACAGAATCCTCCTCGCCCTTGCTACTTTATTTTTCCATGCATCAAGTACTGCAGCATTTGTCGAATTAGGCTTAGGAACATCTCTATCGATGAATTCCTTCAAGCCATTATCTTCAAGCACTGACTCCATCCTTTCCTTCCATGCAACGTAGTTTGAGTTTCCCTCGAGTGCATACTCCAACCAAAACCATTGAAATCCATTTCGATGTTTACTCAACTGTCGCACCAAGAAATTCTTGCAGCAATTTCGAATTGTTTCCATCAACAAAACTCAACTAATGCTTCAATATTGCAATATTCTCTGATTAATAGAGCTCTAACACCATGTATAAATTTAAACAATACAATGATGTATTATCGGACTCTTCTGATCTAACAATTAAATCCACTGTTAAATACAGAATCCTTCTACTTAATTCTTTGCGAAAATTAAATCGCCAATTCCAAACACATTAAGAAAAATCAATTGCACATAACAAGATTTTTTTACTGGGAAATATTAAAGCTAAAAACCCCAACTATAATATATTATGTATATCATGGATCATGAAACAATCTCATACAAAACTCTACTCTAAGAGCTCTCAGTACAATATACAATCGTCTCACACTGTCATACAAAAATTGGTTCGCACACGTTGTTAAGTCCCTATATTAATAGTGTATTCCCTTATTATGTTAGTGTAGCCCCCTTTATTGTTATTTTTGTACCCCTGTAACCCCCATATTGTTATTATTATGCCCTTACATTATTACTGTTAGGTCGGCTAGGATTACATTGTGGCCCCACTAGGATTACATTGTGGCCCCATGGACTCCTATATATAGAAAGGAGGTTTTTTCATTTGTATCATCCAAGAATTGTTCATTCATGTAATGTATTGGAGGTTTCCCCCTCGAAGTGACTTATTTCAAAGGCATTGATATCTCTTTTCTTCTATTTTTGGAGCTGGTTTCACAACATTTGGTATCAGAGCTTTGGATTCTAGGGTTTCGCTGCTCCAAACAGGTCATCGTGGAAGTTTTGCTATAACATTTTTTCTACGAAGTTTCAGGATCTGAAATTTTTAGAGTGCACATCTGAGATCCTGAGGAACATTTTCAAAAACATTTAGATCTTGTTTCGCAATATTTTCGGAGATATGATTTGTAGAAGTTAGGGCTTTTTGCATGATCCTGAATTTAACATAAATAGGTCATCGCAGAATTTTCGCTATAAATATTTTTATACGAGGTTTCAGAAGCTAACATTTTCACAGATTGAAGCCAAAATCCTGAAGAACCTCATGTAAAAATTTCAGATCTTGGTTCGCAATATTTTTGGAGATATGATTTGTGTAAGTTAGGATTTGCTCAGGCTCCCGAATTTCATCTCAAAGAGATGACCTTGGGAAAAATGTCATAACTCTCTCTCTTAGCGTTGGATTGATATTCTGTAAAAATTGGCCACAAGTACACGGATTGTAATTTCCTGTCTATAAATTTCAGAGCCAAAGGAGCAAACAGTGACATGTGGAAAGTCATACAAGTTCGCTCTACTAAACCAGTCCATAATTAGGTCATTGTGGGAGATTGGACATAACTTTGCCTTGAAGAATCCAAATCAGGTCAAACCTGTGGCATTTGAAAGAAGCTTCAAAGTACTACTACAGGGTCAAATTTCAGATATTGAAGATTGTTAAACACCATGTTGAAGCACACACATGGTGTATGAGAAGAAGAACACACACACAAAAGAGACTCAACACAATGAAAGATAAGCGTGAGGCTTTCTTATTTTCCATTATACAAAGATGTACATTTATAGTAAAATGGTGTGACTCTTGTTTTCATCTTCCAAGGTCACTTGGACTCCATTGTGACTTTTCGCATTCCACACCTACCCATGTAGGATTAGGTGTTCCAACATCCCCCCTTAATCCGAAGGGGTATGTGTGAGTCCAAGAAAAGAGTTGTAATACAAATATGCAAAGAATACATGGCAGCACTTGGGCTGAATCAACTCTCTGAAATGTTGGAAAAAAAGAGGTGGTTTTAGGATGACCACAAACACTGGAATGCAAAACTTGTTGCAGTTCCCGGAACTCTTCCAAAACTGGCAAGAAGCTGAAGGCTTCTGCTAGAGGAATTGTCCCTCATAAAAAAGGGAGACCTTCGACCTAAAGAAGGGAGGTCTACTACCTGTGGTGGTTTTAGGTTGTCCACCAACCAAAGATGATGGTTTTAGGTTATCCACCAACCGAAAATGATGGTTTTGGGTTATCCACCAACCAAAGATGATGGTTTTAGGTTATCCACCAACCGAAGGTATGCTCATGGGCATCTGTATCTCTGGCTACATCTCTGAATCCGGAATGACGAATTGTGGCTCAGGCTCGCTTGAACTGCTGGCTACAACTCTGAACATGGAATGAGAGATTGTGGCTCAGACTCGTTTGATCTGTCGTCAAAGCTTGTACATGACCACCATTTTCCCCCTTGTCAGGGACAAGGTGAGATGATGGCGAAAACTCAACTGCAAGTTTGTTCAATATCCGCGAACAAGTTCTAACATGTGTCATAAACATCTTCTTGGCTGTTGATGCCCATTGCCAAGAAGCGATCCATCCAAGATGAATCTTTGTTCTTGCAAGAGGCTTGTGTATGAAGCATCTGTGTGAAGAATGGTTGTGCCGACCACAGTTCTTGCATGGATGAAGATCAAAACAGTGATCTTTCATATGGCCAACTCGATCACAGTGTTGGCATTTCTCAATCTGATGTGGAAGTGGAACAGGATCTGGAATAGCTGCAGGTGAACTATCATATGGAAATCCGGCACTCTGAAATATGATGGGCTTTGTGTAGTCTGGAATATGAAAGGACACATCCTTGTCATATCCAAGACCAATTCGGTGCTTGTTGTGGACAAGCTCTTCCCAAGGTCTGATGATGGGCTTAGGAAGTGCAGGTTGAACTGCTGCATCTACATGTACATCTGCTCTAGTACAAGGAACTGAATGGGAATCAACTGCATCTTTATCTTCTTTCTTCTGATGAGAGTCCTTCACAATGTTCTGAACAAAAACAGGTTCAGAATGGTGACTCTTTTGCTGAAGTTCGTCTTGTTGGAGCTGAGATTCCAACTGCAAAAACTCAATCTTTTCATGTGCATATTGTAAACAACTTTGAATGTTACAAAGAGCATCCTTGCTCATTTTTATCATGTCATCAACATTGGAATGAATGAGGTCATTCAACAACATTAATGCCTCATTGATTTTGGCCATTTTCAACAACTTAGGCTCAAAAAAGAAAGGGTGTCGGCTTCAACCGAAAATGCACCCGTTTACAATGATTCAACAAATACAAATGACTCCAAGGAATTCTCAAAGTACAAGGTGTGCTCCTCAAATGATGGAGGGCAATCAACAACTCAAATACTGATTATGAATGAAGAAGCAATATCAATACAATGTCAATACAATATTTCTGCAAAAATATGTGCAGCTGAAAACTATGCAAGAGGCCTTTAAGGTAGCTGAATTCTCTTCTTCAGATAGCTGTTTCAAACTTGTCTTCAAATGTCAATTTTTTTCAAAAAAAAAACACCCTTCAAATCAACGCCACAAATCACAAAATGCAAATCTTCAATTTTGTCTATCCATATGCTTCATATGTATATTCCTCTTTTTCTGTTGTTCATGTCTTCTTTTCTTCAATGTCCTTCCTCTCTCTCTGCACTTTCTCTCTGCTGTTTTTTTTTTTTTTTTAATTAAAAATTAATTAAAAAAATGGGAAAAAATTGAGGGAATTTTAATTAAGGGGAAATGGGATGGAAAACTATATGAGATGGAAATGGGAAGGAGATTTTAAATGGGAATGGGGAAATATTATAAAAAATCAAAGGTGGGAAATTTCAAATTAAAAAATCGAATTTTGAAATGGTGGGGGGAGGGAAATTAAAAAGTTTAAAAATGAAATATGGAAAAGGAATTGTGATAATGGGAAAAGGGAAATGTATTAAAAATGGAAGAGGGAGGGGTTAATTTAAAAAGGGAGGGAGTATTAAATGAGAGGGGAGTGGAGCAATTAAATATAAAAGTCGAATTTGAAGTGGAGAGGTGGGAGAATTAAAAAGGAGAGGGCGACTATTATATAGGAAATGAAATAATTTAAATGGGAGGGCGGTATTTATATGAGGTGGTATTGTAAATGGGAAAGTGAAACGATGGGACAAAGGCCGAGAGCGGCAGGTTCGTGGCAGGTTCGGATGGAGATGCCGGAGGCGTGAGGGCAGTAGCAGTAGGAAGGGGAGCGGCGTTGAAGGCGTGGTATGCCACGTGGGTTAGAGTCTGCAGTGGAAGGGGCGTAAGGCAGGGTGGATAAGGGAGAGGCCGAAAGGCCGAGGATTGTGTTGAAGGAGGACGCTGTTGTGAGGATGCCGTGGGTTGCAGAGGCGTGGTAATCGATAGAGAGCGTTGTTGGATGATTGAAGATGCCGCAGGAGAGTAGTAAGAGCGTGGAGAGAGCGCAGGTGGAGCAGTAAGGGAGCAGAGAGCGTATGTGAGCACTGTGCGTATGGTGAGGGAAGGAAGGCCGAAAGGCCGTGGTGACAGAGTTTGAGGGAGGAGCCGTGGCGTATAGTGAGGTAATGGAAGGGTAGGCGCAGGTAGATTAGGAGCAGACTGTGTATGTTTGTGCGTAGAAGATGGGTATTGCTGTGTGAAGATGGGTAGGGCGTATGCTGCAGTATGCAGTGATTGTGGGTAGCGTAGGCTATGGAGGGCGTATAACCAAGAAATGGGAGCGGGTTTGCGCGTGAGGGGCCGGAGCATTGAAGCCCGTGGGCAGAGGTAGAGGGCGCACGGGTAGAGTGCTGAGTTTGGAGCTGTGTGGAGATGAAAGGGACGGCGGTGTGGCAGAAAAGAGGGCGTAGGGAGAATAGGTAAGAACTGTAATAGCGTAGGGTGGATTGTGAGCAGAGTGGAGTGTGCTGTGGGTAAGGGGAGCTCGAAAGGTATGTGAGGGCATATTGTATTTAAAAGAAGGGGAATATTGTATGGTGCAGAGTGCAGGGAGAAGAGGCCGAAGGGCAGAGATGTGGGGAAGGCCGAAAGGCCAATAACAGTAAAATATTTTTTATTTTTTATTTTTTTTATATAACAGCAGAGAGTAGATAATAGAGAGAGCAGACTATTTTTCCTTTCAGCAGCATATATTGAATAAATGCAAACTCAGAAATCTTTCAGTAATCCAGCAGTAGGAAAATTCTTCAGAAAATTTTAGCAGTAAAACCCAGAATTTTTTTTCAATAGCCCAGCAACAGGAAAATGTAGAATTGCAGAAACTCAGAAATCTTCCAATGAAAACTCAGAAATATTTCCAGTGAAAACTCAGAAACTTGTTCAGAAACCCAATTTAAAACACTATTCCAACAGCTCTTGAAAATGCAGATTTTTAATGGGCAAAAATTGCAGAAAGAAATGAGAATGAAAACCTTCAGATGGGCAGTTCTGCTCTTTTTCAACAAATTCTGAACGCTTCTTCTTCTTCTGAATGCTGCTCTTTCTTCTGAATGCGGCAAAAAACACTGCTACAAACACTTGAGTGCTGCAAAAAAAAAACAACAATTTTTGCAGATATGCATAGGCCATAAACACAAATGGCTCACTCAATTTGGAGCAGGGCCAGAAATTGCCCGCTCTGATACCATGTTAAACACCATGTTGAAGCACACACATGGTGTATGAGAAGAAGAACACACACACAAAAGAGACTCAACACAATGAAAGATAAGCGTGAGGCTTTCTTATTTTCCATTATACAAAGATGTACATTTATAGTACAATGGTGTGACTCTTGTTTTCATCTTCCAAGGTCACTTGGACTCCATTGTGACTTTTCGCATTCCACACCTACCCATGTAGGATTAGGTGTTCCAACAAAGATCTTAAATCACAGAGATAATTCAGTTTCAATATCGAGCTCCTCAAAAGCAAGAAAAAAGGTGTGTATTTTTTTCGAATTACATAAGTCTTGTTTGAAAAAAATTAGTTTGAATTTATTCCAAGGGCATATTGAAGAAAAGATATCAGTATTGGGTTCTAAAATGCCCCCTAAAAATAATTCCATACCCATTAAGCCCTCAAAAAGATATATTATGACACATGAAGAGGAAGAATTGCACTATGAGATATCAAAATTATGGTACCAAGTGAAAAAAATTTCGATCTTACGAAGAGCAACCAAAGATGACATAGATGGTTTAAAAGTATAAATGGAGGAAAATTTGGATGGTTTGAAGGATCAAATAATAGCTAATATGGATGATAAATTAGTGGAAGATCACATCGAGCATCAACAACAACTTCTCCAACTCTCAAAAGATAACCTAACTTTGGTGCAGAATTTAATGAAACAACAGGAAGATCAACATCACATCGAGAAAAGTTCTGAAGTTGTCACAGAAACAAGAACTCGATAGGTACGATCAATTTCAGAGTATCTCAACAAGTGGAAGAAACTTCCTGTAGAATATTCCACATGGGAGGATGAGAATTTTATACAAAAGCATCAAGAAATAATCAAGCGTTGGGGACAACACTTGTTTGAAGGAAAGGGGCATGTTAAGTCCCTATATTAATAGTGTAGTCCCTTATTATGTTAGTGTAGCCCCCTTTATTGTTATTTTTGTACCCCTGTAACCCCCATATTGTTATTATTGTGCCCTTACATTATTATTGTTAGGTCAGCGAGGATTACATTGTGACCCCATGGACTTCTATATATAGAAAGGAGGTTTTGTCATTTGTATCATCCAAGAATTTTTCATTCATGTAATGTATTGGAGGTTTCCCCCTTGAAGTGGCTTATTTATAAGGCGTTGATATCTATTTTCTTCTATTTTTGGAGCTGGTTTCACAACACATGCACCAATTTACTGCCTCTTGACAGTCTGCCTCCACTGCGCAATCCCTGATGGTCAAGAACTTCTGAATGATTTTGATATTGCCTTGCCTTGACTATGCAATCCTCATAAGCATCTTCAATGTGTGTGTGGATGCATTGAATGCATCACTATAGTCGCAATTGATAGTCAACCAGGCCCTTTCACCTATCTCTCAACAGGGTCTCCACTGGATCTGACATGCATGTAGTTAACAGTAGTATTTCTTCAGTCACATGTGAGACCACTGCTTGTGAATTAATTAAATAATTAATTCACTAATATCTCACTAGTGTATCTTTAGTTACAACTAGCACAATTGAGTTTAACTCACTTAACTGAGTTAAACTAAATAACAACTCACATAACTACACATCCAACTCTGTTACAACTTTGTATCACTTCGTTACAATGAAGTCAACTGCATGGTCCACCAACCAACCACTTCAACTCGAAATCCACTTAACTAACTAATTTGCCACTTTAGTTAACTAGTTCCAAGTGCTCATTGAAAATAGATAATTATTTATTGTCTAATTTTTTGTTAAGGGCTTAACAAAAATCGACATGCATTCTAATTTTAGACAAGCACTCCACAAAACAACTTCGCACATGCATTCCAAACTTAGACACCCATCTATCCATATAATTTTATTAACCATCTATAAATAAATTACTGCTAAAAATAGACTTTGATCCAAATTCTAAAAATAGACATATCACCTAAAAATATCCTGTGTGGGCCCCACCTAGTGTAGGTGCTTATTTTTTCACTAGGATCAAGGATGATGTTTCCGGATGCCAATTTCGTTGTTTCTTGTTGCAATCTTCAACAAAGAGGAGCATCTCTTCCACTCACAAATTTTGGTGAAGGGTTATCCACTACATTTCATTGTCGACATCGGTAGCCAAAAGAACCTCATTCAGCAAAGGTCGTTAAGCGGTTGGGTCTACCAACCACACCACACTCGTAGCCATACACCATTGGGTGGCTCCACCAAGGACGAGATTTATGCGTCAGCCATCAGTGTCGCCTTTCCTACAACATCAATCCTTTCACGGATGAAGTATTGTGTGATGTTGCTCCTCTTGAAGTCTAGGATGTGTTATTGGGCCAACCATAATTATAGAAGCATCATGTTATGTATAAGTCCAAGCCTTGCACTATTATTACTTTTGGCAATAATTTATACAAGATACCAGATGTTATCACCAATAACATTCATTTTGGTTAGGAAGGTCATTTTATATAGGTTTTACTGTGTTGGTAAATTAATTCATGAAAATTGATGAAATTTTATGAGTTGTTTATAATCATAAGTTTTTAGAGTCCCCACATGTCATCTCATCAAGGTCATGTTATTAAAAATCTATCAAAAATCTGCATCTAATGGTTCAAATTAAGGTTTTATCCATCTGTCTACTTTTTCCTCATTCCACGGAAAAATCTATGGAAAACAGTTTGTTTTCGCTACGGACTCACCTAACAAGTCAATAGAGAATCTGCCAAACTCATAACAGAAAACACTACGAACTCGTGTTTTTTTTGCACCGGCAAGGTAATGGGTGAGCTGTCAAGTTTCAAATGGATAGAGATCAGTCTAAGGTCATGTGATTAGTAGTTTAGAGTCATGGCGCATGTGTGATCATCATTATCATCCCATCATTCCGTTTAGCCTTCCTTATTTTTCCTCATCCCTTTCACATTCGAACTTACCTTTTAAAAAAATTATCCTTATGAGTTGTTGGTTGCACCTTTTCCTTTTATCTCTTAGTGTAGTTGGTGTTGTTATCTTTAAGAAGGTCCAACCTTTGTCTGCAAGCTCCTTGTGCGTATTTATCTTTTGCAGGTTTCATATTACCAAAGAGGCCAGCGATGTGTTGAAAGGAATGGCCATGCATGAAAGGACCAACAAAGGGGGCTCAGTGGTCAGGTATGAGCCCAAGGATTTAAAACTGGTCAATGAAGATCCAATTTTTGTAGAATCCTTCACCCGTGCTGGTTGCATGAGGTTTTTTCCAGAAGTTACAGGTGTATCATACCCAAGCTTCTAAGGACTTTGCAATGAATTTTGTTGGCACTGCATCAAGGGTGAGTGTACTAAATTTCATGGTTTCTCCTGAAACTATTGCCCAAGCTACAAATATTCCCAAGGACAGGGAAAGAGTGGTTTAAATCCACCAAATTCAAATTGCAGAACTATGATGAGTTCCTGAAGCATGAGCGCATTAGAGGGGACATGACCTTAGGGATCCCAAGAAGTTGTCTCAAAGAAAAATACTCCAAAATCCTGCTGGTGATTCAGAAGTATTTCACATGTGAAGGGAGGTTTCACATGATATATCAGTATCACTTCAGGCTTTTTCTCCATGTCACTGGTAAGCAGCTTTTTGACCTTCCATTTTTCTTATTCAAAAGCATAGGAAAAATGTAATATAAAGTACAAGCTAGGCCTGATGGTAGTGAAACCTCTATCTTCCGTCATGGATTAATTAATATGTTGGTCATTGAAGAGTTGAACAAATTAAATAGCGACCAAGCCACATTTTTGTTTCTTAGTGGTTATGAAGTGGATGTGTTAACTCCTAATAAAACACCTAAATCAAAGACCAACCCTTCAAGTAAGAATGATGAGCTTGCAGTTGAAGCAGAGGGTGGAGAGGAAGGAGAAATGCAACCAATTACATATCCCATGGAGATTCAAATAGAACATGTACAAGAAACAGAGATACCTCGGCCCACACCTACAAGTAGCAAGCCAAAGCCTAGCAAAAAGAGTCATGGGAGAATCACTGGGAGCTAGACAGTGGGAAAAGTTAATCTTGAGGACATTTTACAAGCCTTAGATATAGAAGAAACTCCTGTGGTCAAGTCTGTGGAGGTCAAAGGAGGTAAGAAGAAAAATAAAGGCCTCACTACCAAGAAATTTGAATTTTCAAGTGAAGATGTAAGTTTTGTATTTAAACCAAGAAAACCTCTCATTAGATTACAACTGGCCAAAGGTATCAAGGCTGATAAGAAGACTAAAGAAACATAAAAGGGAAAACAGCCTATGTTAGAAGAGATCATTTACCTATCCCCAACAAAGGAATAAATCATCAAGCAGAGGAAAGGAAAGGAGAAGGTCACTAAAAAATCCGAAGTGGAGCTTTTAAAGGAGTATTTGAGGGAATCTAGGAAGGAGGTCATTGAAACAAATCTGGAGTTGGAAGAGGCTAATCTAGAAAGAAAAATGGTGGAGGATTTCAAGGAGAAAGTGAATTAGAAGATTAATCATTATGATGCAGCCTTAACAAATGCTAAAAAATTGTTGAAGAGAACTCTCCCTTTACGCATAGTAATGAAGCACACAAGACAAAGGAACGTCTGGTTGCAGGTAGAAAGAAAGAATCTCAAAGGTCAAGTGAAGGATTTGGAGGTGCAAATGGAAATGGTAAAAACAGAACTCAAGAAAAAGGGCTTAAAGATGACAGTGAGAAATGAACCTGTTAAGCTGAAGCCACTGTTGCCAAGGGTGAAGCTATCGGTGTTTGAAAGGGGGGTAAAATACCTTTTAAATATTTTTTTCCTCATTATAATTCATCACTTACAGAGCCATGAGAAATTTTGAAGAAGAAATCAAGAATTTTTTAGGTCTGATGTCTATTGGGAAAGTTCGTAGCGTGTCTCGGGCTTAAAGCCAAGAAAACGCTACGAACTTGCTGAAGAAGCTTTTTGGTTATATATGTCAGGTTTTTTCATGAAAAACACAGGTAAAGGCATTGTATTTAATTGTTTTGACTCACTAGACAAGCTCAAATCCGCAAAGAGAGAAAATAGTTTTCAGAGATGGTTGAAGTTGAAAACACTACGAACTCTCGCTACGGATTTGCCTAAAAGTCCCATGTTTCTGCAGCAAAGAGGAATTTAGAGATTTTTCAAGTCTTGATTGTATTTTTGGGACATGTCAACCACCTAGAAAGGTTAGAAGTCATCAGTTGAATGTTTGGATGAACACATACTCCTCGAAAAAAAATTTCAAGTTACCAGCTCGTCATGGAAGCCACATCAGCGATCATGAGACTACCTCCTCAAATTTGGGAAAACAAACCTCCTAACTTGGTGGGAGTATTTATGGTCCAGTCATGGTCAGTGCCACCTCAGGCACATCATCTTTTCGATGTAAACATACATATTTTAAAGTTTGTTAATGTAATAAAAAATTTTAGAGTCCTATTAGGTTTCAAAGTCCTAAAAATAGGATATGTATGTTTTCTCTCCTTATAATCTGATTTTTAAAGTTTGTTAATGTAATAAAGAGTTTTAGAGTCCTATTAGGTTTCAAAGTTCTAAAAATAGGATATGTATGTTTTCTCTCCTTGTAATCTGATTTTGGTTAGTCTATGTGTCATTAGAAGTATTCAAACATCTGTGCTGGCAGACTCATTGTAAAGGTGCCTAAAGTTATAAATAGGCGGATAATTGATGGAGAGGGCGTTGATGGATGTTTTTACTACAGACTAATATTGTAAATCCTTTTATCAGTAATATATAGTGGCAACATACTTCTTTTTACCTAAGATTCATTGATATTCTTATGAGTGTTTGTATTTTGTGTTATGTTATTCTATCTTCGGTAACCTAGTTGTTTGATTACTTATAATTCATGGTCAACATGCTCTAACTTCCGTCAAATATTTAGCTTGTTGTAAATGTTATGCTTTCATCAGAATATATATGCCTCAACTTCCATGAGATGAGTTTCATATGTCACTAAGTTTATTTTTACTGACTCCATTTGCCCAATGGTAGTAATTTATCTACATCTTTCACCTGCACAAATACACATTCAAAACCAATTTCAAAGTTCGCCATCTGTTGATCTTCATTTAAATAATATCATCTTTATCCTTGAGAGAGCCCTCTCAAGCTCGAAAGGCTAAGTTCCAGCTAAAAGTAGGTTTGAAATAGTTACTCTAGGTTGACTATTCAAGCAGCCCATCAATATCAATTTAGTGATAATATTTTGGTGTTTCTGTTGGGCGTTTGAAGACATATTTTCCTGAAGTTTTTTTCTCAAACAAAAATACTGGACTCTTGAGGGTAGCAGGAGCTCAGAAGCATTCGAGGTTGCATTCTACCTTGGTGACTCCACTAAAAATGTTCATGCTTAAATGTGGCTTCGAAAAAGATATATACAAGGATAAATATGTATCCTAACCCAACTGCAATTGTGGATAATCCAGAAAGAATTCTTAGAGGTATTGGAAGCTCATCAAAGTCAGGTATTCCATCTCTTGCAAGATTTTTATCTTTCTCCTCTGAGGTTATTTGAAGTCCTGAAGATAAACAGTTTGATGAAAAGATATAAGAAGTATGTTTTAGGTCTAAGACTGAGAATGAATTGACTGATATAATATTAGACCTACAAAGACTAGGAATTGATACATCTTCCCTAGTGTCAAAAGAAGAAAAAGAGGATTTTTGGATGACTGACACATCAAAGCTGTTATTGGAAAAAGAGTCTTTTGAAAGGTTAAAAGAGCTAGATCCTTTTGATTTTTTGTAAAAAATAAATTCTGGTATTCTCTTTCCTGAATGGAGTTCCTAACATTTCACCCTCATTCAATGTTTTTTCCCAAAGTCATAATATGAGTTCATCCATTGCTTTTCCAAGTAGTACAGTCCCTGTCATTATGGCTAGAGTTTCTCCTCCTGCAGGACCTATAAGATATGCTCCTCTTTTTCTTCTTTTTATTCTTCATGACCAATTCTAGATGGATATTCTACTAGGATTAAAACCTTTGGGAGTGAAGAATAAATAACAGCCAAATAACATGTTGACTAATTTAATGACTTCATTGACCAAGAGGAGGTAGATGATCAAGAGGTGAAAATGAGGTTGTTTTCTCAAAGTTTCATAGGTGAGGTAAGAAAATGGTTTAAATATTTGGCCCCAACTAGTTTACGAAATTGGGACCAGTTGGAAGATAGTTTTTGACAAAGTGGAGGAGTAAAGTGAACCTTGTTCAAGCCTTAACCGAGTATAAAAATTTCAAAAGAGCCATAGATGAATCATTTCAAGATTTTTCTAAGAGGTTTAACAAGGTTTATAATTCCATACTTGCACATATCAAACCTCCCCCAGGAGATGCTCAATTACACAATGTTGAAGCTTTTGACTATGAGTTTTACATCTTATTAAGGGAAAGAGAATATGCTTCTTTGGCTGACATGCAAAATGATGCTGTAAAATTTGAGGTGAATAGGGCTACAGCCAAGAGGTATAAGATGGGAAAAAATAAATTAAAAGAAGAAGAGAAGCCTTCTTCATCCTCAGATGTGAATTTTAATACTATGATGAAGACTGTGGAGAAGCTTATGGATAGGCTTGCTCTTGGTACAAATCCTTTGCCTCCTACACAACAAGAGACACATATCAGAAATCCTCAATTTAGGAGGCCTCGAAATCAGCAAAGACTGAGAGAAAATAGAAATCAACTTGATTCACAGGTAAGACCTCCTTTTCAGAAAAAATTATTAGATGAAGATGAAACAAAACCTGAATTCCAATAATATATTATTCATTGTTTAGATGAATATGTGTGAGGAATATTTCTAACTAAAGAAGAACATGATGAGTATAGTCATGATATGGGGAGAAGTGAGGGACAATCTAATAACTTAAAAGGTTACTACCATGCTATCTTTGAAATTCAAAAACAATATAATTTGAGGAATAGAAATGTTCCCATTATAGCCAATAAAGCTCAGCCAAAGAAAGATGCTCCTAAACCAGTTGAACCAAAGAAAGACACACCACCACAACCTCATGGCAAAGAAATTGAAAAAACTTCATCTACTTTCAATTTAGAAAATGAGGTATCCAAAATCAAAATTCCAATTCCCTTTGGTGAGATCATTAAAGTCACTGAGTATAGAATCCAAATTTTCATGATGCTAAACACTCAGCCTGGACCTTTAGACATCCTAAATCTGCAAGAAGACCATCCTACCATTTTCTTGGGACCAAGGGTAGAAGATGAACAGAATGAAGAAGTTCCACCTTTTTATGTAAGTCTAAAAATTCAGGACATGACTTTGCATAATTCCAAGTTAGACTTAGGAGCTTCTCACAATTTAATGCCTAAGGTGATCATGGAAAGAATGGGTTTAGACATTACTAGACCTTATAAAGACTTGTTTTCTTTTGACTCCAAGAGAGTTCAGTGCATTGGTCTCATTGAAGATGTGGTTGTTGGCTTAAATCAAGTGCCTGCTAAGACGGTGGTAGTTGACATTCTTCCGAAGTTTTGTATGCTTTTATCTAGATCTTGGGCAGCCAAAATTAAAGGAACTGTGCAAATGGATATGACTTATGCCACCATTCTATTCTTTGGTGAGCAGAGGAGGTTGTACAAAGAAATTAGGATAGCTTACATGGTAAGTTTCAAAGACAAACCACAAAATTTTCCTGTTTATGCTCTAGAGATTGAATTGGGATCTTAGATTTTTTTTAATGAACTCACTGATGAGGCCAAAAAAAAAAAAATTATGGAGGAAAATGAAGAATGTTGGTGGAATTTACATTTTGATAGGAGTTGGTGCAGGAATATGGATTACCACTCCTAATGATGAAAGTAATTTTTTCTCTTACAAACTGAACTTTGATTGTACAAACAATATGGCCGAATACGAGTCATTATGTGTGGGTCTAGAAACTTTGAAGAATTTAAGCACCAAGAAAATATCAATATGTGGTGATTTTGAATTAGTAATAAAGCAAGTAGAAGGATCTTATCAGACCAAATATGTCAAGATGAGAGCTTATAGAAATTTAATCCTTGAAATGCTTTAGAATTTTAAAAAATATAGTTTCACTGTCAAAACTAGAGACCAAAATTTGGTGGTTGATTCTTTGGTTGTCTTTGTTAGTTTGTTTGTCTTTCCTACTCATACCAGTAAGCGATATGAGGTTGAGGTAGCTATCCCTGATAATATTATCCATTGGCAAGTGTTTGATAATGATCAGCAAGTCTGAAATTTCTTTGAGCTGAAAGAAGAGTTTGAGAACATTCAAGTAGATCAGCAAAATATGTTTGTTGAAACTAAAGTCAATCCGAAGGTCCTTCCACTGAAAAATAATTGTATTCCCAAAGGCTTAATACCCCTTAAGAGGTGGAAACTTGCAACCTTGGTACTACAAAAATTCCTAAGATGGTCAAGTTGTCTACATTTCTTTCTTCAGAGATGAGACAAAGGTATGTGGATATGATGAAGAAGTATATTGATGTATTTGCATGGATTTATGCTGACTTGAAAAGGTATGATCCCGGTATTATTCAACATATTATCCCCATCAAAGAGAAAGGAAATCCTTTTAAGCAGAACTTGAGAAGAATTAATCCTTTGCTCATGCCACTGATTGAGAAGGAAATTAAGAAATTATTTGATGCAAAAATCATTTTCCCTTTGAGGTTTTTGAGGTGGCTTTCTAATTTTGTACCTGTAAGACAGAAGAATGGTGAGATTAGAATTTGTATTGATTTCAGAAATTTAAATAAAGCATCTTTCAAAGAAAATTACCCTCTTCCCAAGATGGATCAAATTCTGCAAAATATTGTTGGATATAAAAGAATGTTTATGCTTGATGGGTTCTCAGGTTACAATCAAATATTAGTACATCCGGAGGACCAAGAGAAAATTGTTTTTACTACGCCATGGGGAAAATTTATGTACGCCAAAATGCCTTTTGGTCTGATGAATGTAGGGGCGAATTTCCAAACGGCAATGGATATTGAATTTGCTAAGGAGAAATATAAATCAGTGGTGGTTTACTTGGATGACATCACTGTATTTTCAAAGAAGGAGGAAGAACGCCTTAAGCACTTGGAGAAAATTCTGCAAAAATGCAGAAATTTTGATATATCTCTCAATCCTACTAAAAGTGTCTTTACTTTGACCACTAGGAAATTATTAGGACACATTATATCAAAGGAATGAATAATAATTGATCCAAGTAGGGTCATTTCCATTCAGAAAATAGACTTGCCAAGGAATAGGAAAGAGATTCAATCCTTTCTTGGAAAGGTAAATTTTGTTAGAAGATTCATTCCTAATTTTGCTGAGATTGTCAAACACATCACTAAGATGCTCAGGAAAGAATCTGATGTTAAATGGACAATAGAAGAAAATAAATATTTTGAAGACATAAAGGTGGCCCTCAGTCAAGCCCAAGTGCTCATGAGTCCTGACTTTTCAAGTAATTTTATGGTTTTTACCTTCACCCCTAAACATATAATTGTTGGAGTATTATTACAGAAAAGACAGCAAGGCGGTGAGCAGCCTATTTCTTTCTTCAATGAAACTCTTGAAAAATTTGCATTGAAATATAATATCATGGAGAAACAGGCATATACTTTAGTAAAGGTGATTAAAGATTTCAGAATTTACATTCTGCATTCTCATATTATAACATTTGTGCCTAATACTGTGGTGAAAGACATTCTGACCCAAGTTGATCCTAATGGCAAAATAGGTAAGTGGATCACCACTTTGTTGGAATATGATATTGAAATTAAGCCTACCAAGTTGGTAAAGGTTCAAGGGCTAGCAAAACTAATGGCACGATCAAATTTTCAGTGCCTAGACATGGATTTCATTGCAGAAATTTCAGAAGTGGTTGAGGAAGAAGAATTGGTTCCTATTGAAGAAAATTTCACTTTGTCTGAATGGTATAGAGATGTGATTTTTGTTTTACATCATCATAAATCCCCCCCTCAATTGACTAAGTCCAAGTCAAGGTTTGTGAAGCTGAAGTATTTGAGATACTGCATTTTAAACAAAAACTTGTATTGGAGGGACACCGGTGGTATTCTTTTCAATTGCTTGTTGGAAGAAGAGGTTGAAAAGGTTATTGATGAATTTCATAAGGGAGATTGTGGAGGAGACCATTATTGGAAGGCCACAACAAACAATATACTCAGAGTGGGATACTATTGGCCTTCCATGTTTAGATACATCTACAAGAAGATTGTTGCATGCCATGAATGCCAAATTTTTGATGGAAATAAGAAGTTGAATCCTTTACCCCTGATACCAATATATGTTGAAGCTCCTTTCCAGCAATGGGGATTAGATTTCATTAGTGAAATACACCCTGCATCCTCAGAACAGCATCAGTGGATTTTGACAGCCACTGATTACTTCACCAAGTGGATTGAAGCAGCCTCTACAAGGCAAGCTACTAACTCGAGCATCATTCAATTTCTAGAGAACAACATTTTTTCAATGTTTGGTTGTCCCATGAAGATTATTACTGATAATTCTCAAGATTTCAAATCCAAAAAGTTGATTAGTTTTTTCATAAATATCATATCACTCTTGGTCATTCCATAGCCTATTACCCTCAAGGTAATGGATTAGTTGAATCATCCAATAAAAGCATAGTTAGGATCATCAAGAAAGTTCTGCAAGAAAATAAAAGATGATGGCATTTAAATTTAAAGTTTTCTTTGTGGGTTGATAGAGTTTATACTCATATATCTATAGGTACATCTCCTTATGAACTAGTATATGGAGCTGAAGCAATTTTCCCAACTTATTTGGGGGTTCCGGTAATGAAATTGCTACAAGGGCTTGAAGAAGAACCTAATGCCATTCAAAGGAGGATAAACCAGCTCATAGCTCTGTAGGAGAAAAGAGAATAAGTGTATGACAATCACCAGCAATCACAAAACGGAGTAAAGAAAACTTTTGACAGAAAGACTAAAGAAGCAAACTTCAAGATTCAAGATGTAGTTCACCATAATTGAAGAAAATGGGAAGCATGAAAGTTTGAGAACATCTGGAAGGGGCCATTGGTGACAGCTGCATATCATGGAAACAACACATTTCTACTTCAAGCAATGGATGGACAGCTATGTGGAAGAGGACCTGTCAATGGCAGGTTCCTAAAACACTACTCCTCATTTCTTTTGTTGGACCACATTCCATTATACATATTTCATTCTTTGTTATGATGTTTTGCAAATAAAAATGAGTTCATCATCAAGCTTGAGCCCGAGGTGAAGGCCATAATAATTTGGTGTAGATTTCATCAATTTCAGAAAAATTCAGTTTTTACAAGAAAGGCACTGGATGTTGCAGGTTCTTTGTTGTACCACAGGGCACACCATCCCCAATGGAGCCATTGTTATCACCAATAGCATTCACTTTGGTTAGGTAGGTAATTTTGTATAGGTTTTATTGTGTTGGTAAATTAATTCATGAAAATTGATGAAATTTTATGAGTTGGTTATAATCCTAAGTTTTTAGAGTCCCCACATGTCATCTCATTAATTTCATGTCAATAAAAATCTATCAAAAATCTGCATGAAATGGTTCAAATTAAGGTTTTAGCCATTTGTCTACTTTTTCCTAAGTCCATAGCAAAATCTATGGAAAACAAGTTGTTTTTTCTACAGACTCACCTAACAAGTCCATAGTGAATCTGCCAAACTCATAACAGAAAACTCTACGAACTTGTGTTCTTCTGCACCAGCAAGGTAATGGGTGAGGTGTCAAGTTTCAAATGGATAGAGGTTATTCTAAGGTCATGTGATTAGCTTTTTGGAGTCATGGAGCATGTGTCATCATCATTTTCATCCCATCATTATGTTTAGCCTTCCTTATTTGTCCTCATCCCTCTCACATTTGAACTTACCTTTTAAAAAAATTATCCTTGTGAGTTGTTCGCTGCCACCTTTTCCTTTTATCTCTCAGTATATTTTTTGTTGTTATCTTTAGGAAGGTCCATCCTTTGTCTACAAGCTCCTTGTTGTGCGTATTTATATTTTGCAGGTGTCATATTACCAAAGAGGTCATCATTGTTGAAACAAATGTCCATACATAAAAGGACCAACAAAGGGGGCTCAGTGGTCAGGTATGAGCCCAAGGATTTAAAACTGGTCAATGAAGATCCAAGTTTTGTAGTAGCCATCACCAGTGCTGGTTGCATGAGGTTTTTCCAGAAGTTGCAGGGGTATCATGCCCAAGTTTCTAAAAACTTTGCAGTGAATTTTGTTGGCACTGCATCAAAGGTGGGTGTGCTAAATTTCGCGATTTCTCCTGAAACTATTTCCCAACCTACAGAGATTCCAAGGACAAGGGAAGAGTGGTTTAAAGCCACCAAATTCAAATTGAAGAACTGTGATGAGTCCCTGAAGCCTGAGCACATTGGAGTGGACATGTCCTGAGGGATCCCAAGAATTTCTCTCAAATACAATTACTCCAAACTCTTGTTGGTGATTTAGAAGTATTTCACATGTGAAGGGAGGTTTCACATGATATATCAGTATCACTTCAAGCTTTTGCTCCATTTCACTGGTAAACAGCTTTTGGACCTTCCATTTTTCTTATTCATAAGCCTAGGCAAAATGTCAGATAAAGTACAAGCTAGGCCTGAGGGTAGTGAAACCTCTATCTTCCACCATGGATTAATTAATTTGTTGGTCATGGAAGAGTTAAAAAAATTAAATAGATACTGGGCCACATTTCTGTTTCTTAGCGGTTATGAAGTGGATGCGTTAACTCCTAAGAAAACACCTAAATCATAGACTAGCCCTTCAAGTAAGAATGATGAGCCTATAGCTGAAGAAGAGGGTGGACAGGAAGGAGAAATGCAGCCTATTATAGAGCCCATGGAGATTCAAATAGAACATGTACAGGAAACATAGATACCTTAGCCCACACCTACTAGTAGCAAGCCAAAGCCTAGCAAAAAGAATCATGGGAGAATCACTAGGAGCCAGACATTGGGAAAAGGTAATCTTGAGGAAACTCCTATGGTCAAAGATGTGGAGGTCAAAGGAGGTAAGAAGAAAAAGAAAGGCTTCACTGCCAAGAAACTTGACTTTTCAAGTTAAGATGCAGGTTTTGTATTTAAACCGAGAAAACCTCTCACTAAATTACAACTGGCCAAAGGTATCAAGGCTGATAAGAAGACTAAAGAAACAGAAAAGGGCAAACAAGCTATGTTAGAAGAGATCATTGACCTATCCCCAACAAAAGAATAAATCATCAAGGAGAGGAAAGGCAAGGAGAAAGTCACTGAAAAATCTGAAGTGGAGCTTTTAAAGGAGCAGTTGAGGGAAGTTAGGAAGGAGATCATTGAAACAAAGTTGGAGTTGGAAAAGGCTAAGCTAGAAAGAAAAATGGTGGAGGATTTCAAGGAGAAAGTGAATGAGCAGATTAATCATTATGATGAAGCCTTAACAAATGCTAAAAAATTGTTGAAGAGAACTCTCCCTTTACGCAGAGTAATGAAGCACACAAGGAAAAGAAACATATGGCTGCAGGCAAAAAGAAGGAAGCTCAAAGGTCAAGTGAAGGAGTTGGAGGTGCAGATGGAAATGGTACAAACAGAACTGAAGAAAAAGGGCTTAAAGATGACAATGATAAATGAACCTGTTGAAGTTGAAGCCACTATTGCCAAGGTTAAAGCTACTGTTGTTTGAAAGGGGGGTAAAATACATTTTAAATAATTTTTTCCTCATTATAATTCATCACTTACATAGCCATGAGAAATTTTGAAGAAGAAATCAAAAAAAATTCAGGTTTGTTGTCTATTAGGCAAGTTTGTAGCGTGTTTCAGGCTTAAAGCCAAGAAAACACTACAAACTCGCTGAAGATGATTTTTTGTTATATATGTCAGGTTTTGTCATCAAAAAGGCAGATAAATGCATTTATTTAATTGTTTTGACTCACTAGACAACCTCAAATCAGCAAAGAGAGCAAATAGTTTGCAGAGATGGTCAAAGATGAAAATGCTACGAACTTGCCTAAAAGTCCCTTGTTTCTACAGCGAAGAGGAATTCAGAGATTTTTCAAGTCTTGATTGTCTTTTTGGGACAAGTCAGCCACTTGGAAAGGTCAGAAGTCATCAGTTTGTTGAACCCTTGGTTAAACTGAGAGGGGGGGGTGAATCAGTTTAACACATTCATAATCTTTTAAACTTTTTATTAAACCTTATATACACCTTCATTTCATGTCCAACTTAATACGTGAGTACTCTTAGAGTGTGAGCAGCAAGTATTAATATAATATAACAACAGACTTAATATGAGAGCAACAGGCATTAAGCAGATGATATAAATCAGATCAACACATAAACATCATGCACAGAGACACCAAATATAAGTGGAAACCCATAAAGGGAGAAAACCACATCTTATTATTGTTGTGATGCAAAGGCAAGCTCCAACTCCCTCTCACCACTGTTTTTATGCAGGCGCCAACCTACAGGAGGCTCCTACCTCAATTCTGCAAGCTACCTCAGATATCAACTCTGTTCTGTAGCTTCTCTTTCTGCTCCTCTTTTCTTAATCTTCTCTACCTTACACTTCTATACTCTGCCTTCTCTGTATTTTCTCTCTCTAACTCCTTTTTGCATATCAAGATGATATTATTTATAAGGATTTTCTTGTGACTGTTAGCATTCCTCAATGAATTTGGAATGGACAGCCATGCTTCTTTGCCTTCTGCCTTCTCATTTCTTTTCCAGCTCACTCAGAAAAATGTAACTATAGGTGCTTATTTTAATCTAACAGTGGGATTTTGTTTACTTCCGGAGACTTGCCAATGCATCACAAACAATAAAAAATTCAAATACAATATTTACATTCACATATAATGAAAACTTCAGCTCAACTCATTTAGTCTTTTGGTTCGCTGCGCATTTGTCTTTTCTTTGACTGTGTCTGTCTTTTCTGTGACTGTGTCTGTCTTTTCTGTGACTGTGTTTTATCTCTTTTCAGCTCTGTTTGCTCTTCTGCCCTCTGCTGTGGTGTAATTGTTGCATACGTGTAACTATGCCTTTTATATCAGTGTATTTTATATAAATATGTAACAGCTGGCAATAAGTCTGGGCAAAGTCCAGCCCTTTACACACAGCAAGTGTCTTGTTGATGTGGCGAGTTCCGCAAGCGGAACATACATACATTGCAATTGTTTTATATAATGAATCTCCCTCCACCTTGAGCCGAAGCCCGTGGGTCCACATACCACGTGGCATATTTTAATACCATTGCAACCATCGTTTTATATTTATGATAGCTCTTTTATCTATATATAACCCAACTTTCATTACACTAACTGCCTTTTAATATGTCTTTAAATCAATTCTCGACGTATATAATAAAACTTGTTTAAAACATATAAAAACTCCTTTTGGGCCCACTTTCCATGCTTCCCGATGTAATATATTGCTCCTCCGATTGCGATTGATTTCTCCTGCTCCGATTGAGATTGACCACTGTTCATTTTGATATTTCGATGCGATGAATCGCAATTGAAATCTTCCGATTGCGATTGATTGCTCCTGCTCCGATGCGATTGACCACTCCTGCTCCGATTGCGATTGATCACTGTTCACTGCGTTTCGCCGATGCGATTAGGCCGGAATTCAAACTTATAAAAACATAACTTATAGACCCATCGGGTCCGAGCTTTCAATCGCAATCGCAAGTTTTGGTTGGATGTTCCGATAGGCCCATACTGCGATGCTCCGATGCGATTAGGTCGGAATTCAAACTTATAAAAACATAACTTATAGACCCATCGGGTCCGGGCTTTCAATCGCAATCTCAACTTTCATTGAGATGTTCTGATGCTCCACTTTAATTCCGATGCGATTGACCACTGTTCACCGGAACTCAAAACATATATCAATCGTGATTTATAAACCCATCGGGTCCGAGCTTCAATTGCAATCGCAAGTCTTTTAATATATGTTCCGACGGTCTGTTTCTTTTCGATGTGATTGGAACTGGACTTCAAACACTTGTTAAACATGATTTATAGACCCAACGGGTCCAGACTTCCAATCGCAATCGCAAACCTTTTGTTGCGTGTTCCGATGCCCTGCTTAAATCCGATGCGATTGGGAAGGATCCCACCTTATATTACTTCGTTTCTTTATTTATGAAGTGCTCCACTTATATATATATTTATGCTTTGACCTTTGTTTATATGATGCGCTGCACATATATGTAATGTGCTGCATATATGCTCCAGCTGCAGTATTAGATTCTGAATATATATATATATATATATATATATATATATATATATATATATATATATATATATATATATATATATATATATTGCTGCTGGGTTATATGATTCCAGGAATTATATTTATGTTATGTGTAACGCCCGGCTGGGTAAAGATTCTCGGAATTGTATACATATATCCTCCGGCTGAGGTAGCGATTCTCGGAATTTAGTTATATATATATATTCACCAGGTGGGAACAGCGATTCTCGGAATAATAGTTGTTTCTCTGCAATAATAGTTGTGTCTCTGCCACTGCTGCTTCTGTCGCTCTGCCTCTGCCTTTACTGTTGTGATAATGGCTCTGCCTCTGCCTTTACTGCTGTGATAACAGCTCTGCCTCTGCCTCTGCCTCTGCTTCTGATAACGGTTCTGCCTCTATTATATTCGCTTCCTCTGCCTCTGCCTGTCTCCTTTACTTCCTTCATTTGCTTCTTTGCTGCCTCCATTGCCATGATAACAGCTCTGTCTCTGCATTCGCTGCTTCCTTTGCCTATCTCTCTCTTTGTTGCCTCCTTTGCCATCAATGACAACATTTCCAACACAGTTGAATGTTTGGATGAAGACACACTCCTCAACAAAGTTGTTCAAGTTACCAGCTCATCATGGAAGCCACATCATCAATCATGACGCCACCTCCTCAAATTTCGGAAGACAGACCTCCTGACTTGGTGGGAGTATTTATGGTTCAGTCATGGTCAGTGCCACCTCAGGCACATGATCTTTTCGATGTAAACATGCATCTTTTAAATTTTGTTAATATAATAAAGAGTTTTAGAGTCCTATTAGGTTTCAAAGTCCTAAAAATAGCAGATGTATGTTTTCTCTCCTTGTAATCTGCCTTTGGTTAGTCTATGTGTCATTAGAAGTATTTGAAGGTTTGGCCTTACTGGCAGAGTCATTGTAAAGGTGCCTAAAGTTATAAATAGGCAGATAATTAATGGAGAGGTGGTTGATGGATGTTTTTACTACAGACTACTATTGTAAATCCTTTTATCAGTAATATATAGTGGCAGCATACTTATTTTTACCTGAGATTCATTCATATTCTTATGTGTGTTTGTCTTTTATGTTCTGTTATTCTATCTTTAGTAACCTAGTTGTTTGATTACTTAGAATTCATGGTCAACATGCTCTAACTTCCTTCAAACATTTAGCTTGTTGTAAATGTTATGTTTTCATCAAAATATATATGCCTCAGCTTCCATGAGAGGAGTTTCATATGTCACTGAGTTTGTTTATACTGACTCCATATGCCCAATGGTAGTAATTTATCTACATCTTTCACCTGCACAAAAACACATTCAAAACCAATTTCAGAGTTGGCCATTTGTTGATCTTCATTTACATAATATCATCTTTATCCTTGAGAGAGCCCTCTCAGGCTTGAAAGGCTAAGTTCAAGCTAAAAGTAGGTTTGAAATAGTTACTCTAGGTTGATTGTTGAAGCAGCCCATCAATATCAATTTAGTGATAACACCAGAGGTAGCACCACCTACCGCCATCTCTTTGATCTCTGCTAAGAAATGTAGTAAGGTCATCCCCCAGATTGGGATATTTTTTTTTCTTTATGATTCGCTCTCAAAGTAAGGGGAATATCATGGCTAGATCCATGGCACCCGAGAAGGGTTCCTCCACACAGCGAAATCAGGTGGATAAGGTCATGGAAGAGTACAAGGACATCTTATCCTCACCCACTGGAATACCTTTACACTGTCAGGTCAAACATTCGATCGATCTTACTCCTGAAGCACCTTTACCCAATGGGTCGATTGTTGTTGCTCTAGTTTGGAAAATGAAGAAATCAAGCAGCATATCCAAGTTTTGTAGCAAAAAGGGCACATCTGACCAAGTTCCTCACCTTGTGGGAGCCTAATTGTACTTGTACAGAAGAAGGATGGTACATGGATATTTTGCATTAATTATCAGGAACTAAACAAAATCAATGCCAGGAACAGATATCTAATCCCACAGATTGATGACTTTCTTGACCAATTCAAGGGGGTCAAGTACTTCAGCGAGACCAATTTTAAGTCTGGCTATCACTGAGTTCCAATAGAACCCACAGATGTATGGAAGGTCGCCTTCAAATCTAAGGAGGGCCTTTTTGAGTAGTTGGTCATGCCTTTTGGATTGACAAATGGCCCTGCAACTTTTATGACATTGATAGATGACATTTTGAGTCCCTTCACCAACTTTTGTGTGGTTGTATATATGGACAACATCCTCATCTTCAACAAGAGTTAGGAAGAGCACTTGCCACACATTTGTCAGATCCTTCAAACCCCGCGGCAACACAAATTATGTTCCAACTTGGAGAAATGCACCTTTGGCATGAGCTAGGTCCAATATCTTGGTTACATCATTGATGAGCAGAGCGTGCATGTGGATCCGACTAAGATACAAGTCATTCAGGATTATCCAGCTCTGACCACTTTGATACAGGCCTTACAACATCACCAAGGTTGTGGGAGACAATGATTTCGAGCTCAACATTCCACCAATCCTTGGCTTGCACCCAATGTTTAATGTGGACCACCTTTGGCCATACTTTCCACCACTGTTGGATACATCAAACATTTTCGAACAACTAACACCAACATATCTCAACCCAAAGTGCATGGAACAGGCCACAACTAATCGAATCATGGACAAACAAATCAAGAACACTCACCAACAGAAGGCCCAACTGTATCAGATTATCAAAGCTAGCCAACTCCTGCACCAAGGAAAGTGGCTCACCAAGGACCAAGTTCCGCAGAATTTTCCCTGTCTCATGGAGGCACTTAATGCAATTGGGAACATTCCTTCTTGAGGGGGGGAGAATTGATCCTTGTGAATATTGGTGGCCACCCACCTATTCCACTTGGACCGCAACATCGTTTATTTCAGTTTCCTTAATTGCAACACAATTTACTATTTTTGGCAATTTTTCAGGTTCTAAACTTCTAGAGCCATTTTGAGGCCTAAACGATGTTTTCTTTGAAAATGGACAAATGAGTAGCATGCGTAAGATTCTACATTTGAAATTTGTTGTCATCGGATAGATATTTCTAACAAGGTATTGTACACGTAAAATGGAGATTGTATGCCAAAGATACAACCCTTAGAAGTAGATGCACCAACTAACCCCAACCAGGGGCCCACAAACTTTTGGCGCTTCATCTCCTAGGGTTAGGTTTTTGGATGTTTAGGGGTTTCCATTATTTCTCAATAATAAAATGTCTCTGAGTGTCATTGTAACATATTTCAGAAGGCATGTAGTTGTCACATCTCTTCTCAAAGATAAACTACCATCACCCGAGCTAATTTGTTCCATTTTACATGTAAAAAGCTTAAGTACTTGTCATTAATTAATTGAAATTATGTTATTTCATTATATCTCTACATTCTATTTAAATATGTATTTCATTTCATTCCTTCACAAATTTGGATTAGTGGTATCATAGTGGTCTGCTCTTTACCTGTTTTTCATTGCATGTCCCCAATGAGGTCGGGGTATATGGTGTTGGGACTTGAATTGGTTGAGCGCTTGCAAAACCTGTTGAAAAGTACAACTAGGTTCAGTCTTCATAATGACATATGTAATTGTGATTTTTATGTAATTGATGTAAAAAAGGAAACATAAAATTATTGTATAATTTCTTCATGGGTTTCATGAGAAAGATACTTTATTTTTTGATGGCTCCCATTCAGAGCCCTTAGGGTTTGTCATAAAATTCAAATAGAATCAATGTCATGTATGAAGAACTCTTCTTGGGCATCTTAAAAATGTGTTTTAAGTCTATAGGATTGTCTAATAGCCCTCCAAGACAAGAACATGTTACGCCTCTGCATGTCGGCTTCAAGATGAAGTAAGAACTTTCATGTCAGCTTATTTATATGGGACAACAACTATATATGTGTGTGTAGGATCTTTGCATTTGAAACAGAAAAACAGATGCGGTCTCTGAAATTCAGATAACAGTTACAGTGACAAGAAAGGAGACAAGTTCGAATGTCAAAGTACAAAAGGAACTCAGATCAATGATGAAGGAACAACGAGGATATTTTAGGGCTAATCATAGAAACAAGATTTTATATGTTTGAGAAAGAGTCTCGGTGCTAAAGCAAAGAAACACATTTCGGACAAAGGGTACATATAAGCTACAGTTTGGTGCTATAATGGAGACCACAGTTTGGTGCAGTGCTATAATAGACTACAATTTTTGTGTTATGATTCAGTTCAAAACTCCTACAGTCTCTGTGCCATAAGAGTTCGTTGCCATCACAGTTTTGATGACCATCTTAGTGTGTTCGAATAGATCTCAGAGACCATAGTTTGTCTAATGCTGCCACTATATCTATGTTTCGGTGCAACTACAGTGAGGAGATCTCTGTGTCATGTCACTGACAAGGTGTCAGTAATGATGATGTCTCAGTGCTAAGAAGGTCAAAGCGAAAGAGGAGTCAAGAAGAAGAAAAGAGCAGAGGGAAGTCAAGAGAACTAGTGTCTTGGTCTTGGAATTGCTAATAGGTCAAGGGTCTTGGTCTTGGTTTTAGTCAATTGGAATATCTATAAGAAGGATTTGTGCGGGTTTTCCTCTCAAAGAGTGAGAGGTTTTTGCCCTAGCTCATAGCCTACATTCTGTGTCTCTTGTCTATTTATGTTCATGCATTGGTAGTTGTTTGATGAAGAAGAACACTAATAATATAAGTAGAAGAAGATTATAATCTAAAGTTCTAAAAATCACTCACAGGCAGTTACTAATTAAAGAGAAATCACCTAATTCATGATGCCCTAGATTTCTCAACATGGTATCAGAGCTAAGGTTACAAGGTCGATAAAAGGGGCATCTAATCAAAGAGACATCATTAAAAGACCACAAAGACCCTAATCAAGTTGAAGAGATCTACAATGCAAGGTAACCCAAAGTATAAACATCCAAGTGAAGCATTTCTAGGGATATGATCACATCATCTTGTAGAAATTGGAAACCCTAGAAGGATATATGATCTGCACTCATTCACCACCGAGGAAGTCAAAGTATCTTGAAGGATAGTTATCCAAAGAAGGCTAAAGGCATTGTCATCGTCTTCAAAAGGTAAGGCAAGTTCCCTCTCATTGAAGCAAGGACCCCTCCTTTATCCTTAAAGAAGATCATCTGAGGAAGCATCAAGACATCCTCATCAATCACCATCATCTAAGGGAGTTAGATGGCACTGTCATAGAGGGGCAATCTCATTTTATTGAAGAAAGGATTTCATTTGGAAGAAGATCATCCAAAGGGGCACTAATACATCTTCATCAACCACCATCAAAGGGAACAAGTTGAAGATTTCATCTTCACTTTCAAGTAAGTATCTTTTATTATATAATCTAATCTAGTAAAAATGACTTTGTTTTGCAAGGAGATATATAAGCTAGTTGGGTCATCGAACTTCCTTGCATGGAAAGGGAGGATAGACATAATCCTTGAATAAAGAAAATTCATTAATCATATCAATGGAAAATTCTCCAAACCATCTGAACGTCAAGCATTATATGAATACATGGAAAGGGATCAAAAGGCTCAAAGTATTCTTATGAAATCATTCAAAGGTCCCCTCATTCCCCATATAGCAGGATTGGATACATCAAAAGAGAAATATGATAAGTTGGTAGAACTATTCTCTGAATGCGATAAGAAAAGTAAAATATCACTTAGATCTGATCCACACAAATTGAAGGTATCAAATGATGAAGGGATATCTTCTTAAGATCTCAACTGCGAGATCTGGGAGAGATGATATCGAATAAGGAGATAATACTCATTGTTCTAAATAAACTAACTAATGAACAAGGTAACAAATGTCTATGAAGATAAGAAGGATATCCCATTCAAAAACTTGTGGTTTATATGCAAGATAGAAGAAGACATGTTGAGGGCAAAAAGTACTTAATACATTTGTCAAAAGGAAAGAAGAACATTAGCTAAAATTCAATGCTATGAGGATTACAGGAAAGATTGTCCTAAGCTCAAGGAGGGCAATAACAAGGAAGCACAAGGAAGAGGAAAAGTATTAGAAGTAAGAGCTCGTGACATCACCATAGGAAACATGAAGTATGTTCATAACATTCAACTATGAAGGATATAGCTCTTGGGAACCTCATTGAAAGTCCAAGTGACACTTATGGGAAAAAGGGAGAAGTCATTCAGGACAAGTCTCATCATACATCAAGCCAAAAAGGAAACATCTACTGGATAGGGATATGTAAGATCCTCAAGATTCTCTGATGGAATCCTCATCAGAGGGCTCACCAATCTAGAGAGGAAGCAAGTGTTTCATCAACTCCAACTTGTGGAATTCTTGGGATGATGGTATGATGACATAAGGCATGAAGCAAATCAAAGGGTTGAAGCTCTTTTCAATCAAGAAAGTTGTTGAAAGAAGCCTAGATGACCTAAAGGTAAATGAGGTGTTTATTCGTTATTATAAAGTCATGTTGTATGGTTGCAGGTAACAGGGATCACTGCTCTATCTTGAAAAGCATGATCAAAGGAAAGGGAATCTCCTCCTATGAAAATATGCCTAAAGGCATGGGTCACACTAGATGAAATCAACATAATATGTTCTCATATAGATTAAGAGGTGATTGACAATAATTGGAAAAACTCTGATTGGAAGTTCCTGGGAATGTCATGTGTGAAGAAAGAAAGAAAGACATCATAGACTATGCGACCATGGAAGAAGGCATTCAACATCCAAGACCAAGAAGATTTGACTAGGAAATCTCCTGAAAAGATATAAAGACTCTGATGGAAGTCTGGAAAAAGATGGAGACCCTTGACAATGGATATCTTTGAGAGATATGTCAACATGTATGCAGTATGTTGATGCTAAAAGGAAGATGTCATGATGAAAGACCATCATAAAGGTAATTTTTTATTTTAGTGTTCATTTCTTATTTTTGAACAATTATCTGGATGGGCTTATGTAGGAGTACCAAGGGAAGAACTATGGATACCTTCCTAGAAGGACCATGTAGAAGGATGTAAGATCCATCCAAAAGAAGACAACATAAAGAAGGCAACATGACATGAAGCAAGGATAGATGTAGACTAATGGATCAATTTCTAATGAAAGCAATGATGAAATGACTGACTCGTGGATCAAAGTGATGGATGGTCTGTGCCCTATGAAGAAGTCCCAAAAGATGAAGACTCCATAACGAAGAGGAAATTCATGAAATCGAAGAAAGGAGTTCTTCAAAGTAGTTGGTTGTCCCATTATCTCAACCTGAATAATTGTTGAAGGCTCCTAATAAAAAGGGAGCCTGGAAACAAGTTTGTGACCTTCACTCGTTGAAAATTGTTTTGATATCTCATGCAACATGACAGTTAAGCACTATTGCATTGACTTATGATTGTCAAATGGCTTGGTACATGGAAAGGTCCTAATAACTCATCATTGATTTGACTTGACTGGATTTTATAACAATTAAATTGACTTATGACAATTGACGTTGAGTGGACTTGATATCTAGACACATATTGTATGCTTTTAGACATATAATCAATGTTCAACCATTGACCTTGTGTTGGCTTGACCTAATAAGTGGTATATCCTTGGTGGGTAACAATTGGCTTGGTACATGGAGCTTGACTATTGACTCTGACTCATTGATAGTAGATTTGACATCTCACATACAAGATGACAATCACCTTGACTTTGACACACTAAGTCATAACATTTATGATGACAACTACTTTGACTTTGACTTGTAGACACTTAATTTGACACATTATCTTAATCTAACTATAGTGGCTATGATAACCTAGGGTTCATACATCGTGACCTTACAAGGTAAAAGGTTTTTGAGGACATGTCACCTTTTGTTGTATAGCTTATTGTAATGATGGATGGTTGTGTGTGTGCAGTGCTTAGCAATGAAAGAATATATGTTGGTAGCTCTCTGTGGGCAAAGCTTGAGAGCAGTGGTAGCAGGTCATAGGATGACTTGTGGCATCTAGGATTGTACCATTCTCGAACGCTTGTATTTGACACTTGCAACAATATAGTGTGATCGGTTCAGATGTGGTAGTCTACTTATGAGCCTATGACGATTACTCATTCATGAGCAGTGCAGTGACAGAATCGGTTTGAGCAGCAACAATGATGTACAGTTATCAGTGATGTGAAATTGTTCAGTAACAGTTATGTCTAGTTGAGTAGTGGCAGTGATGCATAGTTGAGCAGCGAGTTTTAATGTGCAACGTTGTGCAGTGATTAGTTGATTGTGCAGTGGTCAAATTGAACAGGGTTGTGCATGTTGAACAAGATTATATAGTGTGATCAACAGTGCAGTTGCAGAACTTGACAAGATATTCATTTTCAGCAAAGCAACGTTCTCTTATTTACTATGTTCATATATTGATTCAGGGCATAGGGGTATCCTATTTGAAAATTTTGAAACATGGTCTATCGACTCTTCAAGGTAGGAGGGTGGTGCAAGATAGGTAATTAGGGTCACCTTTACGTTATGGCCTAAGAACACTTCAACGTGGAAGGGTGGTGCTATGGCGAGTAGTAGCCTGCACAAGGCATTGTGGCATCCTTTCAATTAACGCTGATAAACTACAAGGCGACCAAGCATCCTTTCCGACAACAGCTGGTAAATATAGTGATGGAGCACTCATCAAGTTGTGGCCCGACTTACAAGGCATTGGTGTGTCCTTCCGGTTGCAGCAGGGTATTAGGGTAGTAGCGTCCTATGGGTTGTAGCCTATGAATTAGGGGGTGGTTGTAGCTGAAATCTTGATGTAATTACTTTCATTTTAAAGAGGAGAAGACAATTACTAAGAAGCGTTTGGTGGTTTTTTACCCAGAGGGGGTTTTCCACCTAAAAAATTGTGTCCATTGTTTTATCCTTCTACATTGTTGTATGGTGTTGTCCACTGTTGATTATTGTTTATGACTATGTGAAAAGGAACAATAATAATAACTGAAAATTAACTAATACTCTAAAAAATATTAAAAAGTGTTAATTGCTAAGAAATATTGATTCACCCCCCTTTTCAGTATTTCCAACAACTTCAACTTTAGACTTCAAGAAATATATCCCAGTGTTTTTAAAATGGTCATCAATAAACGTTACATAGAATCGAAGACCACCAAGTGATTTTTCTGACATGGGCCCACAAATATAAGAGTGGATTATTTCCAAGGTTCCCTTAGATCTTAAGTCACTACTAGGTAATGGTTTCTTCGCATTTTTTCCAAGAGCACCCCCTTTACAAACTCCTTCATGTTCTTCCTTTAATTAGGGTATAAGTATAACCATTTGACTCAAGGATGTCAATATTTCGTAATGAAGATGGCCATACCTTCTATGTCATAACTCCAAAGCTTGAGGACTTAGAAGTCTATACAGCCTCCCCTCACAAATCCCAATAGTCCTTGCATTTTCTATATTAGATCCCTTTGCCCAAACAATTAGTTTGAGATGAATAAATGCTACCCTGACTCCTTTGTCTTCTAAACAAGAAATAGAAAGCAATTTTTTTTCAAACTTGGAACATAGAGGATGTTGAGATGAATGTTCCCATTGGTTTCCAACTCTATCAAGGTAGATCCAATCACTTTGACCGAATTGTTATTTTTGTCTCCAAGTTCGAATTTGTGTGAAGAGCTTCATTTAGATAGGATATTGAGATATCCAAATTCACTTAATCATATGCCTTGAAGCTCCACTATTGATTACCCATGTGCTTTCATCTTCAAATGAACTTGCAAGTGCAAAGTAGAGACTTTCGTCCTTGATTTCTTTAGATAGATTAGAGATTAATTTGGTGATGTATCCTTTGATATATTCAAAGAGACGCCTTAGTGCCTTGAGACCTTCCTTCGCGTACCTTGCCATTACAAAGAGAGAAAATATAGCTGCTACAAAGATGTCCTCAAACAAGAGTGCCAACAAACTATGATCTTCAAGTCCTTCACCTTAGCTCTTCAAAAATATCAAACTTCATATTTCCTCAAGAAATTCGATAATGGAGCAGACTTTTAGACCTCTTTGTATGAGCTACAGATTTCATATATGTACCTCAATAACCACGAGCTAAATTTGACTTCTTTTCTAGATAAGGGTATAGTCAGAGGCTCAGATTCATATTACTACACAAAAGGCTCGCAATGTACATTTTTCTTCTTCTTTTGTCTTAGATTAGGTCAAATGTATTCCTTGGTACCATTAGCCATGTTTGTGTACTTGTTGTCACATCCAAAGAGAAAGGGTTCCTCGGAGATATATATCCTTTATCTACAATCATCATTCTTTGCTAGCCCACTCCACAACTTAAGCATACCAAAATCCAACATACCACTCGTTTGCCTTTTTGTGTTGGAAGAATCGTAAATGTCTTATTTTGTGATATTCTAGTTTGATTTACATTAAGGATAGTGTTTATAATACCCTCAACTACATAGGAAGCATTCAATGGAGCAATAACTATACATGTGCTCAATAAGTAATCATGTCACGATTACATGCCAAATGCAATATAATGAACAATGAAGTATAAAGACAAACAAAAGTTTTCTAATTCCAAATCCCATGAAAGACACAATGAGGCATTGACTGACCATTTCTTGTTTATTCCCCTACTCACAACTATCAACAATAACAATGGATGTCATGGCCAAGCCTTGTTGTGTTGAACATGGCTCATCCACCTCAACAATGTGTAATTTGAAATCATACATCATATTGTTCATAAGAATTAATGAAATAACACATTGTCTTCTCTTGAAAACAAATTCCTCATTCTACAATACAATAATTCTACATAAATGTTTTTGCTTTTTACAGACTACAAATGAGATCAATAGAGCTTACAAACAAACTCATTTGAAGAACCAAATCCCTACAAATCTTGAAACAATCATTAAAGCTTTTCTAGGTTATATACCATACCCAATTTGATTCTCATCCCTACAATCCCAAATGTCTACACCACTTAGACCTTAGCATTGCATTTCTTCAATGATAGACAAATAAGTTTCTATGTTATAACTCACAACCAAAGCTAACAGATTCAAAGTATGGTACACAGATGGATTGAGGTGAAATCCAAATTCAATCAAACAACCCAACAATAGAGCAAAATTACAAGGGACAACAAGTAAAACTATGAATGGTTTGGTTCCTTGCAAGGTTACAACTCATCCATGTGGTCAACCTTCTACCAATTTTATTTTGTGTTGCACAATTAGTTAGAGATTTTACAACTTAGTTCACAATGTTTACCTCCATTATACATTCGGTGGCGTTTGTAATATATTTCAAGTATAAAGCAAGTGTTATACATATATATCATTTATTGGGCTTTCAAGAATATATGATATGTTCGCAAGTCACATTTAAAGGGATACCAACATCAATATTGAAAGGTTGCCCGTGGATAGTAAGGATATGCAACAAGATATTTAGGTGTGCACATCTCCATCATGCATAAGTAAGGTATTTGTGTTCATGTCCAAAATTGTTAACTCAATCTCCTCTTTAGGTGAGGTATTTGTGTTCATGTCCAAAATTGTTAACTCAATCTCCTCTTTAGGTGAGGTATTTGTGTTCTTCGTGTCCATGATTGTTGACTCAATGTCCACTTTGGCTTTGGCTTATGAACAGATCACACCTTGATTATAAGCTAAATTGACTTTTGACACATGTTCAATGGCTTTAGAAACCTGAAACTGTATTTATTTCCTTCTTTTTCCATTGGTTGATTTGTGAGTGTTGATAGTAGTATTTCACAAATGTTAATAGTCGTAATATTCAACGTTAATTAAGAGTGGTGAAATACATACAAATAAGAACAAAAAAAAATGTAAAGTCATGAATTTCTTGAATGGCCTTCACTGGTTATTTTATTTCATTTGTATTGGTTGATTGACGAAAAATAGTGGTAACATTTAGGGTTGATCAAAGGGTTGTGAACAATCAATGATGAGGACTTGTGAAATGAAAATCCATTAAGCAAGCACAATTTCACCGTTTATTCATTTAAAGTTTTACAATCCCTTCATCAAACATGCGAGTGGAAAAACTCAAAAAATATCCTATACAACCAAAAAAATCCAAAAACAAATATTGTCCTGCCTTTCTACAATACATTCATTACCTATTCCCTGCGACAATTCGAGGGTATACTAGTTGTATGGCTGATGGAAAGATTATTGTCAACCCTTTCTTTAATGAAGAGTCAAGGAATTCTAGCCCCAATAACTAGCACTAGTTTTCACTCTGTTGGCTCCATCATATTTGGATGATAAGATATGATGGCGACAGCTCAAAACAGAGAAGCAAGATTGCAACCCCGTTTTCAAAATCTAGAACTGGCAAACATCACAAGCAAAGTTAGAGGCAGCTTAAGCAAAATTTGAACAATGGAGTTCAAGGAATGCACAATCGCCAATGTTACAAGAAGAATGCCATTGCACAGTGACATTCACACTTTTGGAGAAGTATTAACAAAGTGATGCGCATTAGTTCCAAACTTACTCTAAGTTTATGTGAATTCCTTATGCATTTGGGAGCTACCGTACCCTCTTCAGTTGTAAACAATGGGAAACGAATCAAAGAATGTGATGGTATCCTGTGTTGGTGATTGAAAACAAAGGAAGATTGCTAAATTTTATCTACAGCAATATGAGCAAGTTTCACATCACCAAAATAAAGCAATGTGTGCAAAGAAGATTAGATATGGTATCCATGTTAATGAGCTTATATGAATTTTAATGCTGTTATCTTATATAAAGCTTGCACATATTCCTCAAATATTAAAGAGCAAACTCCCATAGGGCATTCCAATGCTCCTGTCCTTCAACCAAAAAGACACGATACCAGAAAGCAATGTACTCTCTAATAAAAGACAACAAACTAAAACGGTAGCTTTGACTCTACTCCAGGCACTTCAATTCTTAGTAACATGATATTTTATGAAAATGATACACGAAAAAAGAAGGAAAATTTGTCTATCGCAAATCAAACTAGCCGGAAATCAATAATCTGCGTACATAAGCACTTAACTCGTTCACAGAATAAACCTGATGTAGAAAGGACACACAACACAAACCTGCTTAAAAATGAATATAACATTCTCGAAAATGACAAGGATTTTCCCTGCCATGTTACAGAAGATTTCGATTTCAATTTCATCCAACCGTTTCGCAAATAAAAATAAAACACATTCAACACCTCTTCAGATCTGATTATCAACATAACAAAAAGAAATGATACAAATTTATGGGTGTAAAAGATTTAGATTAGCTTGAAAGTACAACAAATCACAATAATAAAATGTACTCTTTTTAACATAAAATTTGGTTTGTCGACTTCCTACTTCAACTCACAAATGTTCAAAATTACATGCCAAAAATATAACTACAAAAGATCATCCTTCTGTCTGTTCCCTCAACCTCCGAATAGTGCTGCGCACTGTTACGGCACTTGGAGTGCTGAAACAAGAAACAGTACATAAGAAACATTAAGAAACTCAATATGGCTTACTTATGAGATACTAAATGATTATAATGATATAAGCCCGATAACAAAACATATACTTACTTCAATGTGTAGGCACCACCTGCCTTCACTTTTCCACAATCCTTGCATCCCCAAATCCCAACTGCTTTTCTCTTCACTGCAAACTGTACAATATATTTATATTAAAAATGTGCATATCATTTAGAAAAGGTTTGAACAAACAATAGCCCAATGAACACCCAATGAAGGTGAGAACAAAATATAAATTCCAAAATTATCAATATGTTTTGGTTGTAGAGAAATTTCATTTTTGCCAAGAAGCGTTTGGTTAGAGAGATCTTAATATTGCCAAGGGTTTAAGAAATATCTTATTATTGCCAAGGGTTTGAGAAATTTTATTATTTCCAAGCAGAGTTTTATTGTAGAGAGAACTTAACATTGCAAAGAAGGGTTAGGTTGTAAGAGAAATTTTATTATTGTCAAGTGAATGTTGATTTCACATCAGTATTTTCAATGTTTTTGAAAACTTGATTCATACATTCCTAAATCATTATAAATTTAAGCATCCAATGTTAAGGGTACAATACTGAACAAACATAGTAAGAAAAAAACTGCAAGATCGATTATCAATGATTGGTACCTTAACACAGACAAAATTCACAAAAACACTTAGAATTGGTACTAACCTTTCCACAGAATTCACAAAAAAACTTGGAATGCTGGCTCACTTCCATCTTTTTAATCTGTTTTCTTAAACTGGCACCATACCTGGTACCTACAAGGAAGTGCAACAGACATCCAGATGTCATGGCTGATGACCTTTCAATGCACATATCATGAATGATGACCTTTCATTTACACATTGACATAGCATCCCAAACTGTGCAATAGGTGAATATAGTTACCATATTTGCCAACAATACCAGCCTTCTTAGTACGCTTTGTCTGCAGCATTACCAAGAGGCAAGAAATGATTAGAAAGTTCACAAGTATAAAATACTTATGCAAACCAAACAAACAGGAAACACCCAATTAGCAACAAACTGGAATTGAAACCTGCACATTTTCCTGGTTACAGACAAACAAATCCCCATTCCTCAACCCGAGTCCTAACAGACTAATCCTTGGCAAATTAATCATCACTTCAAAAGTTTAACACGTTGAGAAGCATGCTTGCTCAAATTCTAGAACAGCATGGCTATGTTTTATTAAGAGAATCTGACATTACTAACAATTACTTGGTTTCTATAGGGATTGGTTTCTATAGGGAGTGCCCAACATCTTTTGTCCTTAACCCAATTTCAGACAAAGAGGACCATTGCAACCTCTAATGGTGACTGTAATCGATTAACAATAATGCACATTTTCCAGTGACTAAAAAGTCCATGTAACAAATATCCATTTCTAAGATATTTCTTCCACAAGATGGAACCCTGACTTAAAACATTTCAGTGCAATGAAACCATCACCTCAATTCAGAACCTTGAGATTACTTAGCATTGCAAATATCCCTCACCCATCTTGATACATAATTATATTTCTGAAACAACAAATGCCTAATTGCACCAATAAAATGTAGAAATTTTATCATTTTATATTATCTGATGATGCACAACAAGGAATGCCCAGAGTTGAACATATCTCAAGTAGAATGGTCTCCAGTATAAGAATAACATGGTTACAGACAAACTGCACTGCATTGGCAATATGAAATCTGTTACCTGATTTGAAACATCATTCATTGTGGCTATGCCCCAGAAAACTGTCATGTTGGTCAGATACTAAATTAAATATCTTATAGTCTTAACCTGGGCATCTTTGTTATTTTCTTCATGATATTCCACCACATTCCATCTGGATGTGTTAAAAACTGAATTGCACAATGATTGTCCTCACATTCATTTTGAGATCAGCTCACAATTTCAAATTATATCATTGTGTAAAACAACCACTTTGTGAATCAGCTATATTTCAGTTGTCATGGAAAAGCTTGTAAATCATTGACATCTAGTCATAAGATTAAATCATTACATGTCCTGAATATTATTCATAACTAATCTGCTCTTTCTACAGTCATTCGTTAGTTATTGATTCCATAAACAACATATATTCTTTATCATATCAACAAGTCCTGAATATTAAAATAAATCTTCCGGGAAATCACATGAGAAATTTTTTTTGGACCAACGCGTTTCGAACTACTGAATGTAGTTCATCATCAGGGTAATGAAGATTGGCTGTTCCAACTATCCATATAAATATCATGCAGAGAAAAGCAACGGTCAAAACCTAAGGAAAAATAGACATTAAAAAACGGTCAAAAACAATAAATAAATGAATGAAAATGAAATAAATCTCATCACAGGATGAATTAATGTGATTGGAGCAAACCAATGAGACGATGCAAGGGGCAAAAGAGCCTTCTGTTGGCACTCATTCCTGAGTTGTTAGATTTATTATGTATTATACTATTATCATATTTTGTCATATGATTTCAGATTTGACACTTTGCATTGGATGAACTGAACTTTGCCCATTTTGTTTCATAACTTCATGCCATGCTCCGTAATATTCCAGCTAGGAAATTTACACTGTACGGAAATTAAAATTTAAACCCTCACACAAATATTACAATAGGAGAAAATGCCGGAATATACTGTAAATAAAACTCAAATCCTCATGGAAAATAAAATATGCCTCATGAATCAACAAAATATAACCCAATAAATATATTGCCCAAATAAATCAATGGAAATACGGCAATTGCAGACACCACGAGAAATAATAGAACACAGCTTTATTTATTAACTGTAATTACAGTACATAACTATAGCTGTGATAATGGCCCAAAATAGTCTCTGGAAACACAACCCAGCCTTCAAACAAAAACTGAAAAGATAAGGACTCGATCTCTGCTGGAATTCTTACATCTCAGCCTCCTGAACTTGAATGAACAGATCTCATATAACAAACCCAGATCCAATCTTAAAACTCCTTTTGCTCCAGCTAAATTACCTCCACGAAACCAAATATATGGAAAAGAATCCAACCAACTAAGGTGATATCTCATATCACCGAAGTTGGGTTGCCGGCTAGGGTGAAACTGGATCCCACCGAAGCTATGATTATCTCCCCTGAGACCCTCGCTTATGGAACCTCCCCTGAGCCTCCAATCCAAATGCTGAGAGGAAATGTCAAGATCAAATGCCTTTCCTTCTTCCTTCTTCCTTTATAGCTCTCCATTGGACCTTCTCCAAGTTTCTTGAATCTACCGTCAAATATCATGGACCATAATACCTTGGGCAAATACCACATCTTCCCTAATTATTTATTAAGTCCCCATTTTTGCACCCCCCCCTTTTTTATTATTATAAATCGAGGGTCCCCTTCTTCGAAAACTCCCCCTGTTGCTAGCCTAAGGGAACGAAGAGCCAGCTAGGGTGACATCTCCCAGCAATCAGTTGGTTGGGGATATTACAGTCCTCCTCGCCCAGAATTGTTTGCCCTTAAGCAATTTAAGTGTTGGATGCTGCAATATCTGCTCTCCCTCCCACCTGGCATCCTCTGAAGGTAAATCTTGCCACCGCACCCAATATTCCCTGATGGTCCTGCTTCTCAGCTTCCTTCCTCGTACTTCCAATACCTCATCTGGAATCAGCTCAAGGTGCCCTCTTAATCCAAAGGAGGCAAATCAGGTGATGAGATAATATGCTGCCCAATAGCCTTCTTCAAGCAAGAGACGTGAAATACATTATGTATCCTGCTTTTCGTTGGAAGCTCCAATTCATATGCCACTTCTATTCTTCGTTAATTCGATAAGGTCTATAAATCATGGCTTCAACTTTTCTGCCCCCTTCTACTTTGACGTGGACTGTTGGTAAGTCTGCAGACGGAGATACACTATATCTCCCATTTAGAAACTCCTCTCCACTCTCTGTCGATCTTCTGGACTATCTGCAGGTTATCCTTGAGTGCCCTGAGAATATCCTAGCACTCTTGGATCCAATCCTTAGCCAGTGGAGCCCGGCTATCTCCAAATGTTGCATCAGCAAAAGATAATGCCTTATATCCGTACAAGGCTCGGAAGAGTGACATTCTTGTGGACATGTGATGAGTAGTGTTATAGCAATATTCTCCTAGATACAACCACTTCACCCATGTCCTCTGCTAACATAGTTCCGCAAGTACCCTTCCAACCCTTTATTCACTGCTTCCGTCTGTCTATCTATCTGCGGGTGATAACTCGTGCTAGGAGTGAGATTTGTACCCACCAATCTAAATAACTCCAGCCAGAACGCTCCCATGAATTGGCTATCACAGTCACTGATGATGGTCTTGGGTAAAACCATGCAGTCAGAAGACTCCCTGGCAGAATAATTCTGCTATCTGTGATGTGGAGCTTTTGGAGGAAATGGCAAAGAAGTGAGTATACTTCGTCAGCCAATCTACCACCACAAAGATACAATCTTTACAATGTGTTAAGAATAGCCCTGTGATAAAATCCATGGAAACAATTTCCCATTTTTGCTTTCGAATGGACAATGGTTGTAGCAAACCTGTTGGGTGTGTGTGTTGTGTGTGTGTGTGTGTTCTGTCTTATTCTGCTGGCAAGTGCTACACTCATGAACATATATGATAACATCCTCCTTGAGGCCCTTCCATGTGAACCTCTCCCTGATAGTCCTATAAGTCCTCAGAAACCCCTAGTGTCCTGCTAGAGAGTCGTGAGCTGCCTGCATGAACTTCACCTTGAGTTGGGACTCTGTTACTAAATAGATCCAGTCTTTATAATAGATAATGTCATTGACAAAACCCGGTATCAGCCATCCTGTGACTACCCATCAAGGATCTTACAAGTCGTCTAGTTCTTCGAGTATTCCACCAAAAGATGGGACTTCGAGTCTACTACAATGTCTGAGAGAAAAAATAGTTGGTCTCCTAGATAAGACATCTGCTACAGCATTGCTCTTGCCTTTGACATATTCAATCTCGAAGTCATAGGACTGGATCTTGCTTACCCAATTTTGTTGCCTCTCATTCAATCCCTTTTAATCCAGAAAGTACCAAAAACTGTTATGATCTGTTTTTACCTTAAACCTGTTGCCCACCAGATATGGCCGAAACATGGCCAATGCATGCATAATTGTCAGCATCTACTTATCATAGATAGAATAGGTACGCTAATAATCTTTGAGCTTCCTACTCTCAAAAGCAATCGGGTGATGGTTTTGTGTCAGAACAGTCCTGATGCCTTCCCCAGAGGCATCACATTCCAACACAAATAGCTGAGAGAAGTTCGGCAAGGCTAGAGCCAGTCATGAACTCATCACTCTCTTAAGTTGATCAAACGCTTCCTATGCTACCTTTGACTATACAAAGGGGCCCCCTTCTTAGTGAGATCGATAAGTGGGGCTACCAACTGTAAGTACCCTTTAACAAACCTTTTGTAATAAGTGCAGATACCTAAGAAGCACCTTAACTTTGTTACATTCCTGGGAGTAGACCAATTAAGAATGGCCTCAATCTTCTCCTGATGCACTTTGATCCCCTCACCTTCGATCACGTGTCCTAGATACAACATCTTTGTCAGACTAAACTAATATTCAGAGATTTTGTGATAGAAATGTATGTTTGCAGCTACTTGTTGAAAACATGGTTCATACAAGACAGAAATGTAGCAAGCGCGTTGGTTAATCCACAGGGCATAACCAAGAATTCATAGTGTCCGTAGTGACATCCGAAAGTTGTCTTCGTGATGTCCTAAGCCCAAATTCTGATCTGGTGATATCCTGAACAGAGATCAATACTACTGATGAGGAGAAAGGACTTGAGCTAGGCCAAATGTGTCCTAATGCCAACAACTCCTAGATGGCCTTCTCTATTTCATCCCTATATGCTTGGGAGTCCGGTAGTGATGACAGAGTCGACCCCTTTAGTTCAATGATGTGCTCGAATCCCCTATCTAGTGGTCGGCCTAGTAGTATATCTTAGAAAATCTTATGGTGCTTCTGCAATAATTCCATGATGTCAGCAAGATACTCCTTATGCTACTATATTGCCTTTCCCTCCATAACTCGACATTCTACCGCCCATACGATATCCCATGTCGAAGATTTGCCTCCATTCTGTTGGATGTCACGTTCTTGGGAAGGTACGAATGCATCCCTTTCAGCATCACCTTCTTACCATTTGGCCCTATAAATGCAAATTCCAACTCCTGATAGTTCATTGTATGTGTCCCAATCAAATAGAACCATTGGACCACTAATACCACATGGGAGTCTGAGCAATCTACTACAATGAAGTTATCAATAATTGTGTAGTTTCCCATTGTCAAACTCATGTTGGGAACTATTCTAGTGCAGAGCACGCAGTTGTGCTCCTTCCCGGGAATCAAGACTGTAAAACTAAACACTCCAAATTCTTCAGTTGTCAACCCCGTTCTAGCTACAAATTTTGCATCAATGAAATTGTGGGAGGCCTCGCCATCAATCAACACAGTCACCTTTTGCCCCTATATGGTACCCCTGATCCGTAGAGTGTGATTCCTCGAAATTCCTGTAAGTGAAGCAATGACTCCTTTATGAGTCTCCTCTTGTAACTTCTCTAACCCGATTTCTCGTGATTCTCCCTGATCCTGCTCTGGTTCTTCTTCCTCATCCTCGTTGTCATAAAATACTTCCATATACTGGGCCTTTCTCTTGGCACACCGATGCCCTAACGCCCAAGGCTCCTGACAGGAGAAGCACAATCTCCTCCTTTTGAGGTCCCTTTTGGTCTCATCATCCATCTGGTTCTTCCCTGACCACATCTTATGTGGTTGCCTGATTTCTTTGCCCTTTTGAGGATCAACAAGTTTGGGAGAGAACTTGGTCTTTGGTACTACGTCCTACATATCCCTTGCCCTGCTAATTGCATCTTGCAAGGTTGTGAGTTTGTAGACCCTTACCCACCCACGCAAGGCTTCTGACAAACCTTCTACAAACAACATCGCTACCTAAGCCATTAAAAGGTCAATGACCATCACAACCAATCTTTGAAAATCAACAATATAGGCTTCGACACTTCCTATTTTTCGAAGTTGAGCTAACTCCCTAAAGTGAAACTCAATGTCCTTCATGTTGAATCCCTTTGCCAACCTCTGTGTGAACTCTGTATAGGAGGCGATTCTTGAATGTCCTAGTGTGATTATTTCGTGTTGTCACCATTCGAGTGCTTCTTCGTTAAGATGTAGAGTGGCATATTTGATATCATCCATATCACGCATAGAGTTAAGCTGGAAATATGTGTCCAACATTTGCACCCATGACCTAGATGAACATTTTATCAATCCATCAACATAGAGAAGAGTTACTTTCACCACATCCTTCTACAAATCTTGGTTTAGCTGAGAACCTCCATACATTGTTGCCTTCCTCTGTTGTTTGCATCTCATAAAATAATATTCATTTATGGTCAAGGTCGCCTTTACTTAAGGAGGTAATGTTTGGTACTCCCTCATCCAAGTTGTGAGTGTTCTTGTTATGGTTGAGAAAGATTCCTACTCCCTAGAGGAATCGTCCAAAAATGGTGGCATAGTTGGCCTGCTACCATAAATGTATGGGCTATTCTGGGGGTTGGTATGCGCATGGATATGGCTAACCTGACTAGAATGAGAACCACCTTCTCCATTATTGCTCTGCATGTTAGAAATTAAAAGCTAAGTATGGGCCATTTTTATGAAAATTTGTATGATTGCTTCTTGGGTTGAGGCAATCTTATCAAGTTTGGAATGGCTCTTGGTCCCCCATTAGTCCTTCTTTCTCTTTGTGTTCTTCTTGTCCTTCAGAAACGACCTTCAAATCTTCTTTAGTCTTGTGTCTTCTTCCTTGGCTTCTGGCTCTCCGCCCCTTCCAACCATGAAAATGCCTCTTGGTGTCCCTCTAATTTTTCTTTGTCGGGCAAGAATTTGGATTTGATACCACCATAATATTTCGGCTAGGAAATTTACAGCAATTAAAATTTAAGCCCTCGCGCAAATATTACAATAGGAAAAAATGTCGGAATATACTGTAAATAAAACTCGAATCCTCATGAAAAATAAAATATGCCTGATAAATCAACAAAATATAACCAATAACTATTGCAAAGTTAAATCAATGGAAATACGGCAATTGCAGACACTGCGATAAATAATAGAACACAGCTTTATTTATTAACTATAATGACAGTACATAACAATAGCTATGATGGGGGAGGCAAGAGCGAGAGGGGTATTATATCGCTCCGATGAAGAAATAAAACCAAAATTTGCCTGAGGGATAGGATCAGCAACACACAACCAAGCAAAGGCATTAGCTCTTTAGCAAGGACTAAATATTGCATTATCGAAGGGAATTCAACAATTAAGCATATATAGTGATTCAATGATAGTCACTCAAAAGTGTCACAAAATCAAGGAACACCTAGACGAGGATTTGCCTCCAATGTTCTTTCGAATATGGTTGCTAATTCAGAAGTTTGATATCATTGAATTCTTCCACATCAAGAGAGAAAATAATCAATGTGCTAATGAACAAGCTAACAAAGGAGCAAATCTCAAGCAAGGGATATTAATCCAGGATCAAGGAGACCCACATATTTCTCACATACCATGATTATTAAAGCATACTGGAATGTGATCCTCAAGTCCCAAGGATATTCACACAAGGAAATGATTAGAAAGGATTTAAGGCTTGTCAAGCCACTTATTGCCAACACCAAATTCAAGAAATGGAAGAGTCTCGATGGCCGGCAACACTGCAAGACAAAATGTAGTGAAAGAATAACCAGCTAGAAGTTTAGGGAGGGCGACGTCATGCGTAAGGACAAGTGGAATAAAATCTTAAATGCATTTAATCCCCGCTTCACAGAAAGGCTGGATAGTACTCCATTATCACTGGAGCAGTTAATATTGCATACTTGAAAGCAGAGCGAAGCTTGCAGGGATGGAAATTCGAGTAAAGAATGTGCAGGGACGAGACATTGGCATTCAATGTGAAGGGACTAATCGTGCAGTCAAAATAGCCAGAGACATGAAATATAAAAGGCGCACACAGGTTATGGAAGTGTTGCTAGTTCATGTCAAAGCCTGAGCATACAGCAACATGACATCTTCAAGCACGAATGGCAATGGAGATGACTTTGAGGAGCAACTAGCAACGATCATCTATGATCTCTCGGCTCTAGTAGCCAAGTTTAGTGACCAAACGACTTTGGAAGCCCATTCACACTTCGCTCTCATAACTCGACAAAAAGATGAACTTTGTGAGGATGTAGAGCGCCTTCAGTATTTGTGGACAATCTGGCGGGGATATAATAAAAAAAATAAAAAATAAAAAAAAAAATAAAAAAATAAAAAAGATAATTTGAGTCTCAAAGTGGACAACATAGAGGTTATTGTGACGGCGGCAACACTAGGCATTCTTAGTCTTTGGGATCCCCAAATCCTCCCCTCACGGCGTACAAGCAGCGCCGCATGTTGAAATGGAGCTAGGCATGGTTTCGACACCCCCTCTCCAGATGGAAGTTGACCAGGACAAACAAGATGGAAACCCCCAACCTGAACAAGAAGGCAGCGGTTGGCATATCTACTTATTAGTTTAATTACCCAGTTTTGAATGTTATGTAAATATGCTTAATACAATGGAGTATTTTGGAGGCTCTATAAACTACATCTAGTTAGAATCATAGTTAAGAAAATGCAAGGTAGAAGTAGAATGTTCTCTGAACAATTTTGGCATGCTGTTGAAGATGAAATTTCTGAATGTAAAGGTGCTGGCCTATTTCCCAATTAGATCAATATAAACTATATGTTTCTTTAAAAAAAACAATAGCTATGATCATGGCCCAAAAATAATCTACAGCAACACAACTCGGCCTTCAAACTGAAACTGAAAAGATAAGGGCTCGATCTTTGCTGGAAGACTTAGATCTCAACCTCCTAAACTTGAATGAACAGATCTCTTAGAACAAACCCAGATCCAATATTAAAACCCCTTTTGCTATAGCTAAATCACCTCCACGAAACCAAATAGATGGAAAAGAATCGAACTAGCTAGAGTGATATCTCATATCACTGAAGTCGGATCGTTAACTAACGTGGAACTAGATCCCATTGAAACTAGAGTGATGATCTCACCTGAGACCCTCACTTATGGAAACCCACTTGAGCCTCCAATCCAAATGCAGAGAGAAAATATCAAGATCGAATGCCTTCCCTTCCTCCTTCCTTTATAGCTCTCCATTGGACCTTCTCCAGGTTTCTAGAATTTACCGTCAAATATTGTAGACCATAATACGTCTGGAAAATACCACATCTTTCCTAATTATTTATTAAAAGCCCCCTCGCTTTTTTTTTAATTAATTCTAAATCAAGGGTCCCTTTCTTCCAAAACTCCCCCTATTGCTAGCCTAAGGGAAAGAAGGGCCAGCAAGGGTGACATATCCCAGCAATCAGTTGGTTGGGGATATTGCATACTCAATGGTGATTTTGATGTATGTTTGTGTGATTATATGGTATACATGGATATGTTACTTTTACATTTAATTTAGTGTTATGATGTTATCTTTGATGTATATAGTTTAAATTCAAAGCAAACAAACAAGCAAAAAAATGATATAATCTGTGTGTCAACTTATTATCAGGTTGACCAGTGAATCTTTACCAAGTCTGACTAGTGGGCCAAAACAAGTTCTAGACTGAGTCAAGTATGGTAACTTTAGTCCTTAATTCTTCATGGGTCAAGGGGTAGCACCAACAAGGAAACATTATGGCCCAAATACGCATGCTCCAGATGGCTGAAACTACTATTTGGCATTATCAAAGTTCCTAACCTAGCTCTCCATTGCTCATATGTGGCCAACATTTGCACTTTTCCAATTGTCTAAGTTCAATTCAAGCAAGGGCCAATTGGCCTCCACTGCCTATCTATGTTGACACAAAACTAGAGTGCTAATTTCATCGAGACAAAACAATAAGAAGCCAATTAAGAAGATAATTTGTACTTCAGTACTCATTGCAGAGGTTTTCATGGATGTTGATCTCTTTCCACAAACAATTGTCTAATCTCTTCTGCAAATTTTGATAGAGGTGGCCATGATAGTAACTAAACACACCAATATATACAGCCAATAGAGGCATCACATAGGCTTCATAAGAAATGTGCCCTCCCTCCTATAATATCCATTACAATTAATTCCGACAATGCCTCAAAAGGGAACCCAGATAAGGAAGGGGAAGGGGGAGCAGTAAAGAATTATAGAGGAAACTTCGTAACATTTTTATTCAGAATATTGGATGTGCAACCAACACTCTAAGAGGGGACGTCTTGTCTCTTCAAATTTTGAAACCATCTGACTAGGAATAATGGCAAAATAAGGTAATAAAGTAGGAACAGTCATATTAATTAACAGATATGACGAAAAGGGAAATGCTAATAAAGCCTCATAGGAATTGAAAGGACCTATGTTGCAGGAAGCGTCATGGAAGGGGCCATCTCGGTACCAAAAACAGTTCGAAACGTCAAAGTGGCTCTGAAACAGCCTCGAAATGTGGCCAACCATTCCGAATGGTGTTTCACAATTCCAAAACGCCGTATGAGATGGTCAACGGCATTTCAGGGCCATTTCGGCTGCTACAGGCCACATTTCGATCGGAAATGCGACTTTTTTTCTTTTCAAAATGTCTCAAGGGGCGAAGAAGGGCATTGGCCTGCGCTATCGCCCAGTAACACTAAGTCACCACTTTTTTATCTAGTTAAACACTAGGTTAACAAAATTTAATTTAAACCAAATAGATAACTTAATTAAACAAACAAACAAAAAAATAGAAATATAATTCTCTAGATAAACAACACAAACAAACAAACAAACAAACAAAAATTCTCTAGAAACCCTATCAGTCTCTTCTTTTTCTATAAAAGGGCACTTCATTCGCTTATTTCTCACATATTCCTCTGCAAGAGGAGCTTCTTATAACAGCAGCAATAATTATAGTTGTGTTTTGGAGCATGGGCAGCAAGAAGAGGGGTATAGGCAGCATCTGTTAAATGAGTTTCATTTTCTAATTTTGCAACATTCACGGCTGCTGAAAGTTGTGTTTCCAGTGTCCCTAAATCTACTCAAGTAACCAGGCAACAAGAATATTATCTTCTGTGAAGGTATGTTACCAAAGTGAAGCAAATGGGTTATGGTGGTACGTTGGAATGGAAGTCCAATTTATGCAAAATTGATAAGACCTGCAAGAGCTCTTGCACAAGAGTGAAGAATCACATTTTGCATGAAGAGATACAAGGTATGATGTGTATGCACATACCAGAAATCCAAAGGTGAGGGCTAAATTCAAGAGAGAGAGAGAGAGCAATGATGCTCAAAGGTTGAAAGATCAAAGAAGCAAAATTAGCATGGCAACTACCAATCCTTGCATGAGTGCTAGCATTGAGCCAAGGATTGTTTATGAATCAAGAAAGAGGAGGGTGCTAGCAGTAGAAAAGATTTATCCAAGCCATCAATCCAATTAAATACAATTTCGTGTTGAAAATACTTGATAATCAAGGGAGAGAAGAAGCTAACTCAAGAGTGGCAAGGGCCATCTTTGCTTGTGGCATCCCTTTTAATGTGGTTCGATCCCCATATTGGCAGGATTCGGAGAGAGCAATTAACAAAGCCCCTCAAGGTTACAAGGGGTCACATTATGAAAAACTCATAACAGTTTTGCTAAAGAATAACAGGCGACTTCTTCATGATATTTTGAAACCAATCTGTAACTCATGGGTAGTGTAATGGTCTAGGTCAAATTCCTAAAGTTTCTTAAGAAGATAGGGTTTCCATCATTAGTGGACTAGGGTAACTCTACCCTAGGATTACTTAGAATACCAAAATTTATTTTTCCACTTCGACAGTCAATTCAATACAAATTAATACTCTTCAATGAACAATGTTAGTTTTCTCAGTAGTGCAACAAACTGAACAAAAGAGTATAACATTCACCCCAATAAACCGAACAGAGCAATATTGCAATTCAATGTTTCAATCTTCCATTCAATAATGCAATAACCCACAACAAAGTGAATTGTTCAGCAAGTCCACACAAGAATATGGCACAAAATTATGGGCCAAACTCAATTTAATAATGTATTCATACCCTAAACAGAGATCCAAATGTTGAGTTTTGTAGCTTGGGAGGTACTCCAAGCCCTAGGGTTCGGGTTTTGGAGGAATGGGCACCACAAAAGTGGTTTGTGGGCTTAGAACCCCAGGTATGGACTTTGCACCCAAGCTTGTGGGTGTGAAACAACAAGGAGTTTTGAAGACCTAACCCTTGGAGATTGTAGAGGAGCCTAAAAGGAGCTAGGGGACACAAAGAACACCAAGAAAGGGTTAATAGTTTGTGAGATAATAATGTATTTGTATGACAGTTGGGATTGCACAAGAAAAGACAAGTCCGCTAGGGGAGAAGTAGCTCTCATGATAGATCGCTCAAGTCCAAAGTAAAGGAACTCATTGAGGCTTAGGTACATAACCAAGTGCAACACAAGAGCAACTCGGATAGGAGGAATACATTTGTCTTGGTTGCAGAACTCATGAGAGCTTACCAAAGGAGAGGGATGGATATGTTTTAGGGCTCATCTCTCATGACAGACTAAGCCGATTTAGGTAAGAGACCAGGCCAAAGAGAAGGGAGTTGTTTTGTGCATGGTTTGAGGTCGTTTTCCTTGTCTGAACAGGCCAAGAAGCATAGTGACTTGAGAGGGTCAAGCCCATGTATTATTGTTTGGGAGGGTCGTAAAGGCCTAAACAGGTGGTTGTAGCAATCTTCTAAAGCAGTGTATTGCAGAGGCTTGAAAAGGAAGGTAGACCACAGACTTTTGAAGGAGGTTTCACCATAGTTGAAGGGTTGTCGTAGGCTACAGGTGTGCCCTAACTAGTCAATAGAACTTCAGATGTATGCACAACAGTTTGCAATGTATGTTATTCTTCTATTGTTGCTAGGTGTTGGGTCCAAGTTTGGATCAACTTGGATGGTTTTTGGTTGGGTGTCTCCAGGCTAGTAGAGGGCAGTAAGGAGGTGCTCAAAGGAGCCCTTAGTGCAGTACAAGGACACCTGGGCTCCTAGGAGAGGCAGATTGTTGAAGGCAAAGGACAGCAAAGTGAGTCAGCCCAAGTTCATTGTTTGAGGACATCTTGCGGTGATAGGCAGCCCTCCGGCCCAAAGTTTGTCTTCATTGGAGCAGCGTAGGAAGGCATTAGAGGGAAGAAGTCACGAAAAAGTTGAGGTGCAACAATGCGCAGTTGAGAGTTGCTCACAAATAAAGTTGTGAACAACTCAACAAGAGTCTCTATGTGTTGATACGTTGAAGGACTAACGTTCAGCTAGGGAGCAGTTGGAGAAACTGTGTTTAGTGGCCTAAAGGAGTAGAACCATTGATAGAGACAGGAGCTTGATGAGGTGAAAACTCAACACCCCCATTTTTGACGTATTTATTTCAAGTAATGGGGACCCTTTCTGTAAATTTTTGGCTAAATCACCTTTTAATATTTTCTTTTGGTCAAGTGTCCTACAATTTTGCCAAATTTTCATTTTCTCCAGATATCTATTTTGATTGCTTCATTGAGTTCGACTTTTCACAAGCTTTCCATCGGTTCTTGTTTCATCTCATTTCGTTACATGGTTTGCAAATGGCGCTTCATCGAAGTTTGATGATTTTTACCGCATGGATTAAAAAATGTACAAAATGTATATTATTTTAATTTTTTGTAAATAAATTAGTAATTGATTGTGAATATTAATTCCTAGCTAATTTTTACTAATTAAAGTTTGTTTTACTAACAATCCTACAAAATCGCCACAGCCAAATTGTAGAACAATTAAAATTATATGTTTTCGAGATCTTGGTAATTTATTCCAATTCCCAATTTTAAAAGAAATTATGAGACCTAAAATCTCAAAATTGCAAAGTGGTTGTAGTTCATTTTGTCAAACTTTTAATTACCAAGTGGTTGTAGTTAATTTTGTCATGTTTTTAATTACCAAGTGATTGTAGTTCATTTTGTCAAATTTTTAATTACCAAGTGGTTGTAGTTTATAATGGATGAGTCCCACTCCACGTGGGCCCCACTTCACTTCACCTTCTCCCTTACTCTGTTATAACAACTCCAATGAAACATCCTTCAAACCTCTGATGGCATCAAGTCCCAATATTAAATAAAATAAAATAAAATAAAAAATCTGATAAATATAAAATCTCGATATAACATATCAGACCTCGGAATTTTTGTTTTATGTCAAAACTTGCAATTTTAAAAATCTCTGATACCCGATATTAATTCAAGCTTCACGATACTTTATTTTAATAGGGCATCTTCATCATTTTTCAAGCCTCACTCTCCATGTTTTGTCGAGACTCTAATGAGATCTCATAGCCACTAGGGCCCATCCATTTGGACAAGTAGGGCCTTGACATGTGTCGTTTAATTAAAAAACTTTAAATAATTTTATTTTTTTAATTATTTTAATTATAATATAATATCTAATTTAATTCAATAATATATATATATATATATATATATATTAATTAATCTGTAATTAAATTCATTTCTAATTAATTAAATTTATAATTGTAATTAAATTGTATATATTTAGTTAATAAAATAATTAATTAACAGTTAATTAGGATTAGAATTAAGATTTTTAATTAAATTTTACTATTTTTGGCTAGGGAGCAAATTTTCCAGAATTCTAGCAATTTTGACACTTCAACTTTGGAAGCTCTTAAGTTGAGTTTTACTTGGCCAAATCAAACCCATGACGGCTAGTTAGATAGATAAAAATCATGGAAAATATTTCTAAAATGGTTGCATGAACAAATTTGGTCATTAAATGAGTATAAAATTTAGCAGAAAATTAAGCTCCGAATTTGAAACTAAAACTAATTTTCTGAGATTAGATTTTTTGCATTTTCATTTGCTCAAAGCCTTTGTGGATTGCAAATCCATTCGATTTTGTTCTCTTTGACCAACAATATATTTACAAAGGATCAATGGGAAGCTTATATTTCTTTTTATTTATTTATTTATTTAAAATTTGATTGGAGATAGATGATCGGTTTTCCAAATTTGGCATTTCTAATTTTGCTTTTCAATTTAATTTACTTTTGATTGGTTGTTGGCAAGAGAGTAGTTGGAAAGATCAAGAAGAGAAGATTTGAATCAATGAAATTGCTCCAACAAGAGAAGAAAAAGAAATTTGACCAATGAAAATTGTTGGAGCAGATTTGTTCTTCAACAGCTCTCCTATTTGGAATTCATTTTTGTAATTATAAATAGTGGTTTGTAGAAGGGAGCAAAGGTCCCCTCTGCTCTGCAACTCGAGGCTCTGATAGCACTATTGTTGAAGAGATTATAGTTGTAGATAGGAGGAAAACTTTAGATCTGAGGTTAGGGGAAAACTCTGTGATTTATGCTTGTTATGCATGTGCACTATTGTAATGTATTGTAAGTTAAAATATGGAGAGAGAATATTTTCAATTCTGAAAGAGAAGTTTGTTTGGCATTGATGTTGGTAATTTCTCGAAGGAGCTGGAGTTGCTCAAGGACCGCAAATTTGTAAGGAAGTTTTGGTATGAGTTTAATAAATTTTTATTTTAATGCATTATTGCTTGCATTAGGAGTTAATCTTCTATTGCCAGAATTTCCCTAATTGATTGTAATTTATGTTCTAAATAGTGTATGGCTTTTGATATTGAGCAATATTGTCTTATCTTTAGTTTATGTTATTGAAATTCTATAGGAGTTATCTTTGAGGAACATAATAAAATTAAAATTAAAATTAATATGAATTCATTGAGATTGGAATACATTGGGCAATAACTACTTATTCTTCAATTACATTTATGTTTTGGGTTTCTCTCATTAATTAAATGAACTATTTCTTTAATTGATGAAAAAATTTTATGGGTTCAATCATATAAATAGTCCTCTTCCCCTTTATTAGTTAGTCCATCTACTCTTGAATTGAGAAAGGGCTATCATTTTCTCAATTCGAGATAGGATTAGTTTTGCTTGCATTCTAGGATTAGTTCGCATTTAGATTAATCATTAAATTTCTAGAAGTCCTCTTATAAAAGAGGCAAAGTTTAGTTGTGGCTTGGCTGAGCCCTAAATTAGATTAAGGATCACTCTCTTGCTTGAATTCAGAAAGAGGGTCGATCTGTTGTCTAAGAAAAGGGCACACTTTAAGCCAACAGAGATAGAGAGAAGGTAACTAGACCTAGTTTAACCAGTTGAAACGACCATTCCAAATGGAAAAGGAGTTGCTTTAAGTTCCCAACCGGGTCGTCTCTCTTATAATGTTGAATGGTCATTTTGGGCCATCAACAGAGCTGTAGATTGAGAACAGACGGACCAGCAATTATGTTCAAGGTGCAACAAGGGGAGTTGTGATTGTGCACTACATCAGCTAGACCGTCAGTGTATGGTGTTCAGGGCAGTTTGATTGTCATAGTTGTTGACAACAAATCCCTAGTATTCTTGTAACAGTGGATGTATGAGGGCCATTATCCCTGGTATGGGAACCCTAGACATTTGTATCACAGTTTGTTAATATAACGAAGTTGGGTTGTTGAAAACTGTAAAATGTTGTGTATATTTTGTGCACTAATAGATTCACTGTTGCAATTTGTTCCGCTATGCAATGTAGTTTGTTGTTGTATTTGGATTGGTAGTGTTAGTGATTCTAAGACCCTAACCTAGATTCCAGTATTGTGGTAAAACAACATGGAATCAAAGCTACTTTGAAGGGCCAGTGAAACAAAGTCTGCACAGCGAAGTAGAGCTTAAGACGGAGTTGGTCACATTGTTATTAAACGGCTCATAGCAATGTCGAAGTTGTCGGTTGGTCAATAGTATGAGGACAAGTTCGAAGGGTTGTCCAACTATAGCCCATGGAAGGAAAGGATCAAGTTTGTTCTGTTGGGACTTCCCTACAAAAGCGATCAAGAAGCCAATTGGCCCTATGGAACTTGAAGTGTACAACGAGTTGGATACAAAGGCAAAGTTGATTATCCTAAATGATGACAAGGATTCCTTAATACCTCATATGTCTAAGAAGAAAACTGAAAATTTTGTAAATCTATGGAATCCTATTGCAGCAACTCGAAGATATTCACCTAATTGTTAGTTTTAACTTAACGGTCTATTTGCAGTTTACTACGGCAAACACTGAATACATCACACTGCAACCTACACAAATAAACTGCGGAAGAAATACAAGTGCGAAAACAAAATTGAACAAGAATAGATCGCACACATCTGACACAGTTATTTTTGGACCAACGTCCCCTGAAAAACCCAATGCGGAAAACCGGTGCAGCAGCTGAGGGTTTATATTATTATGTAGTAATTATTTATGAGGACAAGTCTATGATTGACACATCTATCAAATAATGCAAAGAAACTGACAAAAAAGATCTTGTGAGACAAACCTCACTCCTCCACGGGAACCCGACACTGATCAGCACCCAAACTAGACTGCCCTGCGCTGCCTCTGAGCAGTCTATGTGTCACAACTACAGCTGCCCTTTGTCTCTGCGTTAGTCTGCCTGCGACTGGAAACTGAGACCTTCTGGCCTCCGTAAAATCCCTTCGGGATCTGGTACTAGCCCAACGTTGTCTCCTCAACAAAATTTCGACTTCCCTTCAAGCTCTGCGTAAGTGTTGCGTCACTGGCTCTACATTACCTTTGCAGCTCTCTCTGTCTCTGCTGCTATGCACTCTTCAGCTCAGGAATCCTTCCAACCAGAATTATTGCCCCTCTCTGCAGAAGATCTCTCGATCAAAGTTTCTCCCTGAGCACTGCTCACTAAAGAAATTGATCTCTGATCTTTTCTCCGTCTTATGTCAATATATTTTCCAAATGACCCTTCAAGCCATTCTTATAGTCTTCTCGTTGAAACTTCAACGACCCACATTAGATCTCTAATCAACGGCTAAGATTAATTTTTGACTTGATCCGCTTTTTCTAGAACATTCACACCCATATTCTATTAATTCACTTTAAGTATTTTATTTTCCTAAGAATAATTAATTATTCTATTAAAAATAATTAATTATTTTAATATAATACAATCAGGGTGGAATTTCAACATACAATTTCTAGGCTCCCGAATGCAGGTGGGTAACGAGGCGATCTGTACGCTGGAGATTTGGTGGGGCGGTGCGTGGCTTATCACCACCGTGACCCATCCTCGCATGATGTTTGTTTTAATTACTCCTGCTCAACTCTTCAATGTTGCGTTAATGCAGCCCATCTCTCCACGCCAACCTGCTCATTCTTCTGTCATGGCGCCCCTCCGAGAACTCATTCGTGCTCCTCCCTTGCGCACTTGCTGCTCCCTTGCTACCGCTGAGCCTCGCTCTCGCACCAGCACAGGGAAACGATGTGCATTGGGTTGCTGTGTAGATTTCATGCCGGGATTTCATGTTTCCCATAGCCCTTTCTGCACTTACAGTCGTTCGTCCTCAGTTTTAACCAGGAATCCTCTGCGTGCTGAAGCTAGGCTCCTTTATGGTTCCCCTTGTCTCCACCACCTTGCTGATAGCTCCGCTCTCCCTGCTCTTCATACTATGCCAAGATTGCGCCAGAGAATGCGCTGCAGAAGGGGAAGTTCCCGTGGGCAAGTTAATCGCCAGCCCTCCTCCTCCACTTCTGATTCCTCGTCTTACTCTTCAGACTTCAGCCCTATTCGCTATCCTGCCTCCAGGAGGGGTCGTGGACAGGGTCGCGGGCAGCCTCATTCTGCAACGCACTTTCGTCTTTCATCCAGGACTCAATCTCACATTGCTTGTCTTCAATACCCCTGTACTCTCAGCAATTTCTCCTTCTTAGCCATAGTCACCATTGAGCTTCGTGAAGTTTCCTCTGGTCTAGTCACGGCTACTCCTGGGGTGGCTCTGGCGACAAGGGAGGAAGATACTCTGGGCACTTCTCAAAATGACAATACGCAGAGTGTGGAACCTGGTGGCATTGCTACCCAGGATGTTAGTTTGCAAGCAGGTCCTAATGTCCCAATTGGTGGCGACTCTACAAGCAAGGAGAGCCCTCCTCTTGAAGAAGAAGATCCCTACAGATATGCTTGCCGCATCGTCGAGGAAATGCCATCCCCCTCTAATGAAGCTTAATCAGGTTTGCGCTCCTTGGTTTTTGATTTCCGGCAGCACGGAGGTGTTCAATTCCCTCCTGTTTCACAGTCAACTTATGTTCTACAGTTCTCAGGCATAGATGTTTACTCGTAGGTTAAACTACCGGTTTCCCCTGCGTGGGCGGCATACTACTGCATATGTCTTTGATTTTTGGCGATTGCATCAGCAATTCAAAGTGTCAGATTTTGGTTCTGAAAAGGGCAGCGTCTGTATGTGCCTTGTCCATCTGCTAGGGTCTTTGAATTACCTCTGGTCAGTTCACAGTCTCGTTATAAGAGTAAGTTGTATCTCTGAGTCAGACATGGTCATGGTTTCTGAAATTCTCTTGGTCAGTATACAGCTTGTTTTGTTAGTCAATGTTCAGCATTGTAATGTGCGAATGCCGCAACTATGGGCTAGAACTCTTGAGGCCACTGCCTCTCTGTAATTTTATTTTTGTATCAATATAGGAGTAGACCAATTCAGAGAAAAAAAAAATACAATTTCTAGGTTATCTGGAATACATGTGTCTAAGCCAATGTTACCAAACTCGGAATCGGCAATAAATCGGCAAGGCAAAAGAGCGAAGAGTTCTAATCGGATCAGGAAAAAATCAGTGAATTCAATAAATAAAGATATACACATATATTGAATTATAAAAACATTTTTCATTGATTTTCAATATAGCCATGTCCAAACAATGCATAATATAAATAGATGTCCAAAACATCATGAATGAAAAAGGATCTCATATATGTTATGAGTCCAAACATGATCCAAAGTATTGAGTCCTAACTCCTAACCAATGACCACATAGAACCAAAAGCATTTGCTTCTAAAAGTTTATAAAATATTGCATACTAATAAATGAAAAAACAATAATTGAAATCTCTTGATTTCTGCTGAAATGATACGAAAATGGTTTGCTACTGAAATATTTTACAGAGCACATGTTGGAGCACACTCCACACTACTCCTCTATTACGCAGAGTAAGTTGAAACTTAAACCATGCCTCTATTACCTTCTTGGTGTATGAGTTGCGGGCCTAAGCAATGAGAAGTGAGTTATGGACCAACATTCAATTTTTTATCTAACTAAACCACGTGGCAAACAATGTGGCAACCCTAAAAGTTGAAACTCGTGCTCGCCGATTTGAGCGTTGAAAATCTTATTAGTCGCCTAAATCACAATTAATCGTTGAGTTGTGAGTCAAACTCGCGTTGACCACAAGTCAAACTCAGTCAACGCGAGTTTGACTCACCTAGAGTTGAATCAAATCGTTTGAGGGAAGAGCAAAATTTTAACTCATGATTAATCGCAAGTGATCGGAGATTCGCGTTTCACTAGTCTAAACCCCTCTGCAAATTTTGAGACTTAGAGCACATCCAATGCTACCCCAAAATCAACATACCCATGAAATGTGGGAAGCTCTTCAGAAATTGTTCCAGAATAAGAACGAGAACCGAGTGTTGGTGTTACAGGATAAGTTGAAGGCAACCAAGATGATATAGGGCAAAGGGGTGACTTCGTATCTAATGAGGTTGTCTCAGGTTCGAGATGAGCTTGCCACCATCGATGAAATTGTTTCACATTCTGAGATGGTGAGGATTGCCTTGAAGGGGTTTACTCCAGGGTGGAAGTCGTTCATCAAGGGGATCATTGCCAGGGACAAGTTGCCAAACTGGAACAGATTGTGGGATGACTTTATTCAGGAAGAATTGCAAGACGAGTTTCTTCATCCGAACACGAAGGCTTTTGATGATGATGTGGCTCTTGTAACTAGAATAAAAGGCAAGCGAAAGGACTTGAGTAAGATTTAGTGTTTCAACTGCAGAGAGTTTAGTCATTATTCAACGAAGTGTCCAAGGAAGAAGCAAGGAGATGATTTTAAGAAGAAGGGGTAGCAGGCTGCGGGTGTCTCCACTTCTACCAAGATTGATGATCTCACCAGGAGATTGGAGAGTGAGGATTTCGCTTTGATCTCTCATTTCTCTCAAGGTACCATTGACAAGGTTGCATGGTATGTGGATAGTGGTGCGTCGAAGCACATGACAAGTTCACATGATGTGTTTGAGACTCCAGTTGAGTGGGAGTTGAAGTTGCACATGGTGTTGGGCGACAAGAGTCAAAAAGAACACCATGAAAGGATTAGTAGTTTGTGAGATAATAATTTATTTGTATGACAATTGGGCTTGCACAAGAAAAGACAAGTCGACTAGGGTAGAAGTAGCCCTCATGACAAATCGTTCGAGCTAAGAGTGAAGGAAGCTTAGCAAAGGAGAGGGACGAATCTGTTTTAGGGCTCATCTCTCATGACAGACTAAGCCAAGTTGGGTAGGAGACCAAGCCAAAGAGAAGGGAGTTATTTTCTACATGGATTGAGGTCGTTTTAAGTGTCTGAACAGGTTGAGAAGCACAATGACCTAAGGAGAGAGGGTCAAGCCCCTGTAGTGTTGTTTGGGAGGGTCGTAAAGGCCTAAACAAGTGGTTGTAGCAATCTTCTAAGGCAGTGTATTGTAGAGGCTTGTAAAGGGAGGCACACAGCAGACTTTTGAAGTTGGTTTGACCATAGTTGGAGGGTTGACGTAGGCGACAAGTGTGCCCTAATCAATGAGCAGAACTTCAGAGGTATGCACAGCAATTTGCAAGGTATGTTATTCTTCTATTGATGTCAGGTGTTGGGTCCAAGTTTGGATCAGTTTGGCTAGTTTCGGGTTGGGTGTCTCAAGGTTGTTGGAGGGCAACATGGAGGTGCTCAAAGGAGCCCTAAGTGCAGTACAAGGAAGGACACTTGGACTACTAGGAGAGGCAGAGTGACGGAGTGTTAATTTTGGACAACTAGGTCCAAACTCCATGTTGTGATGCTCAGATGAAGATGCCAATATTTTTATTGGATTCCTCTCTCAGAGAGGTGCAAGATCAATCTAAAGATCATCTTGATCGATGAGCGGAACATTTATTTTGAATTTATTCAAAATATGTGCAGGTCAGCCTGAAGGTTTTGTGCCCCAGCAGTTGTGTCACACACCCTCATTGATGGATATATATTGGTCAACGTTGGAAGACATTTTCACTCATCTCATCCTCACACATTTCTCTCTCCTCATCTAATTGGTTCAATCACCTTGGAGGCTCTTCTCTTCACACATGGGAAATTTCAGCAAGCAGCACTTTTCTGTTTTCGGCCTAGGGTTTTGACAGCAACATTGACTTTGGTCAATGCCAAGGTCAAATAGACCTGAAACTCTCCCAAAATTTCGATTTTCCAAATCCGCATTTATGGCACCATTCTCAAGGTTGGACGTTGACTTTGACTTGGCTGTGGTGACCTAGATGTTGCTGTTGTTTGTGTTGACCATTGACTAACAGCGCTGACTTTTGGTTGACTTTTGGGTTGACTGTTTTGGTTGTCCTAGAGGGTTGTGTGACAGTTCTGGTTGGCTGACAATATTGAGACTTTGTTGGTTGAAGCATCCTGTTGACCACCGTAACGCACCAACACACTTATATATTTTTGGCTTGTCTTTTATCGATCGACTGGTATGTTCTATCAGCATTTAACTTTATTGTTTATGTGATTGTTGATTGCTATGAGGTAAAAAGTAAAGTTGCATCAAGCATGGAACATCTACAAAAATTTACATGGTATCAGCACTGAGGTGAAGACAAAGCCCTAGTTTGTAGCAATCTCCAAAGAAGAGCATGGGTTCCTCTAACTACAATGGCTTTAAGGCTAATGAGAAATTTGACTGGGAAGGATGACTTCCATGCCTGGAAGATGACATTGGATCTTAATTTGGAAGACCAAGATGTCATGGACTATGTGCAAGGTAAAATCCAAGAGCCTCCATCCACTGCAACTACTGCTGCCAAAACAAAGTACAAGAAGGGGGAAATCAAAGCAAAGTTGATGATCAAGGACTCAATTCATAAGAGTCTAGTTGCCTACATCTCTGAGTTGGGTACATCCAAGGAGATGTATAATAAGTTGGTCCACATGTTCAAGGTCAACAATGCAAATCAAGTCTTATTCTTCAAGAACCAATTGAAGAATCTGAAGAAAGGTAGGGATGAGTCTGTTCAATCATATTTTCTGAAGCTGACCAAAATCAGGAATAATCTTCTGCCTATTGGGGAGACAATAGTTGATCGAGAGATGGTTCTCACCGCACTTGGAGGTCTCTCATCCGAATGGCATGTATTCAACACTACCATTCTCAATAACAATGTGATACCTAATTTTGACGAAGTACTATCGAGATGCGTACAAGAAGAGACAAGGATGAAGGAATATGAAAATGAAGGAAATGTGGCCTTCGCTGCTCATACTAAGAAGAAGAACTTTGGTGGTCCCAGGAACAAAGGAAGAGCAGGGCCCAAGGAAAGAAAGGGAAGTGTTACACTTCTCACAAGCCAGGTCACTATGCTAGAGAATGCCCTTTCAAGAAGGATTCTCCCGATGATGATGACAACAACAACTGAAGGAATGGCAATCAAAGGAACAACAGGTTCAAGGGGAAGAGGAAGGCTCCCTCCGGCGGAAATGGTCAACCTTTCAAAAGGTCGAGAAATTCCAGGTATGAGGAATCAAATGTTGTTGATAAAAGAAATGAATTCATTTTTGTATTTGCCCTCTCTGTTGCATCTCCACCCGACACTATGGATGTCTGGTTGATAGATAGTGGTGCCTCAAGGCACATCACTGGGTTCAAGGAAGCACTTTTTTATATGGTTGAGAAGGATACTAATCTGGAAATTATCCTTGGAGATAATGCCACATATCCCGTGAAAGGGACGAGGACTGTGACCCCCCACTTGTCTCAAGGTCAAGTCCTTCGCTTGCAGGATGTACTCTATGTACCTAATTTGAAGAAGAACCTTGTGTCTATTTCGACCATGGAAGACAAAGGTTTCAATGTGGCTTCATCGATGGGAAGGTGCGTATCTAGAAGAAGAGTTTCAAGGAAGCTATCACGATTGAGTTTAGAGTTGATACACTCTACCACGTTGGAGGAAGTCCACTGGGAGCGATGACGTGTGATACTATCTGACAGACTCAATTATGGCACCGGAGGTTTGGACACCTTCACTATAAAGCCCTTCCCGAAGCAAGGTAGGTGGTGACAGGGATGCCCGAGTTCTCAAATAATCATGAAGGTCTATGTCAGGGTTGTGTCAAAGGAAAGCATACAAGGGGACCTTTCCCTCAAGTGTCACAAAGACATCTGACGTCTTGCAATTGATACATTCTGATCTGTCTGGTATGCTGCCCGTGACATCCTTGGGAGGATGTTCTTATTATATGATGTTCATAGATGACTTCTCTCGCAAAAGCTGGATATACTTCTTGAAGAAGAAGGATGAGACTTTCATGTGGTTTCGTACCTTCAAAGCCTTGGTGGAAAATCTGACAGGGAAGAAGATCAAGATATTAAGGACCCATAATGGCACTGAATATGAGACGAACAAGTTCAAGAACTTTTGCAGAGAAGCTGGCATCAAGAGGGAGACCACAACTGTCTATACTCCTGAGCATAATGGCATTGCTAAACGAAAGAACAGGACCATTATGGAAGTTGCCTGTGCCATGCTATGTGACCAAGGTCTACCGAAGTTTCTGTGGGGAGACGCTGCGAACACTGTTGTGTACATACAAAATCAATGCTCGCATTCCACTCTGGACTCCAAAACTCCCAAAGAGGTTTTCTCTGGTAAGAAACCTGACGTCTCACATTTTAGAGTTTTTGGATGTCCTATTTATTTTCATGTGCCGAAGGAGAAGAGGAGCAAGTTGGATGCTTCTGGAAAGAAGGGAATGTTTGTGGGCTACAGCGAAACTTCGAAAGCCTATAGAGTCTATGTGCCTGGTCAAAGGGAAATGGAGATATGCCACGATGTCACCTTTGACGAAGATGTTTCCCTGAGAAAAGTAGTCAATCTTCTGAGATCTGAGGAAGATCATGAGGCAAGGCCTAGAAATCAAGAAGAACCGAAGGATGGGACAATGTCGGATACTGAAGGACCGATGGACCCGATTGATCCACCTCCTTCAATGGGGAAGAGACCATCATGGCTCAGGGACACTCTCGAGGGACATATGGCCCTAAGGGGGACATTCCGTGAAAGCAAGAAGCTGAATAGATACCAAGGGCATCTAGCAGCCATGAGTACTATTGTACAATCTGAGCCTGGATCTTTTGAGGAAGTCATAAAGCATCAAGTCTAGAAGGATGCTATGCACGAAGGGTATTAGACCATAATGAAGAATGATATCTGGGATGTGATTCCAAAACCGGAGGACAAAGTAGTGGTCACCTCGACATGGCTCTACAAGATCAAGCATGGATCTAATGGGAGTGTTGAAAAGTTCAAGGCAAGATTCGTTGCCAGTGGCTTCTCTCATAAGGAAGTCGTGGACTATGATGACATATTTGCACCTGTGGCCCGATATACCACCATCTGATCTATCATAGCCCTTGCTGCTACGCAAGGATGGAGTCTTCATCAGATGGATGTGAAGACCTCATTTCTGAATGGTGCGATAAAGGAAGAGGTGTATGTGGAGCAACCTCTGGGGTTCAAAGTCCAGGATCGGGACATCCATGTCTGCCGGTTGACGAAATCCCTCCATGGGTTGAAGCAAGCACCCAAAGCTTGGTACGATAGGATAGTTAGCTACCTAATGAAGTTGCGCTTCACTCGTAGTAATGTTGATCCAAACCTTTACTTCAAGGTTGATAGAGAAAAGCCTCTCATTCTGGTGTTGTATGTGGATGACCTCTTCCTGACAAGTGCTAACCCTCTCATTCATCAGTGCAAGAGGGAGCTTGCTACTGAGTTCGAGATGAAGGACCGAGGACTGATGCATTACTTCCTAGGCTTGGAGGTCTGGTAGTGTTAAAATTGGACAACTAGGTCCAAACTCCAGGTTGTATTGCTCTGATGACGATCCCAATATTTTTATTGGATTCCTCTTTCAGAGAGGTGTAAGATTGATCTAAAGATCATCTCGATCGGATGAGCAGAACATGTACTTTGAATTTATTCCACTTATGTGCTAGGTCGGCCTAGAATAAAATATAGACTTAAATGTCTTAAAGGACGTGTCACGCACCCCCAAAGATTCCTATATATTGGAAAGACTTGAGTTCATTTGACACACTTTTGAGTGGAGGAACTCTCTCTCTCTGGATAGCATTGGAGTTGTGATATATACGGACTGTTCTTTGTTTGGGTTGTTCTGGGGTTATGTGTGACACGTTTGGCTGAATGACCTATTGGAGACTTTGCTGGTAGAAGCATCCTGCTGATCGCCGTAACACCACCATTCATCATCTCTGTTTTGGCTTGTCTTCTATTGATCTATTTGTACGTTCTATCTGCTTCAATATTGTGCCCTAATCTGAAATGGCATAGAACATGTTTAGAATTTAACATGGTATCAGAGCAAAGGGAAAGACAAAGTCCAATCTATGGACAGATCTGTTGAAAGGATGTTTTAAGGCTAAAAATCAGATTCATAAGGCCGCTCTAGGGCCGAGGCTGCTGGGCATATAAGCCGAGGAAAAGAGGAACTCAACGCTGGTGTTAGCATGTATGGTGGCCACCCACCCATCAATGGCAATGGTTCATTTCTGCGGAGACAACAACAATTTGGATGATGCCAAGCTCTGGGCCGTAATCGATTCGGTCACTGCCTACTCAGCTCAGAAGAAACAATCGCGCAATCCATCAACCTCATCGCAGAACCAGAAAACAAATTCAAGTAGGTTTCAATACCCTTCCTCTTCTGCATCCTCATCTCAGCAGCCGAGGCACCATGTCGATGAAGAATCAATCGGAGGCGAAGTTATCTAACGGCCATGGTTGCATCGTCCATCGCACGCACTCACCATTTACGAGAATTCCATCAATGAAGTCCGCAAGTACCATCATAACAATAACGGCAATTACAACCACAATCGCAAATTACAATTACAATTGCGCTTCTACTGCTGTGAAGGTCAAACCCTTGCAGCTATTAAACACCATGTTGAAGCACACACATGGTGTATGAGGAATAAACACACACACCCAAGAGACTCAACACAATGAAGGATAAGCGTGAGGCTTTCTTATTTTTCCATTATACATGATGTACATTTATAGTACAATGGTGTGACTCTTGGTTTCACATTCCAAGGTCACTTGGACTTCATTGTGACTTTTCGCATTCCACACCTACCCATAGAGGATTAGGTGTTCCAACATCCCCACTTAATCCGAAGGGGTATGTGTGAGTCCAAGAAAAGAGTTGTAATACAAATCTACAAAGTATACATGGCAGCACTTGGGCTGAATCAACTCTCTGAAATGTTGGAAAAAGAAGGTGGTTTTAGGATGACCACAAACACTGGAACGCAAAACTTGTTGCAGTTCCCGGAACTCTTCCAAAACTGGCAAGAAGCTAAAAGCTTCTGCTAGAGGAATTGTCCCTCATAAAAAAGGGAGACCTTCAACCTAAAAGAAGGTAGGTCTACTACCTGTGATGGTTTTAGGATTACCAACAACTCTGGAATGCTTGAAGCATTTCCTGGAACTCAACCAAAGCTGGCAAGAAGCTGAAGGCTGCTACGCTGAAGGCTTCTACTAGAGGAAGTGTTCCTCATATATGAAAGGGAGACCTTCGACCTAAAAGAAGGGAAGTCTACTACCTGTGATGGTTTTAGGTTATCCACAAGATGATGGTTTAAGGTTGTCCACCAACCGAAGGCATGCTCATGGGCATCCATGTCTCTGGCTACATCTCTGAATCTGGAATGACGAATTGTGGCTCAGGCTCGCTTGAACTGTTGGCTACAACTCTGAACATGGAATGAGAGATTGTGGCTCAGGCTCGCTTGATCTGTCGTCGAAGCTTGTACATGACCACCATTTCCCCCCCTGTCAGGGACAAGGTGAGATGATGGCGAAAACTCAACTGCAAGTTTGCTCAATATCCGTGAACAAGTTCTAACATGTGTCGTAAACATATTCTTGGCTGCTGATGCCCATTGCCACGAAGCAATCCATCCAAGATGAATCTTGGTTCTTGCAGGAGGCTTGTTTCTGAAGCATCTGTCTGAGGAATGGGTGTGTCGACCACAGTGCTTGCATGGATGAAGATCAAAATAGTGATCTTTCATATGGCCAACTCGATCACAGTGTTGGCATTTTACAATCTGTTGTTGTTGTGGAACAGGATCTGGAGCAGCTGCAGGTGAACTGTCATACATGAATCCGACACTCTGAAATATGATGGGCTTTGTGTAGTCTAGAATATGAAAGGTCACATCCTTGTCATATCCAAGACCAGTTTGGTGCTTGTTGTGGACAAGCTCTTCCCAAGGTCTGATGATGGGCTTAGGAAGTGCAGGCTGAGCTGTTGCATCTGCATGTACATCTGCTCTAGTACAAGGCACTGAATGTGGATCAACTGCAACTTTATCTTCTTTCTTCTGATGAGAGTCCTTCACAATCTTTTGAACAGAAACAGGTTCAGAATGGTGACTCTTTTGCTGAAGTTCGTCTTGTTGGAGCCGAGATTCCAACCGCAAAAACTCAATCTTTTTCTTGTGCATCTTGCAAACAACTTTGAATGAATAAAAGACACTTTACTCATTCTTATCATGTCATCAACATTGGAATGAATGAGGTTATTCAACAACTCTAATGCCTCATTGATTTTAGCCATTTCAACAACTTAGGCTCAAAAATGAAAGGGTGTCGGCTTCAACCGAAAATGCACCCGTTTATAGTGTGATGCAACAACAAATACAAATGACTCCAAAGAATTCTCAAAATACAAAATCTGCTCCTCAAATGATGGAGGGCAATCAACAATTTTTCAACAACTCAAGTACTGATTGCAACTATGAAGAAGCAATGTCTACTCACAATACAATGTCAATATAATACAATATTTCTGCAAAAAGGTATGAGTGTGCAGCGAAAGACTTGTGCAAGAGGCCTTTAAGGCATCTGTCGTCGAAGCTTGTACATGACCACCATTTTCCCCCCTGTCAGGGACAAGGTGAGATGATGGCGAAAACTCAACTGCAAGTTTGCTCAATATTCGTGAACATGTTCTGACATGCGACTTAAACATCTTCTTCACTGCTGATGCCCATTGCCAAAAAGCGATCCATCCAAGATGAATCTTTGTTCTTGCAGGAGGCTTGTTTCTGAAGCATCTGTCTGAAGAATGGGTGTGCCGACCACAGTGCTTGCATGGATGAAGATCAAAACAGTGATCTTTCATATGGCCAACTCGATCACGTTGTTGGCATTTTACAATCCGTTGTTGTGGAATGTGATTTGAAATAAATTTCGCAGTAATGTTTTAAAACCGGAACCGGTGACCGGTCCGGTGGACCTAATGAACCGGGTTTCTAACCGGGAGCGGCCAGATCTCAATGAACCGGTTTTAAAAAAAATACATTAAATAATTATTTTTTAATAAAAAAAACTATTTTTAAAATTTGCAACCATGATTCCAAGCCAATAGAGACAAAATATGCAAAGTTTTCTCATTTATATACCATGCAAAGGTGAATATATCAAAATGGCACCGAGTGCAATACATATCATCAAAAAATACATAAGCAATGAGGCTCCAAATGGCCCATAAAGTCCAAAAACAATGCTACAAGCTATGAGGACATTGGCCTAATACAAGACTACATATTAGAGATCAATAACATGATCACTCCTCATCATGATCAAAATCATCACCACTACTAGACAAGGGATCATCAACATGAGCTACATAAATAATATGGCTCAGAGTTTGAGGACTCCTAAAACTTCTCTACAACTTTAGTAGTAGTAGTAGTAGCAAAAATAGACATCAAAACTACAAATCACTGAGCAACATGGTCTCTCATGAAACTCATCATTGATTCATCGCTAATAGAAATGGGATCATCAACAAGAGATACATAAACATCATCTAGCTCAAAGTCTTCAGACTTGGATTGCTCAACCTTATAACATGATAGAAATTGAAAAAGTTTAACATGCCTAACCAATGATTTTGGTTTGAGTGAAGGGTTCATTTCCTCAACCTTGAAATGCAATAGAAAAATATTAGCATGCCTAACCAATTGTTTTCCTTTCAGTGAAGGGTAAATTCTTGTTAAGGCCACGGTAGGGGAGTTCAACAAACAATACCACCAACATCAACAAAGTTCAACAATCAATGCCACCAACATCAAGGTTCTTAAATGACTTCATGCTCTTGATCAAATGCCAATCTCGTACCCTTACACATGATAGAAACAAATGGAAACATTGCAAACCCCCAAACCATGAAACCCTGAAAACCATTAAGTCTGCTGAATTTTGAGTGAAACCTAAAATTCTAGTTTCTCCATATGAGATCCAATGAGGACGAAACCACTCTTAAACATCCTGAGTCATTTCATGGTAATGTTAAAAATTTAAGTAAAAGTGAATGTCACTTTTACTTTAAGAATTTAACATTACCATTAATTGCCAAGAGAATGGGTCAGGAAAATGAGAGGGTAGGCAAAGTCAAGTGAAGCCCCCCTTGCCCTCCTGAAATGGTAGCACAAACTTGAGCATGGGCCGGTTAGGTACAAAACCGGCCGGTTTATGCATTAACCGGCCGGTTTCATACCTAACCGGCCGGTTTCATACCTAACCGGCCGGTTAGGTCCGGTTAACCGGGATTTTTTGGTGAGATGCCCCCTTGAACCCGGTCGCAGGGCCGGTTCCACCCGGTGACTTAGCTGACCGGCCGGTTTGGCCGGTTACCGGTTCAAACCGGCCGGTTTTTAAAACACTGGCTGCAGGTGAACTGTCATACATGAATCCGGAACTCTGAAATATGATGGGCTTTGTGTAGTCTGGAATATGAAAGGACACATCCTTGTCATATCCAAGGTTCGGTGTTTGTTGTGGACAAGCTCTTCCCAAGGTCTAATGATGGGCTTAGGAAGTGCAGGTTGAACTGTTGCATCTGCATGTACATCTGCTCTAGTACAAGGAACTGAATGGGAATCAACTTCAACTTTACTGAATTGCTACTGATGGGAGTCCTCAATCTTCTGAACAGAAACAGGTTCAGAATGGTGACTCTTTTGCTGAAGTTCATCTTGTTGGAGCTGAGATTCCAACTGCAAAAACTCAATCTTTTCTTGTGCGTCTTGCAAACAACTTTGAATGTTACAAAGAGCATTCTTGCTCATTCTTATCATGTCATCAACATTGGAATGAATGAGGTTATTCAACAACTCTAATGCCTCATTGATTTTAGCCATTTCAACAACTTAGGCTCAAAAATGAAAGGGTGTCGGCTTCAACCGAAAATGCACCCGTTTACAATGTGATGCAACAACAAATACAAATGACTACAAAGAATTCTCAAAATACAAAATCTGCTCCTCAAATGATGGAGGGCAATCAACAATTTTTCAACAACTCAAGTACTGATTGCAACTATGAAGAAGCAATGTCTACTCACAATACAATGTCAATATAATACAATATTTCTGCAAAAAGGTATGAGTGTGCAGCAAAAGACTTGTGCAAGAGGCCTTTAAGGCAGCTGAATTTTCCTTCAAAGAGCTGTTTTGCACCAATAACAACTCGTCTTCAAATGTCAATTTCTTCAAAAAATCACCCTTATGCCACAAATCACACAATATCAAATCTTCTCTTTTCACTATGTATGTTTACTGTCCATTTGCTCACATGTCATTTCTCATTTACTGCTGTTCATTTCTTCTTCTTCCTCTCTCTCTCTCTGCTGTTTTTTTTTTTTTAATTAAAAATTAATTAAAAAAAGATTAATGGAAATAATTAAAAAATAGGGGGAATTTAAAAAGGAAAGGAAAGTTTATTGGGAGGGGAGGGGAGCGGAGGGGAGGGTATCATATTAAATGAATTTAAAAAAAGAGGGAAGGGAATTAATAATTTGAGGGGGGGAGAGTGGTATTATTGAATAAAAAATTTAAAATGAGAGATAGTATTATATGGGAGAGCGGATTTAAAAAAAAAAATGAAAAGGAGTAGTGCGTATTGCAATGGGAAGTCGAATAGGCGTTGGAGCATAGGGATGGTTGGGAAGAGGGGAGTCTAATTAGAGGAGAGGTAGGGTTTTATATAGGGGGGGGGGGTTGTATATTTAAAAAAAAAAATTAAAAATTTTTAAAAAAAATTGGGATGGGTTGTGGGGAAGGCCGGCCAGCAAGGGGCGGATAAGAGGAGAGGCCGAGAGGCCGGTCAAAGGCCAAGAGGGGGGGGCGTTAAGCAGGTAGGAGGAGTGTATGGTGAGGGGTTTGAGTGAGAGTCAATTGCAGAGTGAGCGCTGGTGTAGGGGGCCGTAGGGATTGGGATTTGAGTGGGAGTCGATTTGTGGAATGGGAGGAGCGAGTGTTAAGAGCGGTGTAGAGGGTCGTGTGTTGACTGGATAGGATGAGAGATGGCCGCGGAGTTGTGGTTTGATGGGTTTTGTGAGGCGCAAGCCGGTGCGTAAGGGAGATGGCGTAGTGTGGATAGGGAGTTGATTGCTGTGGTCGAGAGCAAAGGGTGAGAGTTTGGAAGGTATCGTAGGAAATAGCGTTGTTGAGAGGAGAGGGTGTGTGCATTGAGTTGTGGGAAGCGTTGCAGATATGGTGAGGGCGTATTGCAGTTGCAGGGGGGCGAGTTGCAGAAATAAAATATTTTTATTTTTTATTTTTATTTTTTTATTTTTATTTTTATTTTTTATTTTTAAAAACAGCAGAGAGGTGAGTCTTTAGCAGAAATTTTACAAATGTATAGCGGAATTCTAGGCAATGAAATATCTCAACAGCATAGAATTTGACACTGTAGAATTCGGAAATTTTCAGCAGACAAAACTCAGAAATTTCTCCAGTGGCCCAGCAACAGAAAATGCAGAAATGATGAAATTTTCAGCAAAATTCAGAATTCTTTTCCATTAAAAACCAGAAACTTCTTCAGAAATTCAATTTAAACAATTTTCAGCAGCTCTTCAAAATGGTGCAGAATTTAATAGACAGAAATTGCAGAGAAAAATTAGAATGAAAACCTTCAGATGCACAATGCTGCTTCTCTTCAAAACCAATTTCTGAGTGTTGGGATTTTGAATGCTGCTCCTTCTCCAAAACCACTTTCTGAATGCGGCAAAATGTCTGCTGCAGAAACTCTGTGTGCTGCAAAAATGACAAAATTTTTGCAGATATGCACAGGCCATAAACACAAATGGCTCACTCAATTTGGAGCAGGGCCAGCAATCGCCCGCTCTGATACCATGTTAGACACCATGTTGAAACACACACATGGTGTATGAGAAGAAACACACACACACAAGAGACTCAACACAATGAAGGATAAGTGTGAGGCTTTCTTATTTTTCCATTATACATGATGTACATTTATAGTACAATGGTGTGACTCTTGGTTTCACATTCCAAGGTCACTTGGACTCCATTGTGACTTTTCGCATTCCACACCTACCCATAAAGGATTAGGTGTTCCAACAACAGCAAATTGCATTCCGCCCCCAAAGAGGCAGCACCTTGTTCAAGATCTGGCCTGTCGTCCCGGCGGCAGCATGGACGAAAAAGAAAACAACCTTGCCATCATCCCCGCCACTTTGGATGGCCACAATAGCCTCTGGAATGGTGGAATGCCCTTCGCCATGGTGTTCATGCAATATCAGAATACAGCCATGTCAGTGGGATCCGCTTCTCTCTCTGATCGGTTGTCACTAATAAGGAAGCCGCAATTTTTTGTTCGTAACAAATCCTGTCAATGGGCCTAGCCGCAGTCACTACTAGGAGCAACCCAGACTCTACAGTGATTTAAAAGACTAGGATTTTCTCTGCGTTATTTGGACGAATTGTCGGGAGAAATTGAAAACAAAATTTTTTTGTTCTTGTGTGTAATTGGGAACGATATATTTGTTGACTGGCTTCACTTTCTCTTAATTGGAAGGTCGAATCTTCGGGCTGCAGAACTTCAACTGAATGACGTGATGAGCGGATATGCATGAGTGCCACTGCGATGAGCCAAGTCACGATCCCACTATACATTAAGCCAAGTTACAATGCCACCGTGCATAGATATAGGTTACAATGCGTTGAGCCAATGTGCAATACGATGCCACAATCATTTCAGAGATGAGAGATCCATATCATTTTAAATGTAACTGGACGTTGTCAATCCAATTATAAAATATAGTGTGATGCCCACCACACTTAGACAATGCGATGTCATGACCATAATAGAAATTCAGCCCTAGGGACCAGCGAAAGGCATTATAGAATGTGCCTATAAGAGGCCGGTTTGCTGAAGATGCAGAAGACTATTAAGGGCATAGCACACAGCTGGGCCAAAATTAGAAGGTTATCAAGGGTGGACAGCCACCTAAGTAGGTAGCATGGCATTGGAGGAACCCCTCCTAAGTGAACCGCAACCCCAGTAGGGATTGTTTGTTGACTGTGTGGTGACATTGGGGCTGCAGTCCCTAACCTGGAATGCAGTAAACTAACAGAGCAAACATATTACAGCAGTGTCTTGTGGAGGCGTGTTGGGTCCATGATTTGAGGGCCAATGTTTGGATCATGTGCTTGTCATCTTTGTGATGTGCTAAGGTGACAAGGTGCCTTAGACTTGCTGTCATTAAAGACCTTGTACAATAGAAAATGGGCTCACTTGGCAATTCATGATTGATCATTAGCAAGCATTATGATGAGGGAAGCAGGACTGGAGATAGCACAAAGGACAGTTCATGTTTTGACAAGGTATGTATGACTGTTTGAAGTGGTCACCTTCAATTTTTTTTTTTTAAATTCAAATGCCTACTATGAATTGCACGCCTTTCTATTGCAAAGAAGACATTATTCCAGGCATGCAGATCAAATCTATAGATTACACGAATTGTATGTTTAGCAACACTCAAACCAGAAAACAGAACTTGTCATGCAAGTTTCAAAAGTTCAGGAACTGTCTGGAAAGTATTGTCTAGTCAACAAGGCAACATATCAGAATGACTTAGAAGGCCTAATGGCCTGGGAGTTATGTGTGCTCAAAACTGAATGATGCCCCAACTGAGGGTCTCCTATGTGTAAAGGAAGCTAGAAAATCTCTATCCCTGAGTGGCCTAGATCTGCATAAACAAAGGATCACATGTAACATGTATTGATGACTTGAGGGGCAGTGCAGTGCCTCATCTAACAATATTATGATACTGTTGACTAATGACAGCAGTTGTGAACCAGCATATACCTGGACTTAATATATTAAAAGTGACCTTAGAAAGTGTCTTGTCCAGCTTTATCCTGTTGGATGATTGGGGCAGAAACATTGATGAGCAGAAGTACCATTATGACTGTGCTGGAACTGCATGGACTATCATGAAGAAGGGTAAATTCTGTGTTTTAACATCTGTATGATTGGTTCCTAGATCTGTGAAATTTAGGAGAAAAATTGCAGAACTGAGATCTTAAGTCTTGGGCAGATCTGTAAATAAGAAGCAGCCCTGGATGAGATGTCAGATGTAGTAGATGAAGCTCTCAAGTGCAGAATTATGAGAGAAGGAATCATGTTTGGATTCCTAGTTCAGTGGGTCGCAATAAAGAGGGCTAGTTGAGGAAGCTACAATAGACCTCCTCAGAATAACAAGACTTCTAACACAAGCTGAGGCTTGTTGATATATTCTCCCTGTTGGAAAGTGACACAGATGGACAACTATGTAGCAGTTAGCATAGACACCTATGCACAGCCTGGAGCATAATGGTAAAATGTGTTTCGGCAGCTTTCAGACACATTGTTGGAATCTTGAACCATGATCAGCAAAGCTTGTCGGATGGCTTTGACTGTGGGAGATTAAGTCACCCTTTGCAAGTTGGTGTCTGGGATGACCTCATTTAAAATAGAGAGAGAAGCTAGCATTAAGAGGGAGAATACAACTGTATATGATCCTGAGCAGATGCCATTGTTTAACGAAAGAAGATCCTCATGGCTCAAAGACATATGGCTTCAGAGGGGGAAATTCCGAAAAAAAACCAAGAAGCCATATAAATACCAAGGGTATCTAGCTGCCATAAGTACAATATGAACCTGGATCATGTGAAGAAACTATAAAGTATCAAAGTCTACAAGGATGCGAGGGTGATGTCTGGGATATGTTTCCTAGATCACAGATCAAAGTTGTTGCCACTGCGATACAAAATCAAGCATGGACCTAATGGAAGTGCTGAAAAGTTCAAGGCAAGATTCGTTGCCTGTGAGGAAGGCATAGACTATGATCACACATTTGCACTTGTGGCCCGATATACCACCATTCGATCTGTCATAGCCCTTCCTCCTACGCAAGGACGAAATCTTCATCAGATGGATGTAAAGACCGTTTTTTTGTGGCATGGTGCGACAAAGGAAGAGGTGTATGTAGAGCATCCTCTAGTGTTCGAAATCCAGGATCGGGAAACCAATGTCCACAGGTTGAAGAAAACCCTCTATGGGTTGAAGCAAGCACCCAGAGCTTGGTACGAGAGGATAGATAGCTACCTGATGAAGCTCGGCTTCACTCGTAATAATGTTGATCCGAACCTTTACTTCAAGGTTGATAGAGAGAAGCCTCTCATTCTGGTGCTGTATGTGGACGACCTCTTCTTGGCAGGTGCTGACCCTCTCATTCATCAGCGTAAGAGGGAGCTCGCTGCTGAGTTCGAGATGAAAGACCTAGGACTGATGTCTAGGCCTGGAGGTCTGGTAGAGACCTGGCAAGATTTTCCTTTCTCAAGGAAAATACATTGTGAAGCTTCTAGAAAGATTTAGTATGGTGGACTACAAGTTCGTGTCGACACCAATGGATCTCAACTTTAAGAAGTTGAGTGGCAGCGTTGCTGGGCCCGTGTTAGCAAATCCTACTGAGTATCGTCAACTTGTAGGGTCCCTGATGTTCTTAGTGAACACCCATCTGGACGTATGTTGTGCAATGAACACTTTGAGTCAACACATAGTTGATCATAACATTCACTGGGTTGGTGCCACGAAACTCTTGAGATATCTCTGAGGCACGATAGACCATGGGCTGAGATACAGTGTCAGGAGTATGACACTCCATGAATATACTCATGCCGATTGGGCTGGCAGTGTGGTGGATCATAAGAACATACTTGGATGCTACTTCACAGGTAGATCTGCTTCGGGCAGGAAACGAAAGTCGGTAGCCTTGAGCACCGCTGAGGTCGAATACATTGCAGCATGTATGACCCGTTGTGAAGTCAATTGGTTGCGAAAGCTCTTCAGTGAGTTGTTCGAGCATGTGCTTGATGCCACCGTTATCCTTTGTGATAACCAGAGGGGGATACATTTGTCATAGAATCCTGGGTTCCACGATTGATCCAATCATGTTGATGGTTGATACCACTTTATCTTGGATATGGTACAGCGAGGCGTCGTAAGGCTCGAACATATAGGAACTGATGAGCAGGTCGAAGATATTCTCACAATGCCCTTGGGGAAGGTTATGTTCCTAACCTTCCGTGAGAATCTTGGAATCATGGAACAACCCTATGATGTGGGTCCTGTTGGACGATGAGCTCTAGGAGCTCCAAGGGGGTTTTGGGGATAGCTTTGGTGCTATAAGCAACCACAGAGCTAGGCTTTCCGAACCTAGTTGGTGTGCTTCTACCCCAACGTGATGATATTGAGATGGTTTACCTCTCTCTAATCTGTGCCCCGTATGCATCCTACCCATGGAGTTTCAAACTCATGGGAAGTACCTCTCATTTGGCCAATGAGGTGGGAAAAGCTAGAGACTAGTAGCAAAGACTGATGGACGCATCAAAGATTGTCGTACTCTCTATCTAGGATGGCACGTGTCCAACCACTTGATCTGGGATCAAGTCTAGTGAGGTCTCGAACCTTCGCCTGACTTCGGGTCAGATGAACCAACTTCGGGTTGGTTGGAGACTCTTTGTGAGTCCGATAGAGGTTTTGACATCTAGGCTGAATCTATCAGCCGGGTATGATGTCTTTGTGACTGACCCACTTCTGTTTTGAAATAAAGAGGCCAGCAAAGCAAATTACGGCAGGATGACACACGATGTTTGGATTGCACTAGTGAATGGAGTTCTCCCTAGTTGAGAGGGAGTGTTAAAATTGGACAACTAGGTCCAAACTTCGGGTTGTACTGCTCAGATGATGATCCCAATATTTTTATTGGATTCCTCTTTCAGAGAGGTGTAAGATTGATCTAAAGATCATCTCGATCGGATGAGCAGAACATGTACTTTGAATTTATTCCACTTATGTGCTAGGTCGACCTGGAATAAAATATAGACTTAAATGTCTTAAAGGATGTGTCACACACCCCCAAAGATACCTATATATTGGAAAGACTTAGAGTTCATTTGACACACTTTTGAGTGGAGGAACTCTCTCTCTCTGGATAGCATTGAAGCTGTGATATATATGGATTGTTCTTTGTTTGGGTTGTTCTGGGGTTATATGTGACACGTTTGGCTGAATGACCTATTGGAGACTTTGATGGTAGAAGCATCCTGTTGATCGCCGTAACGCCACCATTCATCATCTCTGTTTTGGCTTGTCTTCTATCGATCTATTTGTATGTTCTATCTGCTTCAGTATTGTGCCCTAATCTGAAATGGCATAGAACATGTTTAGAATTTAACAGGTAGAGACCTGGCGAGATTTTCCTTTCTCAAGGAAAATACGTTGTGAAGCTTCTGGAAAGATTTGGTATGGTGGACTGTAAGTCCGTGTCGACACCGATGGAGCTCAACTTTAAGAAGTTGAGTGGCAGCGCTGTTGGGCCCGTGCTAGCAAATCCTACTAAGTGTTGTCAACTCGTAGGGGCCCTGATGTTCTTAGTGAACACCCGTCCGGACGTATGTTTTGCAGTGAACACTTTGAGTCAACATATGGTTGAGCCTCATCACATTCACTGGGTTGGTGCCAAGAATTTGTTGACATATCTTTGGGGCACGATAAACCATGGGCTGAGATACACCATCAGGAGCGTGACACTCGATGGATATACTAATGCCGATTGGGTTGGCAGTGTGGTGGATCGTAAGAGCACATCGGGATGTTGCTTCACACTTCGTTCTGCTTCGATATCATAGATGAGCAGGAAGCAGAAGTCGATGGCTTCAAGCACCGCAGAGGCCAAATACATTGCAACAAGTATGGCCTGTTGTGAAGAAGTTTGGTTGCGAAAGCTCTTCAGTGAGTTGTTCAAACATGTGCTAGATACCACCGTGATACTCTGTGATAACCAGAGTGGGAATCGATTGTCCAAGAATCCCGTGTTCCACGATCGATCCAAGCATATTGATATCAGGTACCACTTTATCTAGGATATGATACAGCGAGGCATCGTAAGGCTCGATCATATAGGAACTGATGAGCAGGTCGCGGATATTCTCACAAAGCCCCTGGGGAAGGTCAAGTTCCTAACCTTCCGTGAGAATCTTGGTATCGTGGAACGACTCTATGCTGGGGTATGCTGGGGGTCTTGTTGGACGATGAGCTCTGGGAGCTCTGGTGGGCTTTGGGGATAGCTTCTTCGAGCTATAAGCAACCACAGGGCTACACTTGCCGAACCTTGTTGGTGTGCTTCTGCCCCACCGCTATGATGATTGAGTTAGTTCACCTCTCATGATCTGTGCCCCGTATGCATCCTACCCATTGAGTTCAGGGCTCATGGGAAGTACCTCTCATTTGGCCAATGAGGTGGGAGAAGCTAGAGACTAGTAGCAAAGATTGATGAACGCATCAGAGATTGTCGTACTCTCCATCTAGGATGGCACAGTCCAACCACTTGATATGGGATCAAGTATACTGAGGTTTCGGACCTCTGATTGTCTTCGGGTTGGTATGAGACTCTTTGTGAGTCCTATAGAGGTTTCGGACCTCTGGAATAAATCTGTCAACCGAGAATGATGTCTTTGTGATTGACCCACTTCTGTTCTGAAATAAAGAATCTGGCAAAGCAAGTTACGACGGGATGACGCACGATGTTTGGATTGCACAGGTGGATAGAGTTCTCCCTAGTTGAGAGGGAGTGTTAATTTTGGACAACTAGGTCCAAACTCCATGTTGTGATGCTCAGATGAAGATGTCAATATTTTTATTGGATTCATCTTTCGGAGAGGTGCAAGATCTATTTTATTGGATTCCTCTTTCGGAGAGGTGCAAGATCAATCTAAAGATCATCTTGATCCGATGAGATGAACATTTATTTTGAATTTATTCAAAATATGTCCAGGTCAGTCTGAAGATTTTTTGCCCCATCAGTTGTGTCACACACCCTCATTGATGGATATATATTGGTCAACGTTGGAGGACATTTTCACTCATCTCATCCTCGCACATTTCTATCTCCTCATCTGATTGGTTCGATCACCTTGGAGGCTCTTCTCTTCACACGTGGGAAATCTCATCAAGCAGCACTTTTATGTTTTCGGCTTAGGGTTTCTGCAGCAGCGTTGACCAAAGAAACTCTCCCAAAATTTCGATTTTCCAAATGCACATTTTTGGCACCATTCCCAAGGCTAGACGTTAACTTTGACTTGGCTGCGTTGACCTAGATGATGTTGTTGTTTGCGTTGACCGTTAACTGACAATGTTGACTTTTGGGGTTGACTATTTTGGCTATGCTAGAGGGTTGTGTGACACTTCTGGTTGGCTGACCATATTGAGACTTTGTTGGTTGAAGCATCCTGTTGACCGTCGTAACGCACCAACACACTTATATATTTCTGGCTCATCTTCTATCGATCTACTGGTATGTTATATCGGCATTTAACTTTATTGTTTATGTGATTGCTGACTGATATTGAGATAAAAAGTAAGTTCCATCAAGCATAGAACATTTACAAAAAATTTCATGGAAGCTATAGTGTTGACACCTTGAATGACAAAGGACAATTACATGAGTCAGTCTAAGTTCATTGTTGGAGAAGGACATCTTGCAGTGATAGGTGGTAGCCCTCCAGCCGAAAGTTTGTCGTCACTAGAGCAACGCAAGAAGGCATTATATGGAAGAAGTCCCAAAGGAGTTGAGGAGCAACAGTGGGCAGTTGAGAGTTGTTCGCAAACGGAGTTGTGAACAACTCAACAGGAGTCTTTATGTGTTGAAGCGTTGAAGAACTAACGAAAAGCTAGAGAGCAGTTGAAGAAGCTGTGTTCTGTGACCTAAAGGAGCAAGACCATTGATAGAGGTAGGAGCTGCAGATTGGGAGCAGACAGACCAACGGTTGTGTTCAGGGTACGACAAGAGGAGTTGTGATTGTGCACACTACATCAGCTAGACCGTCAATGTATCTTGTTTAGGGCAATTTGGTTGTCATAGTTGTTGACGACAAATCCCTAGTTGTATTCTTGTATCAGTGGATGTATGAGGGCCATTATCCCTAGTACAGGAGCCCTAGAAAGTTGTATTACAGTTTGTTAATATAACGAAGTAAGGTTGTTGAAAATTGTAAAAAGTTGTCTATATTTTGTACGCTAGTAGATTTACTGTTGTATTTTGTTTCACTATGCAAAGTAGTTTGTTGTGGTATTTGGATTGGTAGTGTCAGTGATTCTAAGACCCTAACCTAGATTCTAGAATTGTGGAAAAACAATACCAAATTTTGTTGATTGGTAAAGCCTATACGAAATTTTGTTTGCTCAAAACAAATGAATTTGCCTCAAGTCCTAACTTAATTTCCTGCCTTGAACCAATCCCACAGTGATGAAACTGTCTTCTCATAAATTCATCTATATGCTACAGGACCTGCACCTTTGACTAGAGCTTGGATCTGCTACAAGAGTTGCATGATTATAGAATCTATATCTATTACAAGGGTCGGATCTACCACAGGAATTCACGAACTAACTCATGGGTTAACTATGCCCTTCATGGGGCTTGGATCACCTTCCTAACCACTGCAAAAACCCTAAGTCTGTCATAGAATTGCTCTAGGAACTTCAGACTACCTCAAAATGGTGATAATTTCACAGGTTGCCCTCAGGTTGACTGGTTTTGATCTTGGTTAGGTTTCAAGATTCTCGTTTGCCTCAAGAGTAATATCTCTTCGTCACGAAGCAACATATGTGGCCTCAAATTGGGACTATTCCAAGCTTGTTTGACTTAAGGAAATGACTTAAATTATCTTGCTTCAACTGTTGCCCCGAAAAGCATTCATTTGACATTAATATCTCCCTTAGATCATAACTTCTTCACAATCCTGTGCCAGAACATAGGAGAAATAAAGAGAAAATAAGTTGATCAACTAGGGTGGAATCTTTCACCACTAAAATTAATAGGAGAAAGGGGTCTTTAAACCCTGGAATCTTTCACCACCGAAATTAATAGGAGAAAAGGGGTCTTTAAACCCTCAGAGCCGCGGGCTCAAAGAAAATAGAGACAAATGATCCAATCCAATGATGATCCAAATGAATTCAACCATCTTATATCCATAGATTTCCTTGAGGGGATTCTTTCTTTTAATTAATCGAGTAAAATTCACACCAAACCCCAACTTTGATTTCTTTGCCCAATTGTCCCAAAACTCGCCAAACATTGGTATTTTGGGGTTTTTCCCCTATATCAATGACTATAGCCCACAATAAGCTACTTTGTCTATTTTTCAATTAATTTTGTGGGAGCATTACAAGTAGTACAAGGCTTTCCATTATCTTAGATGGTTGGACTGATACAAGACGCGGGCATTTGATTAATGTCATTACATCATCACTAAAAGGAGCCATGCTCATCAAAGCAGAAGAATGTTTGGATGAGGTAAAGGGATAGTAAGTTCATTGCTGAAATTTTAATTGCTACTATTGAACAAGTAAAGCCAGAAAATGTGGTGCAAGTTATCACAAAGAATGCACCTGTGTTTGCAAAGCTGCAGGATTAATTGTTGAGAGTCAATACAATCACATATTTTGGACTCCTTGCATTGTCCACGATTTGAATATAATTTTAGAAGAGATTGAGACAAAAACATAATGGATTAAGGAGGTCACAAGGCAGGCTAGGAAGATTATAAAATTCATCACCAACCACCACCAATCTCAAGCAATATATCAAGAATACTACAAATTGGAGTTGCTCAAAGTTAATGAGACAAGGTATGCCTCAAACTTCATCAGGTTGCATCGCCTTGTTGAAGTTAAAACTACATTAATGAGTATGGTGGTGGATTCAAATTGGGCTGAGTGGAGATAGACAGATTCAGAGAAGAGAAATACGGTAAGTAGGGTGTTCATTGATAAATATTGGTGGATCAAGATTTGTTTCTTGCTCAAGTTCACATTACCTACATTTGATCTTCTCCAAGATGTAGACATAGAGAAACCTTTCCTAGGAGAGGTTTATAATGGCATGGATACCATGGTTGAAGAAAACGTGGAAATTATTACACAAAAGGCTCTGATTCTTCCTTTTGTGGATTTTGATTTTGCTAAACAAGTGAGGTCCTTCATTGTTACGAGGTGGAATGGCTTCAAAACTCCATTGCACACTTTGGCACATGCTCTAAATCCATAATTTTAAGATGAAGAATTCATTGTTGAAGGCAATGGGAATAGGAAGGCCTCGCATAAGGGCTAGGAGGTGGCCAGTGGAGTGAAGAAATCCTTTCAAAGGTAGTTTCCAACTTCTTTACAAACTGATGTATGGGAGGAATTTGTCTATTTTGTTGTTGGATTAGAGGATTTTGCAGACATATTAGCTTTGGATGAGAGGAGAACCATGAACCTGGTTAAGTGGTGGACTTGTCATGGGGCAAATGGTGTTTATTTGCAGAGCATTTCCACTAGTATCCTATCACAAGTGACAAGCTCTTCATCAACCGAACGTAATTGGAGCACTTATAGTTTCATTCGCTCTGTAAAGCACAACAATAGGTTAGGATCATAGAAGGTTGAGGATCTTGTATACGTTCATTCAAAACTATGCCTTGTGTCTCATAAGGGTGAAAAATATACAAGTGAACCTCATAAATATTGGGATGTGGAAGCAGAATGTCCAAACTTAGAGCTCTCTCTTTCTATTCTTAATATTAGTATCATTGGTGATGCAAGTGGAAGTGAAAGTGCTAGTAGAGTTGCCTCTTTTGTTGAACAAGCATCTTGTTCTATCTTTGTTGATGAGGATGAGGATTTCTATGATTAATGATATGTTAATGTAGCCAATAATTGTCTTTAGCTCATATTTTATTTCATTTTTAGCACATATAGCCTCACGGATAAAGGTTGATTTTGGAGCCTTCGATGTAAAGCCTCATCTATAAAGGTTAATTTTAGGTTTTTGCATCGTGTAATCATCTATTGGAGTAAATATAGACTTGGTTTTCCTTCTAAAACATCATTTATATGTCTCATTCTTTCTTTTCGTGCAAGATAATGTTTTATTAATTCATTTTTTTTAATATATATATGATATTTCAGTCGGCGTTTCCATTTTGACGTCATGTTTCAGGCCATACCTGTTTCAGACACTTCTAGACGTTTCAACATGTGATGCAATTTAGGAAAGGACATATAATATGGGTGAAGGAGGCAGGTAAAAACTTCAATGGAATAATATTTAGTCATTTCAAAGGGGGGAGTTGATCAAGTGGAAAGGCATGCCTGGCCACTAAACGCAGGGAGTTAAACTCAGGACACTGGTCCCAAGAAAATATATATGAAGGTGAGGATTGGAATGACAAATAAAAAATATTTTCATCATGGAAACTATTGAGCAAACTTTAGAGGAGGATAACTTGATTGCCATTGATTATATAATCATCATCTATCATTCCTACAAGACCACTCAAGATCAAGTGTCAGCCAAATAATCACATTCCTTAATCTCAGTTTCAAGGAAGACAAAAGAACCACCCTTCACTGCATTGAATTCAATGGGAGCGCATCAATCTTGAGTTATAGATAAGGCCTTTCACTCTACACCTCAACTGCAATGAAATTTTGGGGAGTAGCCATCAATGTCAATAGAAGAAAAGGAAAAATATAGAAAGGGTCAAAAGATCGATGGTTATGACCACACAAGGTAGGGGTACTGATTGGCATTTGATAGGCAGAGACCCTACTTTGGAAGATGCTCTGGATCATCCACATGTGTCGACAACAAAAGAAGAAACACACCAGCCTTTTTATGTCAGATGGGAGGAGAAGAGGGTTAGACCAGGATTATGGCAATGATCCAAACACACCAGCCACAGTAGAAGAAGCATACCAGAATTTTTTGGCAGGTGGAAGGAAAGAAAGGTTAGGCCCCCTATCCTGCGGTGGCAGGTCCTGGATGGTCAAGGTAAAGGAGGAGCACTTTTGTTATTGCATCCTCCGAAGTAATCCACCATTCCTTGGTGGGGGTAGGGGGAAGTAATGAACCAAATGGACAAATACAAAGAAGTAGCCATATTTTTCTGGCAGAAAACCAGGAGAACCATTGTGAGTTGATTGAGAACTTACAAGATAATTTCTTCCAGAAGAAAAATATAGCAAAGATGCAACGATTAGGGAGATTGCAGAAGATCAAGGCCAACAAATCGAAATGCTCCGACGGATAAAGGACCTGGAAATAAGACCTCCGCAATATTCCATATCTGAAATGATATGTATAGGTTCAAAAGTCAAATATCCTTGGAAATGGACAAGCAGCTAGGAAATAGGCCAAAGTGAATCAGAGAAGAATAACCAGGGCAGCAGACCTCAGCACAACCAACAATCCAAGATTCATCAATACCAATGCCGTGAGGATGGTTTTGTTTTCTGTTTTCTATGCTAACTGGAGTTTTTTTTGGGTCAGTAAACATAACTTACAACGTTCCTGGTTTATCCCTGCGCAAATTTTGTCGATGGGCGTACTGCTAAGGTGGTGCATAAACTTGTAACCACGGCATTTAGAAACAATGGTAATTTAAGTCAGGAAACAAGTACAAGTGCAAAGGTCGTATTGTAAAAACTGGCATAAACTGATCCGTCTGTTTTAGGCATGTGGACATCGAACCAGATACCATAACAAGTCAGGAAAATCAGATCTGAATGAAAGAGACTGCCAGTTTACTTTTGGTTTGTCGGCGTAGATTCTTTTAATTCGCGGTAGAAAGGGAGCAGAAATAATTAAGCAGAGAAAAAATCTTGCTGCCGATGGCAGCGCAGCACAAAAAGGACTGTAGCTTTGTAACCACTGCGCTTCGGTCAGTCTTGAGTGAATAAATCGTGTTCCTTCTGTGTTCCGACGGAAAAGCTCTAATGCGAATTTATTGTAAACAATCGTGATTGATTTGCCATTCATTACTGATGTAGCGTAATAAATTGAATAATCTGTTCAAAATTAATGGTCTGCTATGTTTCCGGATATCTATTTATGCTGCTGAACTCTGTGTACCTACTGTATGTAATTATGTCTGTGTGTATTTAAATCTGTTTTGTAATTCCGCTCTCTATTGTAAATATGTTTCCAAATAGCTACCCACGCAGATCATTGGATACAGCGTGGATCCATTTTCTGTAGGAGCAAAAAGCAATGGAAGAAGAGACCATCCTTCAGTGTCTCTGATTTTATGATATATATGCATCTATTTGTCCAGCTCAGTACGAGTAATGTACTGTTTTATTTCGTTAGAAAAAAAGACAAACAAACAAAAGAGAATCAGAAGGATGTTCATGTGAAATTCTAAGTGCTCCTCGAAATCGCCAGGACTTCCTGTTCGCCATACCCTTTGAAACCCTAAAAACGAGACACCAAGCACACTACTTCTAGTAGCGACAGTCCTATACCCTAAAATCACAAAAAATTACAACACAATCTACCAGACAGACAACATTGAAGTATCCTAAAAACTAACATCGATTATATCTGGGCGTTCGTGGCCTGAGTCGCGGGTTCAAATCGCAAACAGGTATTTTCACTGGACACCAAAAAAACACAGAAACAAATAAAATGAGAATAAGTTGTACCATTGTTACGATGCAGACGTGGAGCCGCTGAAAAGACTCGTCAGTCGTGCGCCCTGGTCTCTGCTCTCCGTTCAAGCAAAAGACAACAAAAGACGGAGAAGACACCCTAAAATGTTATTTTAGGGTTTTAGAAAAAGGTTTAGAAAGCGAATATTTGTGATGATATTACATTCCTTTGAAATTAGGGTTTATGCGAAGGCGTTATCATCCATGGGCTAAAAGGATGGAGGTTCCTCCGTGGGTCCCAACTCCATTACATTTCTTTGGTATTAGGGTTTATACGAATGAGACTTTCTCTTACGAGTCTTTTCAAAGCTTAGGCTCAGTGTAGCTACTCAAGTTGAAAGCATGGTTTTAGAAAAAATTGCAAATTATCAAGTTGAAAGCATGGTTTCAGAAAAATTGCAGATTATATATGAAGTGGAAAAATTAATTTTTTACCAAAAGGTAAGGACTTTATAAATTTATATTTACATTTACATTTTTATTCTTATTAGTTAATGTTTTAATGTGTTTAAGAAGACAAATAATAGTGAGCATGATAAGTCTCTTGATCGGGGTGCCACGCGGACGCTGATGAGAGACGTGCGGTGTCACGCAGCGGCGTGCACCACATGGTCACTCAAGCTTAAGGATGGCAGCCGGTCGGTAGGCGATACTGTCACACACCGGTTCATTATGGCTGCCGACAACATCGCTGGAAGCCAACTAATGATGTCAAAGCGGCTTGGGAAACAGCGTCAACGTCAAAAGGGGTTAATGCAAGTTGCAGAACGGAAGGGGAGGATTGTTCTCGGGCGAAATTTGGAAGGAGGAGCAATGTGGAAGAAGGCTGAAGGTTTGTGACACCTGTTGGTTACCTGGTACGTGATTAATCTTCTTAAAATGAATACAGAGGTCAATCGTCTGGTTGGTAACACTGTAATTTTTAGGGTTGACATATATCCGCTGCTCAATTCGTCTGCTCTTGTTCACTGTCTTATTTTTTATGGAGGATACCAAAATTTAATGGGTTTGCATGTGGCTCATCACTATGGGTGCCTGTTGAATTATGGGTTCTGTTATAGTTTATAGTATGGTTTCTTTGCTTGCATGACCCTAAATCAAGGATATTTATGGTTTCCCGTTTTTATATCCCTCTGCTTAAGTCAATTGTTTGATGTTCTAGTGACTTTGGTCTGCCTGACCCCTCCTGTCAATCCGTAGACCGGCCCCTCCTGTCAATCCCTGTCATGTTGGTTTATACCCTGATTGTGCCCCGTTTGTGGTTTGTAATGAAGGAATGCGGGCTTTTGCGTCTCAGGCCTATGAGATAGCATGCATGGCCATGCAGGACCACCCTGTTAATAGCATTTGTGGTGTTTTTGTCCTTGATTTCGTCCACCCTCATTTCTTCAGTCAAGGTATAGGCTCTCTGCAAGGTCTATGGGATCAATTCTTTGTCTTAAGGTCTCAACATTTAGTCAATACCCTGACTCTGGTCTTAGAATTAGTTGGGTGGTCTATAGGAGCCTCTGTTCTATTAGATCGCACCCCCGTCCTCATGGGTTATGGGTTTGGGATTTGCGTCGTCCGAATTTAACCCTCTCTCTGCCTAAGCTTAAATTATATAATTCTACCACCCTCAGCAGGAATAGCAGCGATGTTTATTACTTGGTAACGAAGCCAGTTGTGGGCCCTATTTACTGTTGCATGCAAACAGTTATTGACTTTTTCTTGCCATATACAGGCCTCTTTAAACTAAAAACAGTTGTTCCGCAGTCACTGTCCAAGGAATTGCAATAGAACATTCAAGTGTTAGTACTTTGGAATACAAACATGGTAAAAGGGCAACTTGCCAAACACCAGGTCAAGGAAAAAGGAAACAATAACTTCTAAAGCCCATGGCAAGGCCTAGCAAGCAAGGCAGAAAATCAAAAGAAGAGGTTATGGAAAACCTCTTTGATGTTTACTCTACAGGTAATCCTCCCCAAGTCTGCAATCTTATTAAGGGCTTGGAGAGAGACTGTAACAACAAAGAAGAGGAGATAGACATACAGGAGGAAGCCATGGACTTCATTAAGGACCCTGGAAATACAAGAGGGAGATTGTCCCTTTTTCATCAGTCCATTCACACTTACTGGAAACTCAAATACGTGTTGGCCAAGGTGTCATGAGCTTACAGGAAATGGGAGGAGATCCCCAAGTGGTTTCAGTTCTGCAAGAAATAAAAAAAGAGATTCAGGAGATCTGTGTTTCGCAGCATCATGCTGCAGCTCATCTTGGAAGAATTGAGCGTTAGTTGCAAACAATGCATCAAGTGGATATGTCGGGCTCTAGTGTTAAAGACCTGGCACCTGTTGAATCCTCATATGACTGACTAAATATTTCCTTGGTATTCTTATGTATTTTGTAGATATCATATACTGTTTACAGTTAGACTTGGTTAGGAATAGTAGAATGGACATAGAGGTTATCAAAAGGCTGAAACTTTTCCAATACTGGATGGCATTTAACTCTTTAAGATGGCCAACAGATTTGGTTTCCTTTGGCTAGGTTGAGGCCATCAAGTTTTGATTTGTTGCAACCTGTCTCTTTTTTGATAAATAGAAAATAGAAAGGTACTGCTAAATTTACAAACAAACAAAAATAGTGAGCATGATAAGTATAGTTATTTACATCTTGTTCACGTCCAATTTTTATGCAAATAATTGTTTAAATTATGGTGGGCAATATTTGATATTATAAATATGTTATTTACTTGAGTATGAGTTATTATTCAAAGATTTTAATTTTGGGTGGTTTTACTATGAATCTTAACAATGAAAAATATCTAAAAATCATGGCATAAATTTTCCAACTACATCCAAAGTTTATGACAAACAAATATGAGGAAGTTATCTGCAATTGTATTGTATAAAGACTACAATGAGACCTTCAAGTTATGGGCCAATCAAATGTTTGAAAAATATTTTTTCAATAATATTGAAAAATATATATTTATTTTTCAAAGTTAAACATTATAACTTACATTCGCCAATGTTAAACTAATAGTGATCAACATGCAAATCTATATATTGTTAGAATCCTAATAATATTGAGTTGAAATTAGAGAAGATATTTTATAAAAATATTGTTTTTTAATAACTTAATACATTTAGGGGTAGGAGTTTGAATGGATTTGCAGTCTCGCTTTTCCTACAGCCTCGACGATTTATTTTAGAGCTCCACGTCAATCAACCAAATTGTCTTGGGCTTGTTTTCTCCCCCTCTACTCCCTAGCCCCATCCCTTTGGCACAGTGGCAGATCCATGTGATGCCCTATTGGAGGGAGGATGAGTTGGACTACACGTTCAACCCTGTATCCAGCCATATTTTCATCTCACAACTTGAAGTTTTGACATGTAGTACTAGCGGCTAGACACTTCCCTCTACCATATTGCATAGTGTCTTTTCAGCTCCTACACTTAAATCCCCCCCCCCCTGATTACGTCCTTCCCTACTTCCTCATCCACAACAGAGTTTCCATCGCCCTCCCTTCCATTTCTCGGCTCCCCTCTTGCCTCATGCGACACAAAGACCGTCTTTCCCTTGGTGTTATGTAAGTCCTTTATACCCCCCACTTCAACCCCTAACCTAGGTATGATTTCAACATTTTCTCCTCTCAATGATTCATCCAAGCACATGAAGAAGTGCAATTAGCAACACCAAGGGCTAGTCAGTATCATTGTAGGTGAGGACATCACGTTTACTTAGGTACTAGATTTATTTGGTAAAACTATGACACACATATATCCAAGCCACTCATATTGAGTCAAGGGGAAAGAATGCCAAGGAGAACTTCTCAAATATATTAGTTTAGCCACTTGAAGGAAAGCCCAAAGGAAAGGGTATGGTACAAACACCTATAGTGAATAAAGAACACAAGAAGCTTTCAAGTTCACATTGCAAAAAGGAAGGACATGTTGATGCCAAGTTTTGGAAACTTCATCCAAAATTGAGTGTTAACACAGTTCTAAGCTAAGTCATGGGTAGGTTTTAAATTTTTTATTTTTAGGATAAAATTTGTAAATACCGAAAATTCTAGCAGCGTTTATTTTAGCCATTCTCGGACAATATTTTAAATCTATTTTGTGTTTGTTTTTCATTAACCCGATGCTACCAGAAATTTCGGTAACCTCCCATGTTTTAAAAATAAAAATAAAAAAGTGCATCCGCTTTGTGTTAAGCCACATGTTCCCGTTTTCAACTACGTCTTAAACTTTTATCATGAGTTAGGTCATGTGATAGAAAAGGTTTAAGTTGAGTGATGTTAAGTTGAGTCGTGGTTATATGTGGAGCAAGCTAGGTGTCAATCCGCAGTTAAGAAAAGCCAATCGTTGTTTGTCATGTCTATCAGCTGAGTCGTTTCATCCACATGTCGAGGTATGTATTAAGTGTTAAGGTAGATCGTGGATCTGCAGTTTTAATGTGATGACCGTTTGGATTGATCGTGCATGAACGTTGCCGAAATTTTAGGCCTGTAATAAGGATACGACGGAGGTGACTGCCAGCTCTAGCTCCACTCATCTCCAGCCACCTATAGCATATCATCTGAAACACCACAACCAACTAAAGTTAATCATGACTACTACAAAGTGTATTCTACGGTCCAAGTTATTTCCCATTATGAAAAAACTCATGCATGGAAAGGTGAACCAGCATATATTTTTAAACCACCGAAAGAAAGGGAAAACCATTAGTTTCGAGTTTAACTTTTGGTAAATGAGCAGCTCCAGTGAGGAGCTTGAGGAAGGAGACCCAGATTCAGAAAGATTGTATTGAAGACATAGGAACACTTGCTAGGTGAGCTCTCCTAATCTTGACACCTATCAGATTACGGCAAACAATCTTTCTTTATTACTGAATATGACTAAGAAAGGATGACAACTAAAACACATTGAACCCCATGGAGCTTATCTAGTTGATGTTAATCCAAATGTGAGAAGGTTCTTTATTCAGGCGGGGTGGTATCCATTGTGTTCGAGACTAAGAAGCTCTCATTTAGGAGTAGCTAAGGAATTTGCACTTTTTTTAATGGGCAGGAAGCAAATGTATATGACCTCAAGTTGCAGGTATCAATAGAGTCTATTGCTAAAGCTTTCGACCTTCCACGGGAATGAGAAAAATGGTTCAAAGGCCAAGTCAACACTATAGGAGACCTCAATAGTTTCATTAAATTTGGACACAAAGACCCTAACTGAGCTAAGGGAATTACCAGCAGTTACCTCAAGAATGAATGGGTTGAGACTGTCAGGCTCACCAAAATTTACCTCACATGTGAGAGAAGATATATTGTTGTTTTTCTTTATCATGTGAGATTTGTGTTTCATACTACAGGTATGAAGACCTTCAACCTACCATTCTTTTTGCTAAAGAGCTTGTCAAATATGTCAGCTAGGATACAAACTTATACAGCTGCATTAGAATATAACTTATATCATCCATCTCTTATTAAAGTATTGGTTGAGGAAAAACTCAGGAAAAGAAACCAATCATGGGAACATTTTCTATTTTACAGGGCAGGCCAACCTGCACCTACACCAGATATTCCAACTCGGCTATCTCCAACTTCACAGCAACATCCTCAGCCTACTAAGCAGAAAGAGAAAAATTAGAAGCCAATTACTTCATCAGTTGGTAAGAGGACTAAGAGAAAGGCTAAGAAGGAGAACATCCACAAAAAGGCTAAAGGCAGAAAAGAAAAGGTTCCTTCAACCAAGATTGAAAAGAAGTTGGAGAAAGGAGAAGGTTCATCAACCAGTAAGCCCAAATCAATGAAGATGGTGCCTCCCATTTCTCCTTTTCCCAAGGTTTATACCAGAGCACAAAGAGGAAAGTCTGCAACTGCTATCCAAAGCACAGGTGCTACTAAAAGATTCAAAAGCAGACATTAAACAAAATATTATGATATCGGCCCACTAAGTCTGATGAGGAGCTTCTAAAAGATGCAAGGTATGATATTAGTGGCAAGAGAAGGAAAAAGAATGTAAAACCAGTCGCTGGTAGTAGGAAAAGACACACCAGAGGCAGCAAAAAGTTTAGGTTCAAGTCTAAAGCCCTGCATAATCCAAGTTTGTTGACAGAGGTCATAGATATAGGGAAGACATCTGAAGGGTTACAAATTGTAACTCCTTAAATTGCAAGGAATAGTGAGTCCAAGAAGAAATACAAAGGCAAAGCCCCTTTAGACTAGCAAATAGAATCATCAAAAAGAAGAAAAAATCAAAAATATTCAAAAGAGAAAAAGGCTATTGCCAAAGAAACAGCCACGCAGGCCACAAGATCAAAATTCGTTGTTGACAAACAATCAGACTTGGACAAGCTTGCAGAAGTTACAGCCCATATGGAGGAGAGGTAAAAGGTTTTCCTAATAAAATACTTTTTTGCCTACTAATTACATTTTTTAATAGCAACTCAATTTTCAGAGTGTATAAGTCTGCACGGGATTTTCAAGTATTTGTTGTGCATTTTTAAAAGATAAACTAAGAGCTATCGAAAATTCTGATATCATTACATTTTTTGCGTGGTTACAGGTTTTTACCGAAATGTTCGGTAGCGCCTGTTTTAAATGATTTTGACAGTTGTCAACAGAGTTTCCAAGCAAGTTCAGGAATGATAAGGACTCGTAACGATATGGATATGTCAAGTGATGGTTGATAAGCGGTTATGAGGTTGTTAAAGGTCATAATTAATGAAGACACATGGTTATTAAAGAATCAAGGTCATGGAGAGACAAATCACCAGAAAAAGGGGTGACATGTCAACACAACCCAAACTATCTTCTCTTTTCGTATTTACATCTGTCGTGTTAGTTAGATTTCGATGGGATATATCTTTAATGTCCTATAACACCTATATAATGTGAGGAAGAGTGATTCATTCTTTTTAGGAGAGATGTAGTTGGTGCCTCTCTCTCTATAAATATCATCTATAAATACCATTTCAGGCTTGGATGTTGGTCTACCTGAAGACTTATTATAATAAATAAAACTCCTTTTTGCACTTAATTCTCGAGGATTTTGTGATTCAAGGACTATCTAATGTATGGTGTGTTTCTCTCATTGTTTTATTCTTATGATTTATGAGTTGCAACAACTAGTAAAGTGTGAGTAAGAGAATTGTTAGAGGATCTAATAGTTAATTATTTGTTGCTTAGTTTCCAATAAATCATAATATATGTTGTGTACAGCATGTTAGTGAAGGTTTCATGAAAGATTTATGAAATACTTTATGCATGTACTCTGCTTTATAAATGTTGTTTCCTTTACATAAAACGGAGTTTGTGTAAAAGGCTACTTTTACAGTTGTGTGACTTATTTAGGATATGCATATTTCTTAGATTGAGTACTAGCTATCTGTGATCTTTCATTTGTTACAATCTACTCCCCTATACTACCAATTTACCCATTCAATTTATACTTGCCACAACTTGCCAAATGCAGGAAAGTCTCAAGGAATAAAGATAATTTCAAACTCTTTAAGAAGCCATCCCACCACTCAAAACCTTTAAATTTGAAATGAACTATGATGTGTAAGACTTACTCCTTTGCAGTCAAAGAGTGACTCCTTGCGCTAACACCTTTGGTGTCATTGCTAGGGAGATGAATTGAAGTTTATCCCTGGGTGAATGACAAAGTAATAAGTCTGGTTCTGAGGTGTACAATTCAAACTGTCTTTTTAGACTACTTTACACCTAGTGACTCCATTGTTGAAGTTCTGGAACCTAGAAGGGCTAGAACTAGAGCTAACCCATATTACCCTTTGAGAATCCCAGTTCCTGACCCTTAAAAGCTAATCAAGAAAAAGAGTAAAAGAAAGTTTTTTTCCTCTGCTACTTTTTCCTTAAAGGTTGTCCTTAAAGAAGTGTTGCAAACTATCTCCCTTGATTTTACAGAAAACTCTGTACCGCCCTTGTTTTCTAGCCAACAAACAGTCTCTACATCAAATTTTGGTGCTTCATCATCTATTGTTCACAATCCACCAATTGTTGTTACACAAATCCCAGTAGCTCATACCATGGCAAGTCTAAACCCACCCCTAACCGAATGGATGCAATTATTGTTGCAAGGTATGCACCTTTGATTTTACCTCAACCTATGAATGCATTACCTATAGGAGGTTATCTTAAGTATATGCCTAAATTTAGTGGTGAGGGAGAGGTAACGGTTGAAGAACACCTTGCTGATTTTTATGCCTATGTTGACAATCTGAATATTGAGCATGAAGATGTTTGGATGAGAGTTTTCATTCAAAGCCTTGAGGGTGATGTTAGAAAATGGTTCAGATCTTTGACAACTAGTAGCGTTAATGGAATTGAAACCCTAGATGATACATTTTTAAGGAAGTGGGGTGATAAGAAAGAATTTTTGTATTATATATGAATTTGGTGCAATCAAAAGAAAAAGACGGAGAATCAGTTTCAGATTTTTTAAAGAGATTCAATAAGATGTATAGCAAAATACTTACTGAAGCTTCATCCAAAATCACTTATGTTGGTGCCTTTGATATTGACTTTTGTTTATCACTGAGAGAAAAAATATCTACAACACTAACACAAATGCAGGACAAGGCACTAGAGGTAGAATCTAATGTATTAACAGCTGATAGGCTCAAAGGAGGGATTGACAGAGAAAAAAAGAAGCAAAAAGTTGAAGTTTCATCTTCAGGAACTTCTGACATAGATCCTAAGCTAGATGAGCTGACCAAGATGGTCAAGTCATTGACCAGTAAGATGTCCAAGATCAAGATGGAAGCAACACCAACTACTACTATAAATGTTTCATTTGATCAGCATAATAGGTAGCAGTTTAGAAAACCCAACGCTCCTAAAATCTTGCAGCGAGAAAGAAGAGATGTTGATGATCCAAAAGTGCAACCCCCTTTACATAATGCTTTATTTGAGGATGAAGAGGAAGCTGAAGGGTTGGAGAAAGGTGTTGATATCAATTGTCTGGGATATAAAGAAGGGTTGATTCATCTTACACAAGCAAAGTATGAAGATTTCATGTCATATGACCAGAATAATGAAGTGAGTTCCGATCATTCCATGATTGCAGTTGATCATCAAAGTAGATACAGTCTCAGATCAAAGAAGATTGATGATAACTCCAACCATGTTAAACAACTAGAGAAGAATAAGGATGCAGTTAAAATTACAGCAGAAAAGCAAGTGGTTGAACCAAGCAGACCAAAAATTTCGGTAGCAGTTAACCCTCCTTCACTTGAGGTAAAAGTTGCTCACATATTGCCCCCTATTTTCAATTTCGAGAATGATATACAAAATACTATGTTGAGATTGCAACAAGATGATGAGCTTAGTGGAAAGGAGTCACCTTCACTAAGTGGGCCCGCAGGCTATTTTTGGCGCAAAGTCTATTTTTAGACTATGTCTATTTTTAGACATATGGATCATGTTCTATGAGTTGCAGGATGCTATTTGTGGATGGTTGGTCAAGTCGGAAAAAATAGATGGACTATTTTTAGACATATTGGGCGGAATCTATTTTTAGATTGCCAGTCTAAAAATAGATATGTCGAATATTATTAGCTCTTAATAATATTTGGACCTTAAACATTGTCTTATCCTCTTGGAGCACTTCAGTTCGAGTCACGGATGTGGCACATGCAGCTGACAAAAGGAATTATGCTATTCATAGGGTTTCGTGGAGCTATTGTATGGTTGACTTCAGTTAGAACTCATGTGACAGAGTTTGGTGGAGTTGATGAGACAGTTAATGGAGTTGTGTTCAGTTTAACTTAGTTGAGCTAGTTGTATCTAGTATAACTGATTGATACAATTAGTGAGAGTGGTGTGAATTAATTATTAATTAATTCACTAATTATAAACTCATTAATCAACTAAAGAATACATCAGTTAACTTCAGTGCATGGACAGTTTCAGTGGAGACCAGTGAAGAGGTAGGTGAAAGAGCAGTGTGACTATACTGGTGCATGAGTTTGCACCACACATTGATGGAGAGGCCAATGAGGATTGCGCAGTACATACTAGTGGGATTCGAACCTGGATCTTGGTATTATCCATATTGGATTGCACAGTAGAGGCAGGCTAACAGGTGGAGCAGATTGGAGCATGTGTTTTGTATGATCTGAGCTTGTGTAGTGTGTAACAATTGGAGATTGTACTGAGAGCTTGTGAGGAGTTTTTACAATGATTGTTACATGATATCTATCATTATAATATACAGATAGTTGGGGGTTTTCAGCTTTAAGATTTCCCATAAATACTGTGTTTATATGTGTGATTGTTTATGGTTTTAATGTGCGCATGCGATTGTTTATATTTCCGCAAATTGATGATCAATAGTAGAAGAGGTTATGTATTATGCATGAAGCTCAAATAGTGTATGATCAGGATAATCTTGGTGAATAATTTAACATTTATTCAATTTTCTACATGGTATCAGAGCAATATTGATCATTGGAGAAATTGCAAGACATTGAAGCAGTTGAGTTTTGTGCTGGTGGAATTCGAATTTGCAGCAGTGTTTTCTTGGTGTCGAAGTTGAGATGTCTTTCAACGGATTGCGATTGGAGCATGCCCTTGAGGGCAACTCGAATTATATTGCATGGAAGGATAGGATGGAGGCGGTGCTAGATGACAATGGGTTGAAGGAGTTCATAGATGCTAAAGTCCCAAAGCCTACTTCTAGCGATGCTGCCGTAATTGAGGCTTGGAAAAGAAGACAGCAAAGTGTCGAAGGATTCTGTTGGAGGGCGTGAAGGATCACATAGTGTCCAGCCTGCATGGTAATGCTTCTCCATTCTTGATGTGGAAAGCCTTGACAGATTTATTCCAAAGCAAGAGCAACCAGAGGAAGTTGGCGCTCAAGGATAGACTTAGAAACATAAAGATGGAGAAAGGCGACAGTATGCCCAAGTACCTCACGAAGTTCACCCAATGCAGGGATGAGCTGGTAAGTGTGGGGGTGACTGTTGATGATGAGGACTTGGTGAGCTTAGCTCTCCTTGGGCTTCCGAAGAGTTGGCACTCCTATCAGGACTCTGTCAATGGTCGGGAGAAATTGCCAGGATGGGAGCGACTTTGGTCGGATCTTGTGCAAGAGGAGATAAGGCGGAGTACCAGGGATGGATCTTCATCAAATAACTCTCATGAAGAGAATTGTGCTTTGGCTACCAAAGCAAATAAGGGGAAGAGCAAGAAAGCTTCTCATTCTGGTGCGAAAGGCAAGAAGCAGGACATGTCCAAGGTGAAGTGCTTTCACTATCACCAACGCGGACATTATGCCACAAATTGTCCGCAGAAGAAGAAAAATAAGCAGGTTGCTGGATCTGCAACTGGAGAGGCCTTAGCCTTGCAGTTTGAGCTGGATTTTTCGCTGATCGCATGCTTGGTTTCAAGTGTGATGGGTTTAGTGTGGTTTCTGGACAGTGGTGCATCTTTTCACATGACAGGAGATTGAGATTTGTTTACTGATCTGGATGAGAAAGATCTTGGAGTGCACATCGAGATGGGCAATGATGGTAGATATAGTGTGACCGGTATTGGTACCATTTCCTTTGAGAGGGAGTTTGGTAAACCATTTGTATTGAAGGAAGTGATGCATGTTCCAGGATTGAAGAAGAATCTTATCTCTGTGGTGATGTTACAAGACAAGGGATATGATGTTGTCTTTAGTGAGGGAAAGGCTTTCCTGTGCAGTAAGGCAACTTGGTGAGACAGGAGGATGAGGGGTTCGAGTTAAGAACCTTTATCAGTGCGAGGTAGATGAGCTGCCTTTGAAGAAGACCATGCAGCGAGGAATGAAGTGAAGTAGACGGGATGAGTAATAGGGATTATGGCACGAGAGATTGATGCTATAACATGGAGCTTATAAATCTTTTGCGAGGATTTCTCTAATGGGCTTCCTAAGGGCACTCTTGCACAGTCAGATCGGTGCAAGGGGTGTACTTTAGGGAAGTATGTGAAAGCCACCTTTCACGAGAAGGATAGTCGCGCCACGACGATCCTTGAGAGAGTTCACACAGACGTGTGTGGTCCTTTCTCAGTTGCTTCGACAACAAAGCACGGGTATTATGTGATCTTTGTTGATGATTTCTCTCGAAAGTGCTGGATCTTCTTCATGCAGAAGAAGAGCGAGACATACTCAAAGTTCTTTGAGTTCAAGGCACTGGTTGAGAAAGAATCGGGGAAGCAGGTGAAGGCTCTTAGGAGCGACAATGGTGGTGAATTCATCTCTGGTGAATTCAAGGACTTTTGCAACGCAGAAGGAATTCGAAGAGAGCTCATAACACCTCATAACCCACATCAAAATGGGGTTGCTAAGCGGAAGAACAGAACGATCGTGGGTGCTGCACGGGCGATGTTGCATGATCAGGGCCTTCCCATACACTTGTGGGCTGAGGCATGCAATACTGCAGTATATGTGTAGAACCGTTGTCCTCACAGGATACTTGGCATGAGTACACCCGAGGAGGCATTTTCTGGTAAGAAGCCTGATATTTCCCATTTGAGGATTTTTGGTTCACATGTTTACATTCATGTGACGAAGGATGCCAGGAAGAAGCTGGAGCCGACTGCGGAGGTTGGGATATTTTTGGGGTACACTGATACACCCCACAACTATCGTGTGTATTTTCCAGACAGTCGCAAGACTGTTGTGCGACGGGATATAAAATTTTAGGAGGAGAAAGCCATGAAGTGTTCGCTTGAGAGGGAGCCACACTTGCATGCAGATGAGGAGCTATTAGTTCCTAAGGATGAGTCTCAGGATGTGGATCAGCCACAAGATGAGGTTCATGGAGTGGAAGAGACCACTCAAGCAGTGCCAACCATCAGAGGGTGCAAGCGCACTACATAAGCTGAGCGACTGGCTCAAGATGCAAAGAAGGTTGTAGGAGCACCTACATCACAGTGCAGACAGAGACAGTCACTTGACCGGTATACTGGATACATGGCTCTTATGAGCAAGTGTATCATGACAGAGCCATCCTCTTTCGAGGAAGTTGTGGAGGACCCCGCATGGGTAGATGCCATGGTGGAAGAGTATGATTCGATTGTCAGAAACAGTGCATGGGAGATTGTCTCGAGAAGGCAGGAAGGGAAATCGGTGGTGGGTTCGAGCTGGATCTACAAGAAGTAGAGCGACGACTAACGAGTGTGGAGAGAGTACGAAAGATTGCCAGAGGCTTCTCACGAGATAGGGGATCGATTATGTGAGACCTTTGCATCGATGAGTATTCTTCCATACGAGACGATTCTTGCTCTCTGTTGTGAGATGGGGTTCCACATTCATCGAGATGGATGAATGGATGTGAAGGTGCACATTCCTCAACGAGTGATTGAGGAGGAGACGTGGGTGGAGGCGGCCAAAGGTTTCGAGAGATCTGCAGTGGTGGCCTTATGCGGAGGCTCAAGGAGCGTTGTATGGGTTGAAACAAGCACCTCGTGCATGGTACACAACGATAGACGGTTATTTCACCGAGACTTGGATTCTCCAAGAGTGAGGCGAATCCAAACCTGTACCAGATTGTGGTGGAGGGTAAGTTCTTGATCATTGTACTTTATGTAGATGATTTGATTTTGACAGGTGATGAGCTGTTGATACTCTCATGCAAGGAGGATCTTGCAAAAGAGTTTGAGATGAAGGACTTAGGCCTCCTTCATTATTTCCTGGGATTGGAAATTTGGCAGCGCAGTGATGGACTGTTTGTTTCTCAGGGTAAGTATGCCCAGGAGATACTGGAGAAGTTCAACATGCATGGCTGCAAGCCTGTTGATACTCCTCTTCTTGGTGGTTGGAGGAAGGAGGATGCTACTTCGACGGAGGTAGTGGATGCCACTGTTTATCGACAGTTGGTGGGGTCGCTTATGTATCTGGTCAATACACGACCCGATATATGCTATGAAGTTAACCAGCTTTCACAAGCTATGGTTAAGCCTACCAAGCTCTTTTGGAAGGCGGGGAAGCATGTATTGAGATATCTCAGAGGCACATTGAGATATGAATTGTGGTACAGACAGTCGGATGAGGTGAAGCTAGGTGGCTTCACGGATGCAGATTGGGCAGGGAGCCCAACGGACAGAAAGAGCACATCTGGAGGGATTTTCAGTATCGGGTCGACATCAGTTTCTTGGTACAGCGGGAAGCAGAGATCCGTGGCACTCAGTTCAGCAGAGTCCGAGTATATGGCAGCAAGTTTTGGCTGCATGCGAGGCTATATGGATGAGGAAGATCCTGGTCGGGTTGTTCGGTTCACACTTAGAGCCTACTGTGATTTATTGCGATAATCAGAGTTGCATAAAACTCTCGGTTAATCCAGTATTTCATGATAGATCTAAACACATTGACATCTGGTATCATCATATCAGAGATTGTGTGCAGCAGAGAATCATGTTACTTTCATACATTCCTACGGAGGATCAGGATGCTGATATCTTGACGAAGGCGCTCACCAGGAGAAAATTCGAATACCACAGAGGCAGGATAGGGGTTGCAGATAATCCATATCTTGTTGAGAGGGAGTGTTGAGATTGAAACAAGATGATGAGCTTAGTGGAAAGGAGTCGCCTTCACTAAGTGGGCCCGCAGGCTATTTTTGGCGCAAAGTCTATTTTTAGACTATGTCTATTTTTAGACATATGGATCATGTTCTATGAGTTGCAGGATGCTATTTGTGGATGGTTGGTCGAGTCGGAAAAAATAGATGGACTTCTATTTTTAGACATACTGGGCGGAATCTATTTTTAGATTGCCAGTCTAAAAATAGATATGTCGAATATTATTAGCTCTTAATAATATTTGGACTCTAAACATTATCTTATCCTCTTGGAGCACTTCAGTTCGAGTCATGGATGTGGCACATGCAACTGACAGAAGGGATTACGCTATTCCTAGGGTTTAGTGGAGCTATTGTATGGTTGACTTCAGTTGGAACTCATGTGACAGAGTTTGGTGGAGTTGATGAGACAATTAATGGAGTTGTGTTCAGTTTAACTTAGTTGAGCTAGTTGTATATAGTATTATTTGAAAATGGCAACAAGAAACAATGAAGGAGGCCTCCTGAAACATCTTTCCTGATCCTAGTTGGAAAGTGATCACCTAAACTAGGTGGGGACCACACATGTGATTTTTGTCGGAAAAATCTATTTTTAGACATATGGAGCATGGTTCAGGGATTGCATGTATGAGATTCTTGGAGTATGTGTCATGTTGGTAAAAATAGATGGGACTCTATTTTTTAGGTCAAAGAGGTCAAAGGCTATTTTTAGACTGCCTCTCCTAAAAATATGGAAGTCGAATATTATTACCTCTTAATAATATTTGGACTATAAACATTATCTTATTCTCTTGAAGCACTTCGGTTTGATGCCTGGATGTGGCACATGCAGCTGACAGAAGGAAATACGCTTTTCCTAGGGTTTAAGTGAAGCTATTGCATGAAGACTTCAGTTAGAACTCATGTGAGAGAGTTTGGTGGAGTTGATTGAGGAAGTTAGTGGAGTTGTATTCAGTTTAACTAATCTAAACATAATTGAGCTTTTTGTATCCAAGTTAACTAATAGATACAATTAGTGAGAGTGGTGTGAATTAATTATTAATTAATTCACTAATTAAATACTCATAAATCAACTAAAGAATACATCAGTTAACTTCAGTGCATGGACAGTTTCAGTGGAGACCAGTGCAGAAATAGGTGAAAGAGTAGGTTAACTATCGGTTGTGACTATACTATTGCTATTTGCAACACACAGATGGGTGGAGTAACCCATGAAGATTGCGCAGTTTAGGCTGGGTGGTTTATCTATATAAAGAGGCCATCCCATAGCTTGAAAAAGCAATTCAAGTTGGCTATCAAGTGGCTAAAGGTTGGAGCATGAGTTTTGCTAGATCTAGCTTGATAGTGTGTAGCAAGGGAGGTAGTGCATGAGAGCTTGCAAAGAGCTTTGTACTATGATTGTTACATGATCTCCATGACATATAATATACAGATAGTTGGGGTTTTCAGCTTTAAGCTTTCCCATTAAATATTGTGTTCATATGTGTGATTGTTTGTGGTTTTAATGTATGCATGCAATTGATTTTATTTCCGCATGTGATGATCAATGGTAGAAGAGATTCTGTATTATGCATGAAGCTAAAATAGTGTGTGATCAGGAGAATCTCGGTGGATAACATATCAGTTATTCAAATTTCTACATGGTATCAGAGCGATATTGATCATTGGAGCAATTGAAAAGCGGTTGAGTTTTAGGATAAACTCAAAAACATAAAGATGGAGAAAGCCGGAATTGCCACAAATTGTCCACAGAAGAATTGTTGTGTTATATAATTTTCTACATGGAATGAGAGCGAGAATTTTTGGGTGCGCGAGTTTGTAGGGAATATCTGAAAATTTTTGGTGAAATATTTTCAGAAACAAATAGTATATTTGGATTCCTTGCGAAAAAATACCCAAATTGAAAAAAAAAATCGGTCGAATCGGAGCTCGAATGAGGGAGATATCATCGATTTAAAATCAGCTCTTTTGTTAGAAAATTTTGCGACGGCGGGACAATTGCAATGTGCGCGAGCCAAGAATCTACATGCACTGAGGTACAAGATGCATGAAAAGCTTTGAAGAGCAAAGTAGAGGTTAGTGACTTGGTGGTTGAGAGGGATCCTCTCAACATGCAGTGTGAGAAGCAGTCTCAAAAGGTTGTGGAGCAGCCACAACTGGAGATGCAGAAGAATCTTTATAGATTTGATGTAGATGGGATTTCTACGGAGCTTCCTGCTGATGGGAAGTGCATGAAAGGCATGCAACTGATGCTTGAGAGGGAGCAAGTTTTGCATGCAGGTATTGAAGTAGATGGGATGTCTACGGAGCTTCCTGCTGATGGGAAGTGCAAGGAAGACATGTAACTGAAGCTTGAGAGGGAGCAAGTGTTGCATGCAGGCGAGAAAGACATGCAACTGAAGCTTGAGAGGGAGCGGGTTTTGCATGCAGGTGATAGTGAACCTCGGAGTGTGGAGCAGCCACAAGAGGATCATGGAGTGGAAGAGACCACTCATGCAGAGAAATTTCGTGCCAGATGGGCAGAGGGAGTGCATGCAGCTATACCACCAGGTGAGAGGTGGGGCGACATGCATGATTAATCCCAAGAGGAGATTTCTGGGCAGATTCATGAGATGGTGTGGATCTCATGGATTGAACATGGCTACGAGGTGCCCACAGCGCAGCAGTAGCAAGATCAGTTGGAGTGATGCAAGCAGATCAAAGTGACAGTGTCGGATACTGGAGCGCGGATCAGAGTTGACAGCAAGTGCAAGAGTGCATGGGTGCAAAGAGTTCAACAGCGCAGTGGTTCCTGATGACATGTGCAGTTGGCCAAGCAGAAGTCGAAGACTTTGATGATAGATGCTAGATGCATCAAGACTGATTGAGTTGTTTGGAGCCTATTCAGTTTCAGAGGAGTTGCAGAGCAGATGCATGAGTTTGCATGGTGCATGAAAAGGGTGCATGGCATATGCATGGAGTTGCATGGTGCATGCATGAGTTTGCATGGCGCATGCAAAGGGTGCATGGTAAATGCATGGAGTTGCATGGCGCTTGTGGAGGTTGCAGGGTGAATGCATGGAGTTGCATGTCGCATGCAAAGACAGTCCTTTCTTGTTGAGAGGGAGTGTTGAAAATGGCAACAAGAAACAGTGAAGGAGGCCTCCTGAAACATCTTTCCTGATCCTAGTTGGAAAGTGATCACCTAAACTAGGTGGGGACCACACATGTGATTTTTGTCGAAAAATCTATTTTTAGACTATGTCTATTTTTAGACATATGGAGCATGGTCCAGGGATTGCAGTATGTTATTCTTGGAGTATTGGTCATGTTGGTAAAAATAGATGGACCTCTATTTTTTGGACCTATAGGTCGAAGTCTATTTTTAGACTGCCTATCCTAAAAATAGGGAAGTCGAATATTATTAGCTCTTAATAATATTTGGACTATAAACATTATCTTATTCTCTTGAAGCACTTCAGTTTGATGCCTGGATGTGGCACATGCAGCTGACAGAAGGAAATACGCTTTTTCTAGGGTTTAAGTGAAGCTATTGCATGAAGACTTCAGTTAGAACTCATGTGACAGAGTTTGGTGGAGTTGATTGAGGAAGTTAGTGGAGTTGTATTCAGTTTAACTAATCTAAACATAGTTGAGCTTTTTGTATCCAAGTTAACTAATAGATAAAATTAGTGAGAGTGGTGTGAATTAATTATTAATTAATTCACTAATTAAATACTCATAAATCAACTAAAGAATACATCAGTTAACTTCAGTGCATGGACAGTTTCAGTGGAGACCAGTGCAGAAATAGGTGAAAGAGCAGGTTAACTATCGGTTGTGACTATACTATTGCTATTTGAAACACACAGATGGGTGGATTAACCCATGAGGATTGCGCAGTTCAGGCTGGGTGGTTTATCTATATAAAGAGGCCATCCCATAGCTTAAAAAGGCAATTCAGGTTGGCTATCAAGTGGCTAAAGGTTGGAGCATGAGTTTTGCTAGATCTAGCTTGATAGTGTGTAGCATGGGAGGTAGTGCATGAGAGCTTGCAAAGAGCTTTGTACTATGATTGTTACATGATCTCCATGACATGTATAATATACAGATAGTTGGGGGTTTTCAACTTTAAGCTTTCCCATGAAATACTGTGTTCATATGTGTGAATTTTTATGGCTTTAATGTGTGCATGCAATTGATTTTATTTCCGCATGTGATGATCAATGGTAGAAGAGATTTTGTATTATGCATGAAGCTAAAATAGTGTGTGATCGGGAGAATCTCGGTGAATAACTCATCCATTATTCAAATTTCTACAAGTATAACTGATTGATACAATTAGTGAGAGTGGTGTGAATTAATTATTAATTAGTTCACTAATTATAAACTCATTAATCAACTAAAGAATACATCAGTTAAATTCAGTGCATGGACAGTTTCAGTGGAGACCAGTGAAGAGGTAGGTGAAAGAGCAGTGTGACTATCAGTTGTGACCATACTGGTGCATGAGTTTGCACCACACATTGATGGAGATGCCAATGAGGATTACGCAGTACATACCAGTGGGATTCAAACCTGGATCTTGGTATTATCCATATTGGATTGCACAGTAGAGGCAGGCTAACAGATGGAGCAGATTGGAGCATGTGTTTTGTATGATCTGAGCTTGTGTAGTGTGTAACAATTGAAGATTGTACTAAGAGCTTGTGAGGAGTTTGTACAATGATTGTTACATGATCTCTATCATTAAAATATACAGATAATTGGGGGTTTTCAGCTTTAAGCTTTCCCATAAATACTGTGTTTATATGTGTGATTGTTTATGGTTTTAATGTGCGCATGCGATTGTTTATATTTCCGCGAATTGATGATCAATAGTAGAAGAGGTTATGTATTATGCATGAAGCTCAAATAGTGTGTGATCAGGATAATCTCGGTGAATAATTTAACATTTATTCAATTTTCTACAGATTAAGTTTCATGTTCCTCTTGTAGAAATCATGAAGAATGATGATTTCAAAAAGACTTTTATGGAAGCTCTTCAGCCTCCACCTACCGAAGTAGCCTCTAATTTTGTTAACCTTCAAGATGACAAGCCCATTGTTATTTATGTCCATTGGTAGAAGACAACTATGACTCTACTCCTCCCTTTTATCTATCTCTGAATATTCATGAAGATCTTGCATAATTGCCTAATAGACTCTGGAGCCTCACATAATTTAATATCGAAGGTAGTCATGGATGGACTAGGTCTTGAAGTAACTAGAGAATACCAAGATCTCTACTCTTTTGATTCTCGGAAAGTCCAATGCCTTGGTGTCATTAAATACCTTGCAATAAGCTTCTTTCAGTTACCCGTGAGAGGGATGGTGATGGATATTGTGGTAGCTGACATTCCTCCTAGATTTGGCATGTTACTTTCTAGATCATGGATTAGAAGGTTGGGAGAAACTTTGCAAATGGATTTCACTAATGTTATTGTCTCTGTTTTTAGAGGAGAATAAAGAAGACTTTATAGAGAAGCTCAGCTAGCATATATTATTAGTGACAACGAAGATCCCACTAATCATCCAATTTATCAAGAACAACTGATGTGGGTTCAATAATTTTACATATGGATGATTCTGCCCTTCCTACAAAAAATTTCAGATTTTGAAGCCTGCTGAAAATCAAATCAGTCACAAGGGTTCTCAGATGTGGCAAATGTATTTTGATGGCTCATGTTCTAGAGAAGGAGCTGGTGCAGGAATAGTTCACATTTCCCCTTTGAAAGAGAGCTCTACTTTTTCTTTCAAACTTGAATTTGAAGCAACTAATAATGTGGCTGAATATGAAGCTCTATTGATTGGTTTAAAAACAACAAAACACATGAATATTTCATAAATATCTGTTTTTGTAGATGTTGAACTTATTATTCAACAAATCAGATAATTTTATCAAACTAAGCATCCTAGACTCAGAGATTACCGAAATGCAGTGTGGAGCATTATAGAAGACTCATTCCTAGCCTTTAACATTTATTTTGTTCCAAGGGAAAGTAATATTTTGGTTGATTCACTTTCTATTTTAGCAAACTCATTCAAGATTATCATACCTGTAAAATTGAAATATGAAGTGGAGGTTAGGTTTAGACCTAACATTCCTGATAATGTCAAACATTGGAAAGATTTTGAGGATGATCAAGAGATTAGAAGATTCATTGAAGCTGTTGAAGAATTTGTTGTCCTAAACACTGATCAGGATAAAGATCTCACGAAGGATAATGTTGATTATCAAAATACCAAAAATCTGAAAAAACAGATTGTTGATCAGTCCATCATACATCTGCCTACCAATCACATTCCCAAGGGGTTAGTCCCACTTGAGAAGCTTTTTTATCACAATGATGTTTTATTCAAACCACAGTTAGCTGAAACAGAAGAAGAATTGGAAGATTTCATTTTGGGTACAGAACTAGAGCCAAGGCATGTTAAGTTGTCAAAAGTTTTATCAGAAGAAAGAAAGACTGAATACCGCAAACTGTTTTGTGAATTTGTTGATGTTTTTGCCTGGAAATATGAGGATCTTAAGACATATGATACAACTATCATTGAGCATAAAATACCATTGAAAGATGGTACTAAGCCATTCAGACATAAATTAAGACAAATCAATTTATTACTGTTACCAATGATGGAGAAGGAAGTGAAAAAAAACTTTTGGATGCTAAAATCATCATTCCTTTGAGATACTCAAATTGGGTTGCCAATATAGTTCCAGTGAGAAAGAAGAGTGGTGAAGTCAGATTATGTGTAGATTTCAGGAATCTTAACAAATGCTCCAAGAAAGATAATTATCCATTGCCAAAGATGGAGCATATCCTTCAAAAGGTAATTGGGTCAGACATAATTTCCATGTTGGATGGGTTCTTCGTGTACAACCAAGTATCTGTTTGGTAGGAAGATCGAGAGAAGATAAAATTCATTGCTCCTTAGGGAACATTCAAGTATGCAAAGAGTCAATTTGGGCTTATGAATACCGAAGCTACTTTTCAGCGTGCTATGGACTTTGCATTCATTGGAGAAAAGGATAAATTCTTGGTCATTTATTTGAATGGTATTATTGTTTTATGCTTCAGATAAAGAGCTCCTTCAGCACTTGAGACAATTATTTGTTAAATGCGGGAAATATGGTATATCATTGAATCCAAAGAAGTCTCATTTTTCTCTCAAAGAAGGTAATATGTTGGGTCACATAGTTTCTAAAGATGGAGTGAAAATTGATCCCAGAAGAATGACTACAATTCAGGACTTAACACTTCCAAGATCCAATAAGGAGATTCAATCTTTCCTTGGTAAGATCAATTTTTTAAGAAGGTTCATTCTCAATTTTGCTGAGTGGTGAAACATATTACTTGCACGTTGAAGAAGGATAAAGAAGTCAAGTGGACATTTGAAGCTAGAAATTCATTTGACTTGATAAAAAAATCTATCATTAAAGCACCTCAGCTGGTAAGCCCTGAATACTCAAAGTCTTTCTTGATCTTCTCATTTGCCTCTCAAGATACTATTGCTATTGTTTTATTACAAAAAGATGCAGAAAATAAGGAAGTTCCCATAGCATTTTTCAGCAGAGCTCTTAGAGATGCAGAATTGAAGTATGAAATGTTGGAAAAGCATGCTTATGCATTAGTTAAAGCTTCGAAGGCTTTTAGAGTTTATATTCTGCATGCTCAAGTTATTGCCTATGTACCTTCATTTGTTGTTAGAGAAATATTACTTCAACTTGATATTGATGGAAAAAGAAGTAAGTGGGTGACTAAAGTTCTTGACTTTGATTTAGAGATAAAGCCTACTAAACTAATCAAAGGTCAAGGATTAGCCAAACTACTAGTTGAAGAAAATTATAAATTTTTGAGCTTGATCATGGATGACAATCTAGAAGGGAAAATTTCAGAACCTATAGACAACATGACAATGGATGTAAAGCTTTATGAGTGCAGCTGGTATGAGGATATCATTTATTTTTTGCAACATTTTAAACCTCCTCCAAACACTGATAAAAGCAAAGTGAGATCTTTGAAGCTGAAAACTATTAAATTTTGCATCAAGGATAACTGTTTATATTGGAAAGATACTACAGGAGTTTTGTTGAGGTGCATTGACCTAGATGGGTCCAAGAAAGTTATGTTTGATATGCATAGTAGTGTGTGTGGAGGTCATCACTATTGGAGAACTACTGCATACAAAATACTAAGAGATGGCTATTTTTGGCCTAGTTTATTTTCTGATGTATGTGCTGAAGTGAGGGCATGTGAAAAATGTCAGAAGTTCACTGGTAAGAAACATTTAAAATATTTTCCTCTCAAACCCATAATTGTTTCTGCACCTTTCTAGCAATGGGGATTGGATTTCATTAGCGAAATCCATCCACCTTCAAGTGGACGCCATCATTGGATTCTTGTTGTAACTGATTACTTCACCAAATGGATTGAATCAATACCTACCAGGAATGCTACTCATAAAGTTATCATTAACTTTCTAGAGGAAATCATAACCATATTTGGATGTCCATCAAGGCTAGTAGCAGATAAGGTAGCTAAAGCTACTCCATTGGTAAATTTCTGTGAAGATTATGGTATCCATCTTATTCACTTTACAACTTACTATCCACAAGGGAATGGTTTAGCTGAATCATTTAACAAAAGTTTGGTAAGAATCATCACCAACTATTGGAGCAAAACGAGAAAGCCTATGACTCTAAGCTGAAATTTTTTTTATGGGCTGATAGGGTGACAATCAAAAAACCTATTAATACATCATCCTTTAAAATGGTTTATGGAATTGATGTTGTTTTTTTAGTGCAATTAGCCATTATTGTAGCTAAATTTTTGCATAATCATGAAGCTGAACCAAATGACATGACTAGAAGAATTTATCAGATCATAGAAGTGCAGCAAAAGTGAAAACAACAATATGATTTGGTAAGAAATCATCAGCAAGTTGTAAAGCAAGTTTTTGATAAAGGAACTAAAAAAGAAGATTTTCATATTGGAGATCTGGTATTGAAATAAGATGCACATCATCAAGATCTAGGTAAGCATTCTAAATATGTTGATTTATGGCTTGGTCCTTTCAGAATCTCCAATATTTTGTAGAACAATACTTTTGAGTTGCAACATCTTGATGGGACAAAACTGTTTAGAGGCCCATTTAATGAGAGTTTTCTCAATAAATTCTTTTACTAAGGTTGTTGGTGGCCTAAATTCACTGTAAATACAGGTGTGTTTTATAATAAAACTCCATAGCCCAAAGAAAAGGCACTAAAACTGCAAAAGATTCTTAAAGCCTCACAGGGAGAGCTCTATCCCCTGTGGAGCTAATGTTAGCACAGTTCTAAGCTAAGTCATGAGCGATTTTTAAATTTTTTTGTTTTTAGGATAAAATTTGTAAACTTCAAAAACTTTTAAACGCTACCGAAAATTCCAGTAGCGCGTGTTATAGCCATTTTAGGACAACCTATTTTATTTATGTTTTGTGTCTGGTTTTCTTTAACCCGATGCTACCTGAAATTTCGGTAACTTCCCCTCTTTAAAAAATAAATAAAAAAGCACACCCACTCTGTGTTAAGCCACGTGTTCTCGTTTTCAACTATGTTTTAAACTTTTATCATGAGTTAGGTCACGTGATAGGAAAGGTTTACGTTGAGTGATGTTAAGTTGAGTCATCGTTATATGTAGAGCAAGCTAGGCGTCAATCCGCAGTTAAGAATAGCAAACCATTGTTTGTCTTGTTTGTCAGTTGAGTCATTTCATCCACATGTCGAGGTATATATTAAGTGTTAAGGTAGATCATGGATTTGTAGTTTTAATGTGATGACCATTTGGATTGATCACACATGAACGTTGCCTGAATTTTAGGCTTATAATAAGGATACGATGAAGGTGACTGCCAACTCCATCTCCGCTCATCTCCAACCACCTGTAGCGTATCATCTGAAACACTGTAGCCAACTGAAGTTGATCATGACTACTACAAAGTGTATTCTAGGTTCCAAGATGTTTCCCATTATGAAAAATCTCATGTATGGAAAGGTGAACCAACATATATTTTTAAACCGCCAAAAGAAAGGGAAAACCATTAGTTTTGAGTTTAACTGTTGGTGAAGCAGGCATTCAACAAAATATTCAGAAGGAATATCACTCACTAAGTCCGATGAGGAGCTCCTAAAAGATGCAAGGTATGATATTAGCATCAAGAGAAAAAAAAAGGATGCAAAATCAGTTGTTGGTAGTAGGAAAAGGCACACCAGAGACAGAAACAAGTTTAGGCTCAAATCTAAACCCCTGCATAATCCAAGTTTGTTGACAATGGTCATAGATATAGAGAAGCAATCTGAAGGGTTACAAACTATAACTCCTTCAATTGCAGAGACTAGTGAGTCCAAGAAGAAAGACAAAGGCAAATCCTCTTCAGACCAGCAAACAAAATCCCAAAAAGGAAGAAAAATTCAAAAGGATTCAAAAGAGAAAAAGGCCATTGCCAAAGAAACAACCGTCAAGGCCACAAGATCAAAATCAACTATTGACAAACAATTAGACTTGGACAAGCTTGCAGAAGTTGTAGCCCATATGGAGGAGGGGTAAAAGGTTGTCCTAATAAAATACCTTTTTGCCTACTAATTACATTTTTGAACAATAGCTCAATTTTCATAGTGTATAAGTCTGCACAGGATTTTCAAGTATTTGTTGTGCATTTTTTAAAAAGAAACAGAGCACTACCAAAAATTCTGGTAGCATTACAATTTTTTCGTAGTTACAGTTTTTTACCAGAATTTCCTGTAGCGCTTGTTTTAAATGATTTTGACAGCTGTCAGCAGAGTTTTCGAGGGAGTTCAGGCATGATAAGGACTCATAACGATATGGATATTTCAAGTGATGGTTGGTAAGCGTTTATGAGGTTGTTGAAGGTCACACTTAATGAAGACACGTGATTATTAAAGAATCAAGGTCATGGAGAGACAAGTCAGCAGAAAAAGGGGCAGCATGTCAACACAGTCCAAATTATCTTCTCTTCTCTTATCTACATTTGTCCTGTTAGTTAGATTTCGATGGGATATATCTTTAATGTCCTATAACACCTATGTAATGTGAGGAAGGGTGATTTATTTTTTTTAGGAGAGATGGAGTTGGTGCTTCTCTCTCTATAAATATCATCTGTAAATACCATTTCAGAGTTGGACATTGGTCTACCTGAAGAATTATTATAGTCAAGAAAACTCCTTTTTTCACTTCATACTCGAGGATTTTGTGATTCAAGGACTATTTAATGTATGGTGTGTTTCTCTCATTGTTTTATTCTTTTCATTTATGAGTTGCAGCAGCTAATAAAGTGTGATTAAGAGAATTGTTAGAGGATCTAATAGTTAATTATATGTTGTTTAGTTTCTTGCAAATCATAATATATGTTGTGCAAATCATGTTAGTGAAGGTTTCATGAAAGATTTATGAAATACTTTATGCATGTACTTTGCTTTCTAAATGTTGTTTCCTTTACATAAAACAAAGTTTGTGTAGAAAGCTACTTTTACAGTTGTGTGACTGATCTAGGATATGCATATTTCTTAGATTAAGTACTAGCTATCTACCATATTTCATTTGTTACAATATTCTCCCCTATACTACCAATTTACCCATACAATTTATACTTGCCACAACTTGCCAAATGCATGAAAGTCTTAAAGAATAAAAATAATTTCAAACTCTTTAAGAAGCCATCCCACCACTCAAAACCTTTAAATTTGAAATGAAATATGATGTGTAAGCCTTACTCCTTTACAGTCAAGGAGTGACTCCTTGCGCTAACACTAAGATCAATGAGGTTCAAAAATAATAAGGATCATAAGAAGACTGCTACCACAATCCCAAAGGATATCAGATCATATTTAGGTGATGAAACCAAGATCATGGCCATGGGAATACAAGATACACCTTTTTCTACTAGCTCTAACACCGATACTCATTCTTGAAAATCTAAAACTATGCATGATGGAAGGAAAAGAAGCGAGATATTCCATAATGGAGTTATTTCAAAACACTCTAATATTTAAACACTCTTTTATAATGGTTCACAGTCTAATCCTATTTTTGAATAAATTGTTAAGATGGTAGAACTTGAAACTAAGCCTCATCCAAAGCCATGTCCTTTAGGATGGGTTTGTGAAGATGTTGAGTTACAAGTACCTAAATAATGTAAGCTCATATTTGAAATCACCTTTAAGTTCATAAATGAGGTATAACTAAATGTAACAACCCTCGTCAAAAAATCATGTAAATAAAGTTAATAAAGGCAAAATAATAACCATGGTCATGTGACACGTATTCCAAGCTTAATGTTGGGCAAAACATCCTAGTGGGTGTTCATTTGGTTTATTGTGGTTAAAGGAAAATGACAAAGCCATTGAAAAGGCAAGAGGCATTAATTGACATTTTATTTAGGAAATAATGAAATTAGGAAAAAAGGAAGGTGAAAGGTCATAGGTTGCATGTGAGGAGGAAAATGAAGGAAAATAATGGAAAATGAAGAAAATAGAGGCCTCGTTGATAAAAAGGCTTATGAGTATCAATTGGTAACCTTTTGTCAATTCAGTTTTGGAGCCCTCTCTCTATTCTCTCTCTCACATTGGGCTTACTTGTAGGTATCGATTTGCATGTTTGATTTTGTTGCTAGATTTGGATTGCATGGTACATGCATGTGTGTATTTGGTTCTCTTGTTGTCATTGGCATTCTATTTGCCAGGTGTGACAGTTTTCTTTAGCCTAGCCTTGCCATTTTTTGGATATACATGGTGTGATTCTCATCTATTTGGTTAAGCTGGATTGTCAGATGGTTTCAAAACTAATTGAGGTGGTCTGTAAAATAAATAATACATGGCTTAGGAATTCTTGAACGAGACTGGGATTATGGTAAAGCCGAATTTTGTGTGCCTTAGTAGGCCTAGGAATCCTCGGCTGGTGAATGGAGGGATATATGGTAAATCCTAGAGGTGTGTGCCCTCGATCAGGCCTAGGAATCCTTGACACATGTATGGCAGGATATACAGTAAATCCTGGAGGATGGAGTCTCAATTAGGTCTAAGAATCCTCGACCAGTGAATGGTGGGATATATGGTAAATCCCGGAGACTAGGAGGTAGGAAAATTCCTCACGGTGTAGGCGGAGAAATCCAGTGGCATCCATGCTTGTTTAGGGCCTAGAGATCCGGTGGGGATTGCGGTAAAGCCTGAGGAAAACTGGTTTAGTTTGGTTTTAAGTCACACATTGATGCTTGGAATATGGCACGACGGTGATTAGATGAAAGAAAGATTTGGTTCAGCTAATCTATGGTCAGATTGTTCGTGGAAGTCCCATACCTAGTTGGATTTTGCATTCATTAATAAGATTTTCTCTCCTTTGTATTTTATGTGTAAATGTGTTGGTTTATGTGTGGGTTTTATGGATGTTATATCCTTGTTATTTATGTTGGTTACATGTTAGTTATGAGTGTGTTTTATGACTGACTTGATGTACGGTTACCATCATGTTTTGATTAGCAAATGAATATACAATGTATATATGCCCTAATAGATGATAATGCGTCTATAGTGATAAAGCAATGATTCTTCTTTACGAATCTTAGATAAGTATGAGACCCCTATGCTCAGATATGGTTTTATGACCTATAGATTACATATTTATGACATGTTTGATGAAATGCATGTCATGGCTAGTAGGGGTCATATCAAGTATTTGTATCAAAGTTTGCATTAGTATCTTTGTTCCCATGTTATTTATCATTTTGAAGTTTTCATGAAGTTTTGGGCAGTATCCTAAGCCCTGGCCCTTAAAAAAGTGGCACATAATTCGGGGTCGTTGGCATAAAACTAGCTGTAAAAGTCCATTTTCACAGGCATGACTTGTTGTGGGAGAGACCGTAAGGCTTGAGTCGCTTGTAGGGCTTGTCATGGGAGCGGTTGAGGGTCCAGGTTAGTCCAATGATGAGTTGTCTCGAGGGTTGACCACCTAGAAGGGTTGGTTGGCTCCTGAAGGTTATGTAGTATGTGAGGAAGGTGAGATTGGTTGTGTTATGTTGATTATGCTTCCTTATGGTGACCTAGGAAGTTGAGTCACATCATAGTAGCCTCTCGTCACATGTTTACCCCAGTGGACTAGTTAGCTTTCGTAAATATGGGAGGAGTGTGTTACATTAAATTTCGTACCACTTGATATTCGTAGAATTGTTTTGGGAAGTCTTTATTTACACAAGAAGCAAACTATCTTATATAGGGTGGAGAACAAGTATCATCTTGCAAAGGATGGGATTGAGTATATTATAAGAGCCCATCATGTGAAAACTAACACGTCTCTTGTTTCTACAAGACAAATGAAAAGGTTTGTAAATGTAAGTGAGTATTTTGTAGTCATGATTGTAAAAGCTAAGGATGATGATGAATAGAAAGCTTGCAGAGGGTTTGCTCATAAATACAAAGATGAAATAGTTTAAGATTAATTTGTATTGTGATGAAGCGTTTTAGGAACCACAAGGATTACATCCAAGGAGAGAGATATAACATGATATTTAGTTGCAACAAGATGCAATTCCTCCTAACATTGGCATGCATAGTTTATCTATGCTTGAGAATGAAAAAATAAAGAAGGAAGTTTAAGAATTACTCGAGAAAGAAGCCATTTAATCAAGTTCTTCTTCACGTTAATTGCCCATCGTGTTGGTACTAAAGAAAGATGATAGATGGAAAATGCATGTTGACTTTTGGGCTTTGAATAAAATTAAATTGAATAACCATTACCCTCTCCTTGTGATTATGATTTATTGAATGGATTGAAAAATGCAACTTATTTCACTAAGTTGAACTTAAGAAGTGGTTGTTATCAAGTTGTGATTTTTGAAAATGATATTTGGAAAACTACTTTTAAAACAAAACAAGGTTTATTTGAATGGTTGGCTATGCCCCATGGGTTTGTAATTATCCTACTGCATTCATGTGGGACACGAATCATGTATTTAAGCCATTAATAGATGATTTTGTAATAATATACTTAGATGATATATTGATATTTAGTAAAAGTTGGGAAGGTCATGTAAAACATGTTAGGAAAGTGATAGGTTTTGAAAAAGGGAGAGATTGTGTGTAAAGATGTCAAAATGTGAAAACACATCTTTATTTTATTTGGGATATATTGTAGTAGGTAGTGGATTGAAAATCAATCCCTCTTAATTTGAATCCATTATGAAGTGGTGTAAGCCTAATAATGCAATAGAATTTGGGAGCTTCTGGGTGGCAGTTCAATGTTGGGGAAGCTCATTGCTAACTTTTGTTTTCTTGCAACTCTTTTACATTAATTGACAAGTATTGAGCAAGTATTTCAATGGGGAGGTACACACAGATTCCTTTGAGACCTTGAAAGTGAAAGCAGTTTAGCCCTAGTTCTAACATTGTCATATTTACAACAACCACTTAAGATTGAAATCGATGTTACTGATTATTCCATGGGAGTTGCATTAATACAAAAGAAGAAGCCAAATTGTTATAATTACAAGTCATCCACTAATGTGATAAGAAATTATTCTGCTTGTGACAAAGAATTGTATTATTTGGTTCAAATGTGAAGAAGTGGAAACTATTTGATGGGCAAAGATATAATCATCCATGTCGTAATATCCCTAGTACTTAACCCGATTGACATCGTAATTGTAATTAATTATGTTATTGATCCGTGTATGGGCATGTGAATGTAAATGGTAAAAAAGACACATAATAATTGTAATTATGATGTAAATGCAGGTTAATCAAGTGGTGAAGCCTTGATATGATACAAACCATGTGAAGCCACGAGGAGGGGGGAGGGAGGAAAAGGGGAATTAGAGGATTAATATTTGCCAATGGAATATTGGTTGAGCCAAATGTTCATAAGGATTCAGATTTTCAACCTTTCCGAGGAAAATATCTGGTGGGAAGGTGTAGCAATAACTTCCATCAATTATGAGAGGAATGGGACAGTAGTACCACCACTGCTCAAGGGTACGAGAAGTGTACCACTAACCATTATGGATAGACTTGACAAGAAACATGTAAAGGGAAGGAACTTGAGGAAGTTGACATGTGAATAATGTGGTCACCTAAAGTGTACACCTAAGGTGTAATGCTCAGAGTATGGGTTGTCACTCTAATCCCTACTCACTTCATTTAAGCTCTCTCCTAGGCAAGCTAAGTGGGGTAGTCCCTAAGGATGGAATACCTAAGGAAAATTTGTTGGAACAACAAGTTTAGGAGATCAGGAGGCAAGGCATTCACTTCCCCAAGTAACTTGAATTAAGATAAGATGGCAAGTTAAGCGATTAAATTGAGCAAATTTGAGATAAATATGTTAAATTGGGACAAAATGACACTTAAGATGAAATAATAAGAGACCGGTGCCTTGATAACAATGGCCAAACATATTAGGAACTTGCACAATGATACTTAAAGATATAAGTCAAGCAATGCTACAAGGAAATATTAGCACAAAAATAGATCAAGACAAACAGAGACATGAACAGTAAACTTTGAGGAAAGACAATTGCAAGGAAGAGAAAAGATGATATTCCAAATGCAACAAACTTGCAATTATAATTTTAGCCTGCAATTCCAATTACCAATGATCAATGAGGAATTAATGCAAGATCTAAACTAATGTGAAATTCAAGATCTCAGTTACTTTTAATTATATGCTTAATAAAGATGAAGGCCTTCTCCTCAATTGTTTTGAAGCCAGTCACAAACAAATTTGTAGAGAGATGTGCTAGGGAAGGAGGTTAAGGTCTCATTAACGACACCTACCCAGGACTTCTAACCACCCAAGTGCCTCTATTCCTACAAGGGATTTCCCATAATAGAACTGCAAGGTCACCTTTGCTAACTGTGAATGGGGAACTAACTTCTCAAATTGAATGGTGGAGAAGGTTTCCTTAACTTTCTATTCAACCAAGTTTATACTTGGAGGTTAATTTTAGAGATGCAAACTAAACTAGGATGTTAATGCAAGATGATGAACAAGTTAGATAATTTCAAAGAGATACTATAATGAAAATATGCTCCAATGCAAAAGATGTAAATCTCTTATAACCAAGCTGCTTTATTGAGATATCAATTTAGGACACAAGGCTACAAGAATCCAATGGAAAATGAAGGAAGAAATCTAGGATTACTCAATGAAATAGTGATAACGATAACAATATCAAGTGCCCTTAGTTATGTTGTTTATTAGAATGCTCTTCAATTATAGGATATATAAATTAGAAACAAGTGAATTTCAAATGATATCGACACAAGTAACTAGAAGACAAATGAGATTGCTAACAACGGTTTTAAATGAGAGAAAAAAAAAAAAAAAAAAACTCAAAAATGATATCTAATCATTGAGAGTAAGAAAGGGTTAGTATCCAAATTTGAAAGAAGAGAAACTAACTAGAGTTCAAGGCTCCTCCCAAGACCCGGAAGAGATCATAAAAAGATAAGCAAGAAAGCAACACAACCACTCTTCAAGCTATTCAAACATCAAAGAGCAAGGCACAAGGTAATGATATATACACTTTAATAACCAATGCTTGCACTATACTTTAGAAAACCTTCACAACCAAGATAATTCAGTCTTACGAGGCCCACTTCCAAGCAAAATAAAAGGCTAGAAAAATTATTAAGATTTTTATGAGTTATGTGTAATGAATTTTAATGATTTCATGGCCTCAATTCTCAAAATTTTAATGTTAAATCTCTTAATTAATACGTGCTTCAGATGTGAGAGGGTTTCAGCCTTTTTGAGGCTCACGACCAAGGTAGACAAGGCATTTTAGGCCTACGACGTTAGCTTGCGGCCAATGTGATTAGCCTCAAAAGGCTTGCGACTTGGCCAATCAAGGCCAATTATGCATGTGGTGAGTCAAAAATTTTAGATATTGAGCTTAAGACGTGTCTATAATCCTAAAACAAATAACCAGAGTTAGATTTTGATGAAAAAAGTCCAAAACTATTTGAAAACCCCAATAGCTATATGCAAAAGTGAAGAAATATGTACAAGGGTTGAAATAAAATTATTTACATTATTTACAATGATTTATGGCTCGTATAAGCAGATATGTTCATTGATTCACAAATAAATTCAAATAGATGAGAGAAATAACTTTTACGGGTGAGCAATAGCCAAGATATCTACAAAATAAATCGTTAGATAAGCCTTGAAATTTAACAAAAGTGGGCTCTTGAGCTTTCTTGTCTCGAGACTAGGTTGGTCCAACCAAAGACTTCCCCTCACACCCAATATTTGAATACGAGAAGTCTCTACAAATTTAATGTAACAACCCTGATTAAAAATCCATGAAATAAAGCTAATAAAGGCAAAAATAAGACCAAGGTCATGGGACACGTATTCGAAGATAAATTTTGGAAAACAACATAGTGATGGGTGTTATCACTCCACTAGATCTCCAAGGCTGAGAAAGAGACCAGCAAAGGTAACCACATACCAATATTTTTCCAAGTAGCTAGCACTACTAGGTAGAGAGGGCTCTCTCCATGAGATCACAGTCAAATGGACTGGATAATGAGAAATTTAGGCTAGGTATAGTAGCACTAGGGTTTGGTTGATTGATTTTGAGTGTTGGATGGTGAATAGGTTAGGGAAGAACTAGGTCAAGGAAAAAAGGATCAGAATTGCAGAGATATGATGGGGCAAGGTAGGAAACCACTTTAACACATTCAGGTATCTTGATGGAGTGGATTAGACTGCTAGGGTTTCAAAAAATAGCATGGAAAACATGAATTCTTTTCAATCAGAAGAAAATGAAACAAAATTGTAACTATTCATCCAAAACAGAGCATCAACTAATGAATTATGTCTATCTGACTTATGAATCAATTACATTCAAAGTTGGCATGAATATGGAAATCACATTACATTCAAACATTTGCAAACATAAGAGAAAACAATGTTAAAACACATTACCACAGGAATCTCACCAAAATATCTGCAACTTTGTCTATTAGTTCCTACGAAAAGTCTGATTACACTAGTGTTCAATGATCAATTACACAACATCCAACCCTTGCAATGAGAAAGGAAATGAAAGATATAAACCAAAAACTACTTCTCCTATTCTCAGGGGCCGTATCCCTGACTCGTGGAGCTGATCCCCAAGGTGTTCAACTAGAATCGTAATGGCTAGGAAGGTCAATAAACTCATCCATATCATTCATGAAACTGATTCACTTTGACACGAAATTACATATTACATGATGTATCTACCTCTAGTAACTATTAATGACATAATTAAATTTACATTTTATAATTACATCAGTAAATATTCTTGGAATCCATCAATCAACTGAGAAAATTGGAAAATTCTAAAGAAATTAGTCAACTGTAAAAAGTGCAACGTGCTTGGGAAAAGCGCAGTGTGCCTGGTGAAAAGCGTAGCGTGGGCCTTCAAACTGAATTTTGAGTGACTTCTCGAAGTCCAAATTGGGACCAAGATAGCTCATTAGAAATTTATTACAGTATGTTTGTCAAAAATGTTCTTAAGCTCTGAAAATGGTTGAGTGAAGCTCCTAAAAAATGAAATCTCCCAAGATTGGTCAAAAAGCGCAGCAAGAGGCGCAAAACGGAGGCAGAAAGGTGTTTTTTGAGAGGTTTTTAACACTTTCCACTTGTCAAAAGCTCTGGTTTTTTAGTGACAATAGTCAAAAGTTGATGTAGACATCATTCTAAATCCAAATATGCAGAGATGTTCTCATTTGGAGGCATCTACAAAAATCTCAGCGTGGCCCACACTGTGCTTTTTGCAGGCTTACTGTGCAAAAAGACTTTCAAATTTCACAAAAATACCCAAAAACTTCAAAACTTGCCCAAAAATCTTCAAAATTGGTGTATGAAGTGATGATGAGGTGTCTCAAGCAACCAAGGAGGCATCGACAAGTAACTCAAGTTTTTATTTCTCCTTTTGAGTGATTAGGGTTTGCTTGAGTTTATCCTTCAATTGCTCGATCCTGATGTTGCAAATCTAGTTTCTAGTGTTGTATTTGTCAGCCATGTGCCTAAGCATATCATTATATTTGTGGGCCTTATGAAGGAGCTTCTCAAGGTGGATGTTCACTATGTCAAGCCACACTTCTCTGTCATCATTGATTTCCTTTGCAATTATTTCCTCAAAACTGAGTTGTTCTGCCTCATGTTTCTCCTTCTCTAACTCTCTCTTAAGACCTCTTGTTTTTGGTCTTTTCTTGGTGATTTGAGTCTTTTCATGATTAGTCTCATTAGGCTCCATCACTGCTTTGCCTTTGGTGTCTTGCCTCTTGGCCTTCAACAACTCTAATTCCAAGAGTGTTTGTTTGTCTTTCAGCTCCTTGTTTTCTTGTTCAAGGAAGGAGATGACAAATTGTGCTATGGCCATATTTTATTGCAACTCTCTGATTGTGTCATATTTCTCTTTGATGATTAGGTTTGAGGCTTTATGATCATCTTGGACATCCAAGTCCACCAAGTCAAACTCTCTTTCTTCCTCATGAAGGTCTTCTTCCTCTTGAACAACTCCCTCTTGCTGCTTTTGTTTTCCCTGTTTTGCTGATGAAGAAGGCAAGGACCCTTCCACAATATGTGGAGCAAACACTTTCCTAGGTCCCCTCTCGTAGGTTTTGACCTCTTTGAATTCTTTTTTTCCTTCATTGTGGCCCTGATAGATAAACTAGTCTTCTTGTGAGGAACTAATGCTAGTGGTGGAATAGGTCTAGCAGCCTGAATTGGTGTGGTAGTGAAAACATTTGACTCAATAAAGTATCCCAGGCAATGTTCAGCTGATTGAGGTGGTGAAGGACAATGATTTTAATAAGTGATTTTTGAAAAAGGTTGTTCATTTGAAGTTAATAATCTCTTTTTTTCACTAGGTAGGCCATATTATCAATGTTTCTATACAAGTATTAGGGAAGGTTGAGAAATTTCACCCTAGTGAAATGCTTGAGAAACCTGATGTGATAGCTATATAACCTAGAGAATCTGCCCTCACAAGTGAAGTATTTCATGATAATTTTCATCATGGGGGCAAAACTATTCAACAACTGACCAAAAGGAAAGATCGTTTTGATGCTATCTTTATAAGGTGCCTTAAGGTAAGGTTCATACAACTAGGCATCCAAATGTTTAGTCTTAAACCATTTTTCACCCACATTGGGTATCCTTGTTATTACTGCAATGATGTTAGTGGAAATGGTGAAAGTCACCCCTGTTATAGTCACTTGGTCTTTTTGGAGGTTGCTGATGAAAACCCTAGTCAAAGTAGGATGGCTTTGCACTCTTTGTACCATCTCACAAAATTCAGAGCAACCTACATGCTAGAAACATTTCACAGCTAAGGGTGATGCCATTAATTCCTTAGTGTCTGATGGCTCTAATCTCAGAATTCTCCCTCCTTTGTTATATCTTTTCTTCTCTTCTTCTGTGGCATTTCTTTCGTCCTCCACCATGTTTCTTTCGTCCTCCATTATGTTAAGTTTGTCTTGAAAACCCTAGGGAAGAAGGGGAAGGGAAAGGGAGTAGGATTTTAGGGTTAGGGGGTTGGGATGGGTGAGGGAAAATTTGGGGAAATGTGTAAAGGGGTTGGGGAGTTTAGCGAAGTGGTGGGGGTTTAAAATGTTAAGGGAAACAAGATAGGAAATTTCTATGACATGGAGGTATCTAGTTGCCTAGGAAAGCACGACTAAGGTTGTAGCGTTTTAGGGAATAGGGCTTAGGAATGAGAAATGAGTAAATATAAGGGTAGTGGAGAATGAGTTAGGGTGTATGGAGGTAAATGGGGTCCAGGGGAAAGCATTTAAGCTTGTAAACTGTGAAACTAGGGTTTCAATGCTTAAAACATGACATAGAGGGTAAGGGAGGGTATGCACCATAAATTTAACACCACAATATGAAAGGAGGGGCTTTAGGAGGTGTAATTACTTGCAAATAGGTATAAAAACCCTGAACTTGTGTTTAGAACCCTTGGAGAGAAGTTTTGAAAATGTGGCTCCCTTCTACAAAAAGCATAATGAACAAAGGAAAAGCGCAGTGAAGCCCTGTGAAAAGCTCAACGTGCTTCTAAAAAGCGTAGTGTCCCTCCTGAAAAAAGCATTGCGAATAACCCATAACTCAATTTTTTGAAGGAAAAATCAATTTTTTTCATGCAGAACTTGGAAAGATCGATGCTCGAGGATGCAAATGAATGGATTTTTGGTATTTGAGGGCAATTATACTTGGAGAAATGTCATTAAACAAACTGGGACCCACATTTCCTTTCTTGAAATTAACGTTACACTGCTTCTTTATCTTAAATTTCTGAATCTATTCACTAAACTTCATCTTTTGATGGCTTAGGAACATTGATTGAATTTTTTGGAACTTTTCTCTTTTGTTGATGGAACTTTGAGTATGTAGCTACTCGGAACTCTCAGAACTTATTGCAAATTAGGAAAATAAAATTACATTTTTCTCTGAAATCAAATTTACAAATCAAACTTACTAATAAAATTTCTTTATTGGCACTCCTTCATTTATTGGACTTTATGCATGAAATGGTGATTTGATAACCTTGGAAACCCTAAGACCTAATGGAGACTCTGACTGAATGAAACCATGATGGAAATGACTGAAATGATGATGAAAACCCATGTATGATGGTACATTCAGCAAAGTGGTGAATGAGCCAGCAGTAGTAAAATTTTGTAAGGAGTGAGATCAGACCTAAATCTTCATCCAATGACCAAATTTTTTCATGATGACCTAATGGAATGAAAAAAACTTCAAAATGGGACCCTAACATGACATGAATTTTTTTACTCTGAAATCAAATTTACAAATCAAACTTACTGATAAAATTTATTTATTGGCACTCCTTCATTTCCTGGACTTTATGCATGAAATGGTGATTTGATGACCTTGGAAACCCTAAGACCTAATGGAGACTCTGACTGAATGAAACCATGATGGAAATGACTGAAATGATGATGAAAACTCATGCATGATGGTACATTCAGCAAAGTGGTGAAATGAGCCAGCAGTAGTAAAATTTTGTAAGGAGTGAGATCAGATCTAAATCTTCATCCAATGACCAAATTTTTTCATGATGATATAATGGAATGAAAAAAATTTCAAAATGCGACCCTAACATGACATTATTTGATCACTCGTGGAAGGATGCAAAAACTGACACAAACAATGGGGATCATTGGTGATTAAGTAATGGCTATGGAAATTGGAAAAGGCATTTACAAAGGGTTTGGAAAGGCAACATGAAATTTATAGCCTTTTGTTTGTGAAAATAATGGAAAATAAAAGAAAAGGAAGGTGAAAGGTCACATAATTACATGTGAGGAAAATTGAAGAAAACAGAGGCCTCAATAATAGAAAGGCTTTTGAGGATTAGTTCACAACCTTTTGTCAGATTTAACTTGGAGGTCTCTTCTATTCTCTCTCTCTCTGTCTCTCTCTCTCGCTTTCTTGCACACTTAGAGAAAACATTGAGCATTCTTGAAGCACATTGGATTTGGAGAAAGAAAACAAAGTAAAGCAGAAATGCTCAAGGGGACAACGGGATCAACAACTACAAATGGATTTCTTTGCAGGTACTGAGTTGCATGTATGGTTTACTTGCTAGTTTTGGCATGCATGGTGTATGCATATGGTTATTTGGTTATGATATGCCATTGGCATGGAGGATTGCCTGGATTGACAATGTTTTTTCCTAGCCTTGTCATTTCCAGGATAGCCATGGTGTCGTGGGTTTTCCCATTTGTTTTTCTTATTGGTGCTCATGTTCCTTATGGTTGTGGGTTGTTGTTAGTTTCTGGAGCCTTGGTTGGACAAACATTCTAGAAGCCCTGGAACTGTTGATTTGTGGTAGCATCAGATGTGCTCTAAGTCTCAAAATTTACAGGGAGTCTTAGGCACATGTATTCTAAAGAACCCAGAAAGGATTTTTGAAAATTCAACTTAGGTCACGTTTTATGAAAATAATTAATTATTTTTAATAAGACCATAAGTCTAAACGTAGGAAATTAGAACAATTAAGGGATATTAATTAAAACATAGTGTGAATCTTATAGAAAAGTGAGAGATCAAGTCAAGTTAATCTTAGCCATTTATTAACGATTTAATCTTGGTCATTGAAGTCTTAACGAGAATATTATAAGAAGGACTTAATGGATCAATTGGAAGACACATCGGGAGAGAAAATCTAGACATCAAAATTCTTTAGTGAGAAGTGTTTAGGGAGAAAATCAATCGAGAAGATTTGTTCAAATAGGAGCAAAGATAATTTCTGGTTGGTAGAGTTTCTTAATCCGAAGAGTGCAGAGAAGAGGAGCCAGTAAAAGCCACATAAAGCAGCGCAGAGCAAGCCACCCAGAGGCTATGTAGATTTGCAAATGGAGTTTGATTTTCTGTTGAGGAAACAATCGGGGTTCAGTGCCAATCACCTGAGAGAGTTTTCAAAGGCCAAAAGGGCCTTGTTTCCAGTCAGTAGAGAGATCGAGCGTAGAGGGAAAGGGAACATCAGTTGTGATGTAGATACTGCGCAAAGTAGCTCATCTCAAGCTAAGGTCAATGTCATATTACCATGGAAGAGTAAGATTTTTCTCACGAGATTTTATTTGTCAGTTTCCTCTATATGATTTGTTCATGTTGACAATCATAGATTTGTACTCAAAAAATTACTGCATGATAAAAAAACCCTTAGTTGCTGCACCAGTTTTCCCACATTGCGTTTTTCCAAGGACATTGGTCCAAAAACAATGGTGTCATGTGTCTATGATTTATGCTTGCTCAGATTTTGTTTCAACACTTATTTATTTTCCGTAGTTGATTTTTGAAGGTTGTATTCCATGAGTTTTCGATATTTACTATATAACACAATAAATAATTTGTGCAAGGAATTAACAAAAAAAATAATCCTCCTTAGTTATTGTAGTAGGATTCCAGATCTAGGAATTTTCACATGGTTTCAGAGCTTGTTTAGCTAAGTCCAGGAGGAAGAAGAGAGCACATCTAGTAGATATAGCATTGAAGAAGAAGTCGGGGATCAAAGAGTTGCGTAAGCAGAAGATCAATCTCCCCAGTGATTGTGCAGTCCAAGCCACGAGGCCTAGATCTGCAAGGAAATCTCTCTCTAAATGAGCCGACAGAGAGGAAGGATTGTCTAGTTTGTAGTTTTTCAGAGGCAGAAGGAGCAACATAGTAGATCAGCAAGTTGGTGGGACACAGTTTCTGTGTAGCAGTGATTATTGGTGCAGAAAGCGTCAGAAGAGAGTAGTTGAAGACAAATTTGGGGATTTATAACCTCATTTAGTTTATTTCCCATGCAGAAACAACAAATTATGTGAATCATTTGGCTTGCTCCAGCACAGAGTGCGTAGAGCCAGTTGTGTAGAGGGTTAGAGGCAGGAAATCAATAGTGATTGGGTGAGATGGAAGTCAGTGCGTTGCATGACCAGGACTTGTTAGCACCCAATCTGAACCTCAGGCTGAAAAAGGCAAATCAGGGTAACAACTAAACCACGCTCAGCCTTGTAGCTAGCCCTACAAGGACAGGAGAGGGCTCTCTCCGTAAAAGAATATTCAATAAAGTGTAATAGAAATCTGATATTAGGCTAGATATGTAAATGGGAAAAGGGATTTTAATGAATGACTGAATTTTAAGGGATGTATGGGACAAAGGACAGCATGAGCTGAGGAATTAATTCGGGACACAGGGTATTTCATGGGGCAAGATAGGCAGGAGATTTAGCAATCAAATTTGAATAAAATGGAGTGGAAAAACTATTGAGAAAAGTTGAAAAGGGCGTAATACATGAATCCTTTTCAGACAGAAGAAAATACACAGAGTGTGAATGATTCCCCAAGATAGAGCATATAAGAATGGATTCTACCTTTCTTACTTGAAAACATTCAACTGGAAATGCTTATGAATGAATTGTGAAACATAATAGTGTACATATGAAACACAAATAAAAGACATATGCTAAAACTCATACCACATGAATCCCACAAATCAGAGCTGCATCACTTTATTAATTCCTTGCCAAACTATACAATGGAGCGTTGAGCTCACTACCACACTATTCCCTTACTTCTGAGTTTTTAGACCTCGGACTCTCCAGCCTTTTTCAAATAATTAGAATTTACAATAAATAGACGGATTTTGCAGGAATACAAATCGATGGAAAGAGGAGGAATCACAATTGAAGATGGAAGGTCGAAAGTTAACAGTCTCTCAGTAAAGGGAGAGCTGCGTTATGTTATTTCATTCGAAATTTTTGGATATCCAATGAAGAGGTGAAACCTGCAGTGTGGATCCTTTCGAATCATTATTGGAGATGTGACTGTTACGATTTTGTTTCTCGGCCTTTGAGGTTTCGCTTTCCATTATTTCTTTATTCTCTAGCTTTTTAATAGAACGATGATAAAATGAATTTATGCTTTTCGTGAAGGGAAAAATGTATTTTAATGGGAAGAGGGAAGGGAAATGGAGGCGGGAACCACATAAATCGCAATCAGAGTCGGAGCGGGGAATGATCGCAATCGCAAAATTTGCGATGCGATCAGAGGAGGGGGCAGGACTTGCGATCAGAGGAGTTGCGATGGTGCGATTAAAGGATTTGCGATGCGATCGGAGGAGGGGGCAAGACTTGCGATCAGAGGAGTTGCGATGGTGCGATTAAAGGATTTGCGATGCGATCGCATCGCAAATATTTGCGATGGGCTCGTTGGGGCATACAAACGAACTTTGCGATTTGCGATGGTGCGATCAATCGCATTGGGGTATATTGCGATGGTGCGATTAAAGGATTTGCGATCTATAAATAAAACTTTCAACTTTATGTAATAAAGTTTTGACTATATGCGTGGTGGGGAAGTGGTTATGTAAATCGCATTTGTATTTATAATGCGATTTTATAATCGGAAAGGGGGAAAAAGGGGAGGCTTAGGGATATGAAACTTTAAGAAAGCAAAGTTGAAGGGAAAAATGGGAAATAGGGGGTAAAGGGAATTTTACTTCACTTAAGCATAAATTTCAATCCAGAAGTCAGTTTTGAGAGTGTAGTATATCGTTGGAAAGCTCTTTCTGGGCTCTTTTTGCTGGATTTGCTTTGAAGATGATCTGGTGCTGAGCACGCTGTGGAAAACTTCTCTGAAGTCAGGGACATCACTTTGTAGAGATAACATCTTCTGAATTGAGACTTTGAGTTTATTGATTTTCTCATGACCTTGCTAATATTTATTGACATTTGACTCATTAATTTGACTATGGTGAGACCCTAGAAACTAACGAGACCCATCCTATGATCTACTGACATGATTTTGAGAATGAAAGTGGCTAATGACTAAAGACCATAGAAAGGAAAATCAGCAAGTACCTGATGAGGGAAAACTAATAACAAATTACTACCATCAATGAATCCATGACCTAACGGAATGGTGAAGGGACAATTATTATGGGACTCTAACCATAAATGCAAAGAGTAACTTTCATCATGATGTGATATGACCTGGTAGCTTCCCACTAACAGTGGCTCAATGGAATGGTAGCTCTATACAAATTACCAAGAGTACAAGTAGACCAAGTAGCCTTATCCATTGGGCATGGAGTCAAAAGTATTGAAAAACTGACACAATGCAGACTGACACTAGCTCAAGACTGAGAGACTGACATAAAACCAAACTATACAAATAACATTCAAGTTTTATAGCCTTCACCTCGGGCCCCAAACTTCAATGAATGTGTACTTTGAACTTTGATAAACATAACATGGTATATACAATGATGATGACATAGATTCTGATCCTTTGTTTTCAGCAATGGTAGTGCTTTAAAAGCCTACCATTTACTGCTCCTCCAGGACAATCTTGGCCATCCATTTCTGAAAGCAAGAAGGCATTCTATCCTCTGTAAGCTGAAATCCTATATGGTCCTTTCCACAGATTATCGAACTTACCATGCTTCCCTTTGTCTTCATTTTTTGCATCCCATTTCAGCACTATATCATCCAGCTAAAATTTTTCTGCTTTTGTTTTCCTGTCATAGATTTTCTTTATTTTCTCCTGCAACTGAATAGCGTTCTGTGACACCTGCTCTCTTATTTGCTGAAGGTGGATCATTTGATTGATTCTTCTCTGATCGTCGTTGTCCTCGCTGCCAACTTCTTGCAATAATCTTATAACTGGGACTGTAAGGGATGTAGGAAAGACAGCATCAGTACCATAGACCAGCTCAAATGGTGACATACCTATTGATCTTTTACTGCTAACTCTGTCTGCCCACAGTGCGTTGATGAGCTTTCGGTGCCAGTTTATTTTGTTTGCCTCCAGCGTTTTCTTAATTATATTCACCAGTGATTTGTTGGAGGACTCGGCGAGGCCGTTTCCTTGTGGATAATACGCTGTCGAGTGGCCCAGCGCGATGTTGTATTTGTCACAAAAATCGATCATTTTCTTGGATCTGAACGCTGCTGCATTGTCTGTTACGATTTTGCACGGGCAGCCAAAACGAGATAAAATATTCGATTCTAGGAATTGAATGATTACCGTGTCTGTTGCTTGCCTGGCTGGGACGGCCTCGATCCATTTCGTAAAATAATCTGTCCCTGTCAATATCCATCGATGCTATGCTGAGGATGCGGGATGAATTTCTGCAATGAAATCGAGCCCCCACTGCTGAAAGGGTGCGTTTAATGAAACTGATTTCAAAGGGAGTGGAAGCAATTTCTTCTTCCCTTGGAAGATTTGGCATTCATGACATTTCATCATGGTCTTATATAAATCAGAGAATAGTGTGGGCCAATAATATCCTGCTCTCAATATCTTGTTAGCTGTAGTCTTCCAGAACAAGTGACCGCCACAATCGCCTTTATGAAACTCGTGCATTACCTTTTGTGCTTCTTCTTCAACCAAACAATTGAGCAGAACGCCTCCTGGATCTTTCCAATACAGAGTGCTGTCTAAAATGCAGTATTTTGCAGATTTTAGCTTCAGAGATCTACCTTTACCCTTAGACATACCCGTAGGAGGTGACAAATGCTGAAGAACATAGACGATATCTGAATACCACAGGGATTGTAAAAAGATGTCTGCAATTGGAACCAAAAAACCTTCATTTTCATCTTCTGCCACTACTGTTATGAGGTTTATATCTAAAGCACGCAGGTTTGATTGGGCCATCAATTTCGCCAAGCCTTGGTCTTTGATCAATTTCGTGGGCTTGATTTCCATATCGTATTCTAACATAGCCGCTATCCATTTACCTCTTCGACCTTCTGGATCGGTTTGCGTCAACACATCCTTCACTGCTGCGTTAGGAACATAAGCTATAGTTTGTGAATGCAGAATATAGACCCTGAAATCCTTCAATGCCTTGATAAGAGCCAATGCCTATTTTTCAATAATGTTATACCTCAAAGCAGCATCTCTAATAGTTCTACTAAAAAAGGCAATTGGAATTTCGATCTCGTCTCTCTTTTGCATTAAAACAGCAGCTAAAGTATGCTCCGATGCGAACGAAAATATGATGAAGTCTTGAGTGTAGTCAGGACTGATCAAAACTGGGGCGTTGGACAAAGCAAACTTTACCAGATTGAATGATTTGATCGCCTCCTCACTCCACTTAACAGTGCAGCCTTTCTTTAACATATTAGTCATTTCCCTCAACTGTTCTGCCAGATTGGTTATAAATCGACGTAAGAAGTTCATCTTACCGTTGAATGCTTAGATCTCCTTTCTGTTTCGTGGCAGGTCTATGCGTTGAATTACCTCCACTCTAGCTGGGTCGATGCGAATACCATCTTTGGAGATGATGTGCCCCAGCAGCTTGCCTTCATCCATGGCGAAGAGACACTTTTTGGGATTGAGAGAAATTCCAAATTTTCTGCATCACTGAAAAACAACCCTCAAATGGTGCAAATGCTCATCATCTGATCCTGAAAACACTGTCAAATCATCCAAATAAACGACCAAAAAAACATCCTTTTCATTTGCAAAAGCGATGTCCATTGCACGCTGGAAAGTAGCTCTTGCATTCTTCAGTCCAAAAGGCATTTTGGCATACTGGAAGGTTCCCCAGGGTGTTTTGAAGGCAGTTTTATCTTGGTCCTTCTCATGCACCATGATTTGGTTGTAGCCTGAGTAGCCATCAAGTAGTGACATCCTGGATGCTCCAACTACTCTCTGCAGAATATGGTCCATCTTCGGAAGTGGATAATTATCCTTTAAGGAGGCCTTATTCAAGTTCCTAAAATCTATACACAACCTTATCTCTCCAGTCTTCTTACGCACCGGGACCAAATTCGAAATCCAATCAGAAAATCTAATAGGAACTATGATTCCTGCTTTGTACAACATGTTTACCTCCTTTTCATTTGATGGCAACAGATTTGGATTTATTCTTCTCAGCTTCTGTCTGAAATACTTTTGATCTGGCTTGATAGGAATAGTATGCTGGATTATGTTCTTATCATACACTTTCAAGTCTGAATAATCCCATGAAAATACATCAGAAAATTCAGAAAGCAACTTCACATATTTCTCCTTCACTTCAGGGGATAATGTTTTTGACAATTTGACAAACTTGGGCTGATTAGCTGTTCCAATATTCACATCTTCAACTCCTTTCTCTGTGGGCACCAAGCTTGGCTTCTTTGCCACATCATTCTGATCAAACAGCTCCTCTAGAGGTATGAGACCTCTAGGAATTACATTATCTTTCAGCTGCAATATGTCCATTTGGTTTGTTTCCAATTCTTGATCATCAACCACATACTCACCTTTTATGGGAGTGTCCTTGAATTTTCCATCACCTTGCAAAAATGCATTTATCTCATTGTCATCCCAAAATACTTGCCAATACCTTAAATTGTCCGGAACATCAGGCCTATGTTTTACATGGATCTCAAATTTGTTGCTGGAGTTCATCGGAATCTTCAGGTTACTTGCAGTAGTGGCAAGGGAATCAGCAATAAGATTCTGCATCCTGGGTACTGCTGTCAAGGTGTACTCTGGGAATGTCTTGAAAATGTCCAAAACTGCATTTCTATATGCCCTTAGTCTTGGATGTTTAGCTTGGTACTCTCCTTTCACCTGCTTGATTATTAACTCAGAGTCACCATACACATAAATCCTTTTCGCCTTCAACTTCTTCAAGATTTTGAGGCCTGCAATCAGAGCTTCGTACTCTGCCTCATTGTTGGAGCAATCAAAAGCCAACTTATACGCACATACTCTAACATTACTAGGGACTTTTTCAGGCTGGAAAATAGGGCTCCGAATCCATATTCCAATACCTTCTCCATCATTACCAACCGCTCCATCAAAGTCCATACCCCAGAGGCCTTCTTCTTCTTGTAGATGCTGAAATTTGGTTTCTTCCTTCTTTTCACCTTGGCTGATTTCTGGCTGTTCGCTGTCTTTTTTCTGCCGGCAGGCAAGAGGCTCAGAAGTACTTGCTGCTTTATTCTTTTCCTGCTTGAGGACCTCTCTGAAATTTTCTGAAATCTCAGGTATCTCCTCCACTTGTACCAACTGAACATCCTCATCATTCAAACCACCCTCTAAATATAGGACGAAAGACTCTAAATCTGTGTGGACTGCATTGATGGGATGGTTTACTGGCTTGTCTTTGCTGGTGATCATGTATTTCATTTTCTTTTCCCTATATAACTTCCTCAACTGGCCAAATACAGGGATTGTGGCGTAGGAGAAATCAAGCTGTATGGTCCCCTTAAGTTTTGCCCACCAAGACCTAGATAGAAGCATTCCAAACCGTGGTGGGACATCAACAACAACTACATCCATCAGGACATTTTTAGCTGGGATTTGATCTAAAGACACTACTAAATCTTTGATGAGACCAATGCAGTGGACCCTACTTGAATCAAAAGAATACAAATCATGGTATTTTCTAGTAACATCAAGGCCCAACTTCTCCATGGCAGCTTTAGGCATCAAATTATGCGAGGCCCCGGAGTCCAACATGGCGTTATGCAAGACAAACTCGTGCAACCTAAGACTTAGGTAAAAGGGAGGAACTTCATTTTCTTCAGACTCTTGTGTGGATGGCCCAAAAATAAGTTCAGGATAGTCATCTTCCACATTAACCATATCCGAAAGAGGGTCAATTTGCAAGATTTTAGACACCTGACTTTTATACACACTATTCTTCACCAACTCGGTCAGGGGCACAGACACTTTGAGTTTGGAAATTTCATTTTCTAAATTAAAGGAAGGAGCTTTTTCTACCTCTTTAATAGGAGGGTCTTTCTTCTCTGTTTGCTCCTTCGCTATGCTCTGCTGGCTTTTTCCATTTGCTGTATTAGTAACTGCAGGTGCTTTGCTGGATGAAGGATTGACTGGCTATGTCCCTTTCCGCTGTGCCTCGTCCTTCTTTTGAATGGGACTGATTGTGAAGTTTCTGTTCCTCAGATAATATTGCCTTTGCTGGGCTGATAGAGCGTTCATATACCCTCGCTGGTAGTCATCAGATTCTTCTTCTAACACCACTTCATTGGTCAGAATGAAATCTTCGTCCCCTTGAATGTTTGGAGTCGCCACTGTGTATTCTTCGTCTTCTATGAGGAAAATGGGCGCACCATCAGTTGTGAAAAAATGATTGGTTTCTAACAGAGGACCATCATCATCCGAGTCAGTCCCTTGCACGTAGTTCTGCTGTAATGGCATTTTAATCTGCTGCTGTGGTGCCGCTTGGTCCTGCGCCCTCTGTTCTCTTTGTCTAATTCTGAATTGCAATTGCTGCTGTCCTCTAAAATTCGGATTTCTTATTTGAGTTTCAGGTCTGTCGGAAATCGTCAATCGCTCAACCATCCTTTCCATTGTACGAATCAGTGTGTCCATTTTACTGTCCGAAGGAGAGGCTTCCTCTTTCACCACGACTTTCTTTTCAGCTTTGGCTCGAGCTCTTCTCGCCAGCAGATTAGCTTCAACGCTTACTACTATCTTTTGCATTTCTTCAAGTGACGGTGGATCTCTTTCACGCAGCTAGTATGCCATATCGGCATCAAAACCATCCAGAAACTTCAGCATAGCTGAATCCACGAGAGGTTTGAGGTTAGCCGTAATAGCATTGTATACCGCATTGAATCTAAAACAATAGTCTTGCACCGTTTCACCCACATTTCTTTTAATATTCTCATATTCAGACAGAATTTGGTGTGGATTCCTTTTCACCTCCCACCAGCCTAAGAACTGTGTGTGCAACTCTTGTAAAGTGTGAATGGAGCCAACTGGTAAAGCTCTAAACCACTTTCTAACTTCACCTCCGAAGCTTTGAACAAACAACCTGGTAGCTATATTCTCTTCTTCTACTTCATGCAAGTCGAAAAAATCATTCATCTTGTCAACATGCTGCTGGGCTGTAATGTCCTGAGTGGCATCAAAGATAGTAATTTTACTCTGATAGTCAGCAGGCATATCATTGAGAACCCGAGGTAACACCAAGGGTGCATAGCGGGCCGCCATGACTCTGGGTGGGTTTACAACAGGATTTGCAGGATTTGAGGGAGGTGTTGTTGGGGGAGATGATAACCGAGATTTGACTGAAGGGGATGCTGATGAATTAGGAGGAGGCAATGCTACTCTTGATGATTCTGAAGGCTCAGGAATATAGGTTACAGTGATGGACTGAGGAGAATTCAAAATGTAGTCATCAATGGAAGAATTTGCTCTCTGAACTTCGATATCTACAAGAAACTCCGGATCTAAAACCGTGTTTTCAAGTGCATTTTCAGACTTCCTTCTAAACAAAGAGAGCTCAAAACTCTCGTCAAAAGAAATCTCTTCCACAAGAAACCACTCACTGGGCCAAGTATGGGACCTGAGAATAGGTGTAGGACTTGGCGATTCCTCTTGTCTTCTGATTATTCTGGGGATAAGATTTGGATTTTCAAACATAGGGGGAGGATTTGGATCAGGATTAGCCCTTGTATATCTTCTTGAAGCCAGTGTTGTCAACTTACTAGTGTACAATATTTACATCAGCCTAGAAGACTCTGAAATATCATCATCAAGACTTTATAAAAAAGATATTATTGGGGTGACGAATATTTTGTGCAAAAAGTTTTTAGCGAGTCCCTAGTATGGTCGCCAGAGATGTTAGCACCCAATCTGAACCTCAGGCTGAAAAAGGCAAATCAGGGTAACAACTAAACCACGCTCAGCCTTGTAGCTAGCCCTACAAGGACAGGAGAGGGCTCTCTCCGTAAAAGAATATTCAATAAAGTGTAATAGAAATATGATATTAGGCTAGATATATAAATGAGAAAAGGGATTTTAATGAATGACTGAATTTTCAGGGATGTATGGGACAAAGGACAACATGAGCTGAGGAATTAATTCGGGACACAGGGTATTTCATGGGGCAAGATAAGCAGGAGATTTAGCAATCAAATTTGAATAAAATGGAGTGGAAATCCTGTTGAGAAAAGCTGAAAAGGGCATAATACATGATCCTTTTTAGACAGAAGAGAATACACAGAGTGTGAATGATTCCCCAAGGCAGAGCATATAAGAATGGATTCTACCTTCTTACTTGAAAACATTCAACTGGAAATGCTTATGAATGAATTGTGAAACATAACAGTGTACATATGAAACACAAAGAAAAGACATATGCTAAAACTCATACCACATGAATCCCACAAATCAGAGCTGCATCACTTTATTAATTCCTTGCCAAACTGTACAATGGAGCGCTGAGCTCACTACCACACTATTCCCTTACTTCTGAGTTTTTAGACCTCGGACTCTCCAGCCTTTTTCAAATAATTATAATTTACAATAAATAGACGGATTTTGCAGGAATACAAATCGATGAAAAGAGGAGGAATCACAACTGAAGATGGAAGGCCGAAAGTTAACAATCTCTCAGTAAAGGGAGAGCTGCGTTACGTTATTTCATTCGAAATTTTTGGATATCCAATGAAGAGGTGAAACCTGCAGCGTGGATCCTTTCGAATCATTATTGGAGATGTGACTGTTATGATTTTGTTTCTCGGCCTTTGACGTTTCGCTTTCCATTATTTCTTTATTCTCTAGCTTTTTAATAGAACGATGATAAAATGAATTTATGCTTTTCGTGAAGGGAAAAATGTATTTTAATGGGAAGAGGGAAGGGAAATGGAGGCAGGAACCACATAAATCGCAATCGGAGTCGGAGCGGGGAATGATCGCAATCACAAAATTTGCGATGCGATCGGAGGAGGGGGCAGGACTTGCGATCAGAGGAGTTGCGATGGTGCGATTAAAGGATTTGCGATCGGAGGATTTGCGATGTGATCGCATCGAAAATATTTGTGATGGGCTCGTCGGGGCATACAAACGAACTTTGCGATTTGCGATGGTGCGATCAATCGCATTGGGGTATATTGCGATGGTGCGATTAAAGGATTTGCGATCTATAAATAAAACTTTAAACTTTATGTAATAAAGTTTTGACTATATGCGTGGTGGGGAAGTGGTTATGTAAATAGCATTTGTATTTATAATGCGATTTTATAATCGGAAAGGGGGAAAAAGGGGAGGCTTAGGGATATGAAACTTTAATAAAGCAAAGTTGAAGGGAAAAATGGGAAATAGGGGGTAAAGGGAATTTTACTTCACTTAAGCATAAATTTCAATCCAGAAGTCAGTTTTGAGAGTGTAGTATACCGTTGGAAAGCTCTTTCCGAGCTCTTTTTGCTGGATCTGCTTTGAAGATGATCTGGTGCTGAGCACGCTGTGGAAAACTTCTCTGAAGGCAGGGACATCACTTTGTGGAGATAACAGCTTCTGAATTTCGACTTTGAGTTTATTGATTTTCTCATGACCTTGCTGATATTTATTGACATTTGAATCATTAATTTGACTATGGTGAGACCCTAAAAACTAATGAGACCCATCCTATGACCTACTGACATGATTTTGAGAATGAAAGTGGCTAATGACTAAAGACCATAGAAAGGAAAATCAGCAAGTACCTGATGAGGGAAAACTAATAACAAATTACTACCATCAATGAATCCATGACCTAACGGAACAGTGAAATTGATTATTATGGGACTCCTAATATGCAAATGCAAAGAGTAACTTTGATCACTAATGGCAGTATGACTAGACTGACACTAACAGGACCAATTGGAGGGTGCCTCCAAATACGTAATTTGGAAGGCAAGGATCTCCTTCCTTCTAGATGAACACAACCTCAAGACTTTTATTGACAGTGCACAGGCTGAACCATTATATGTTGCACCATTGAGAGCCTTCAAGAAGAACATGGCTAAATCCAAATGGGTGATCCTTGATGGAGTGAAGGATCATATTGTTTCACACATTTCTAGCAAAGGGACAACCAATGAAATGTGGGATGCACTGGCCACTCTATATCAGAGGTCTTCCGAGTAGCGGAAGATGTTTTGGAGGAGAATATGCAGACTATTATGATGCAAAATGGAGAACAAATTGATCCGTTAATGTCTAGACTTCATGAGAACCGAGGTCAATTGACAATTGTGGGATCAACTTCTCAGTCCACATACATGGTCAGGTTGGCCCTAAATTCAGTGTCCGGAGACTATCAGGTATTTTTCCAGAGCATCCTACGAAGAGAGAAGTTATCGAATTGGGAAGCAATGTGGGCAACACTTCAGCAAGAATGGATGAGGAGAGATCTACTCAAGTGAAAACTTGATGGAAAACTGTGGGTCGAAGCCTAAGGAGGAGGAAGAAAATGCAACCCTTGAATTAAAGGGGCAACAGAGACAAAAGAAGGACATCTCAAAGATCAAGTGCTTATGGTGTGGCGACATGGGACATTACGCCACACAGTGTCCTCTCAAGAAGAAGGACAAAGATGAGAAGCATGATCTGTGGGCTACAACTGCGAAGATGGAGGAGGATGAATTGGCCATGATTCCCCATATATCGTTAGGGGAGTGTTAGGGTGATATGGAGTCGTAGTTCAACAGAACTGCAGATTGGGCAGGATCATTGATGAGTCCACCTTTCAGATCATCACCATGCTACGGGAGCCAAAATCAAAGGTAGCAGGATAGAGAAGTTTCAGTTGGTGCAGAGGAGTGCAAAAGTGACAACGTAGTGGCTAGAGAGAGCCAGAGACTGAGCAGCATAGAGCAGGGTTCGAAGCAGCGCAGGAAGGCATAGTGCAGAGTCAACAACAACGTATATGCTTCAGAGGAACAATGCATAGACTAGCAACAATCATATCTTCTGCATGAGATGTATCCTACTGAACACTTAGTTTAATATTGGATGTTTTCTGTTGCAATAAGAAACAGAGTTGCAGTGCAATAACAGTTGGCAGCAACATGCAGGGTCAGCAGCAGCACAGATGCAACAGTGCAGTGTTGGTGGGTAGCAGTGTCAGACATCAGTAACGTAGAGGGAGATGTTGCAGAATCAGAGCAATACTTCAGACGGTTGTATTGCTAGAGCACATTACTCGCTAAAAGGGAGTGTTGATTTTTGGTAGCAACGATTGTGCTCTAAGTCTCAAAATTTGCAAGGAGGCTTAGGCTCATGTATTCCAAAGAACCCAGAAAGGATTTTGGAGAATTACACTCAGATCATGTTTTATGAAAATACTTAATTATTTTTAATGAGACTCTAAGTCTAAACTTAGGAAATTAAAAGAATCAATGGATGTTAATTAAAATAGAGTCAGAATCTTCTATAAAAGTCAAAGATCAAGTCAAGTTAATCTTAGTTGTTGATTAACAATTCAATCTCGGCCATTGAATTCTCAACGAGAAGATTATAAGGACTTGATGGATCATTTGGAAGACACATCGAGAGAGAAAATCTAGAGATCGAAATTCTTTAGTGAGCAGCGCCGAGGGAGAAAATTGATCGAGAATATTTTTCTAGAGAGGGGCAAAGATAATTTCCGGTTGGAAGAGTTTCCTGATCTAGAGAGTGCAAAGTAGAGGAGGCAATACAGAAATAGAAAGTAGCGCAAAGCTATCCACGCAAAGACTGCACAAAGTTGCAGAGGGAGTTTGATTTTCTGTTGAGGAAACAGTCAGGGTTCAATGCCAGTCACCGAAGGGATTTTTCGGAGGCCAGAAGGGCCTCGTTTCTAGTCAACATAAAGATCCAACACAAAGACTGAGGGAAACTTCAGTTGTGATGCAGATACTGCACAGATTGACATAGTCACTGCACAGAGGCAGTGCAGAGCAGCTCATATCGAGCTAAGGTCAGTTTCAGATTCCCACGGAAGAGTGAGATTTTCTCACGATATTTTATTTTTCAATTTCCTCTGTATGATTTGTCAGTGTTGACAATCATAGATTTGTACTCATAAAGTTACTACATAATAAACAAACCCTCAATTGCTGCACGAGTTTTCTGACATTGGGTTTTTTTGGGGACATTGGTCTAAAAACAACAGTGTCATGTGCCTATGATTTATGCTTGCTCAGATCTTGTTTCAACACTTATTTATTTTTTGCGGTTAATTTGTGATGGTTGTAGTGTATGAGTTTTCGATCTTTACCATAGAACACAGTAAATAATTTGTGCAAGGAATTAAAAAATAGAATAATCCTCATCAGTTGCTGGAGTAGGATTCCAGATCTAGGAATTTTCACAGGAAGAACTTGTGTTGAGTTACTAGTCCTCAAAGCCTTGGTTGGACAAAAGCTGTGGAGCCCTTAGTGGGTTGAGTTACTAGTCCTAGAATCCTAAGTTGGACAGAGGCTCTAGAGCCATGTGGCAGTTGTGGGTTGAGTTACTAGTCCTAGAGTTGGGTTGGAACAAATGCTTTGGAGCCCTTGACAGCTTCGACAGAGACATAACTATTGATGTTAGTGATGTCAGACCGTGAGGTAGAATCATTGGTTGAGGGTTGAGGTGGTTTGGAAGCCCTGGTTTGGTTTTTCTTGGTTCTTTCCATAAGATTCCACATTCATGTTTGGAATATGGCATGGGGGTGATTGAATGAAAGAGAGATTTGGTTCAACCCAATCTATGGTCGAGTGGTATGTGGAAGTCCGTGACTTGTTAGATTTTGCATATGTTAGTAAGAGTTATTTCCTCTTGTATTTTATGAGTAAATGTACTTGTTATTGTGTGGATTTGATGGTTGTTCTATCATTGTTATTATTCTGGTTATAAGCATGGTTTCATGAGAGATTTTAGTTGTGGCACTTATCATGTTTTGATTGGTGATTGAATGCATGATATAATAAATATTATGGTTGCTATTATGAGAGGGAATTAGAGCCTTCTTGATGATTCCCTCGTGAGATTATTGAATTAGTAAACATATATGTATTTACAGCCTACAAGTACAATGCACACAAATTGTTTGTATAAATGAGTAATTGGGACCTCTAACTTCATGGGGTTGTAACTTTGGCATACTATCTTCGTTTGACTATCATAATACTTCATTTCGAAGATCTCCACAAGGAGGTCAAAAACAAACTAGAAAAATTGTTTTGCATTTTTCTATTCTCTCCTTTTTCTTTGAAAACGTTTTTTAGGCCCTCAAAATAGCCTTAGAAGTTTAGAACCCTAAAAACTAACAAAAATAGGAAGTTGTATAAAATTTAAGGAAACAAATCTAAAATGAAATAGTGTTGGGTCAAATTAGGTTTATAATAGTGTGATCATGTGTCACTGGGTGTTTGCAATCAGTTATGGACATGTGGACCCATTTTCCATAAGTGCATCTTGGAAATCAAGTCTCACACTTTATCTCTCATCTCATGTTTACCTTGGTGAGCTTGTGGATTTGGGTAAATGTGGGAGGTGTGGTTACACTAAATATTAAGTTATTGGATCAATAGAGGCATATACAACATAATAATTCTCAAAATCTAAATATACCTTTGTTGGTTAATTTAATTGGTAGTTAAATTACTTCATTAATTGTCAAACCAAGGTTCTTGTACTTGTGAAGTGTACGTGCACAATATATGCTAGGAGTTATATTTTTTATTATAAAATGGAAATGCAGTTTTTAACCTATTAAAGGAAATTTCAAAATGAACTAAATCAAGATCAACTCATCTCAACTTTATGCACATGTTCCTTCTATTAAACTTGAAAATGTAAACTATGGTTCCAAAAACAAGATTGAATAACAAGAATTGAATCTATTCTACTTGCATCAAATTGAAATAATTAGTCTAATTGCATTGAATTGAACCGACTATTCTATTTGCATCAAATTGAAAGGGCTAATCTACTTGTTGAAATGAAATCTTAATCTACCGCATCAATTTTAAATCCTATTCTATCCAACAAAATCAAAACTTATTCTCAAACCAAACTATTTGAAATCAAATCTATTGCATAAAATAAAATAAAAAATGAAACTTCAACTTATAATAGATTACTAGTGTGCACAATGGAGATTTGAATCAATTCAAACATCTAAATCTAAGACTAAGTGAAAATTTCTTAATGAATGGAATAAAAATGTTTTGGGTCATTTTCAAGTTTAATGAGCACTCAGTCCTGTGGCAGTGAAATCAACAGTAAGTGAATAAAAACAAAACAGATTGCAAACCAAACTGAAAACTAATTGAAATGAAAAGGAAATAAACATTTAAACTATCTTACAGCTCTTCAAGGGGGTCTCCTATTGAGTGTAAGGTGCTACAAATTCAAACCAAATTGACTAAGGACACATCCACACTTCAATTATAGAGTATTCATGGTATTAATTAAAATATAGAGTTTTCAAAAAATCTAAACAGAGTATCTATGATCTATTCTCCATTTTTTTGACTTGCAAGTCAAGAAGGTATTTATACACTAGCCAATATAACGACTTAAAGAAAGAAATGTCGAGAGGCAAGTTCTTAGATCAGCAACACAGTCTTTGAGTTGGCATAATAGGTGGATAAACATGTCCTTGATATTTGGCATTTGATAATGTCCTTTGTTCGCTTTGAAAGTCTCTACGTCATGTCTAACCAAGCATTAAGTTACGACAAATTCAGTCAGCTACGGAAATGCTACAATTCGGTAGCCAAAGAGATATTTTAGTCAATTTCGTAAAGAAAGTCTAGATTATGGGCAATAACGATTTGATACCTTTTTTTATAGCTAAAATGACATTGATATCCTTATGATCTGTAAATATACATCAAAACATATATGGGATGGATGGAGAAATGGGAAAAAGAGTGTCAAAATTGAGGACAATTCAAGGATCCAACATTCTCCCACGATGAGGATGTTGCATGTCCTTGTGCACAAAACTCAAAACTGAAGAAATCTCCTTGCTATTGTGTTGCTTCTGAGGCTTGAATCAACACATTCATATTGCTTGGCATCCCTTGTTTTTCACATTAATAGACAATCTGGGTTTTCTCATGAGAAGTTTTGCTTGTAGCCCTTTGACCTTATTTCTAAGCACCTTGTTGTTTGCTTTAAGCTTTTTGTTTTTCTTGTACCAAAAATGTCACTTTGTGCCTTCAAAAAGTTCATTTTGTGCTTTGACCATTTCATTTTCCTTTGCGATATACTTTTTTAATAGTTATAACCAAGAAATATCTTACTTGAGAGTATGAATAGTTTCTTCTTTCCCTTGAGAATTACTTGTATGTACCTCTAAATCAACTATAAGATCGTCACCATATAAAACTTCATCATGAAATTGAATTTCAGGGGTCTTTACCTTGTGCGCTTTTTGCTCCAAATTCTCCAAATATTCATAAAATTCTTGATGAGTTGGGTAAATTTCTGGAGTTTCTCTTAACTAACTCTGATGGAATGAAAATTATACCTCTGTTCATATGTAAACATCACCTTCCTCTTCAAGATTAACAGTTGGTGGAGGGTTCTAGTGTGCTACCTCATTTGAAAGCTTGGAAATTCATTTTCTCCTTCTCAATTTTTGCTCTGGCTCTATTGTTTCACGTGCAATATTTCTCTTGCTACCCTTTGTTTGTATCTTGGCTTGATTTTCTTCAACTACTTTTGTATTCCTCGTGGCTTCTGGTTCTTGTATTCTTTCGCTCACTTTCTTTCTTCTAATCTCTCGTTTCTTGTTTTTCTTTCTAATCTTCTCTAAGTACTAACTAAGTGGCACATCCTCCTCTTGTAGAATTTCCATTGGTTCTGGTTCATTAACTGGAAAACCCTCTTCTTTCTCTATAACAACTTTAGGGTTGAGGTTTTGTGATGCCCTTCATCGACTCATCTTACATTTTTGTAATTCTTCCTCCTTTGAAGCTTCTACAAAATGATTTCTAATTAGAAAATTTTGCCAATTATCACCAATAGAATTTAGATGAGCTTCAATGAGAATTTATCTCAAACCATGGTGATACAAGGCTCTATCAATATTCCGAGAATCTCTTTGAATATTGAAGGCCATTTTCTTTAAAATCCTCATTAAATAGTATGGTAAATACATTTCTTTTCCTTCAACAAAGTGCATGAGAAACCTAGCATGGTTAAAGAGCATAATATCAAACCTGCCTTCACAAGTTAGGAACTTTTGGAGGACTAGCAGTAGATTTCTCCATTTGGTCTTCAATGCAGTGATCGGTATCCCCCTTTTAAATGTTGAGGTATCCATGTGCGGGTTATGCAAGAAATTCCTCCAATAATCATCCTTGAGCCTCTAACTTATGAATAAAAAATTCTCCAACTCAAGGCAGTCATGTTGCATCTGCGATGAATGACTCATAAATTTTAAGCCTGATATCTCTTATATATGCTTCAACGCAATCATATGCTCTAGAAAAAGCTCTTGTGACCTCCTCTTCATAGTTGTTGAATTTCTCAAATTATTGAAGCCATTCTTCTTGTTGCAATTGGTCTCTGACTTGAGGGTAAGCACTAAGAAAATTTTCTCCATGTGCCTTGAATTTGACAGTAAACCCATGGCGGAAGGGAAGCTACACCCTCAAATTTCTATTGGAAATACTAAGAGGGGGGCGAATAAGTATTTATTAGCAATCTGTACTTTATTAATATTTTCCATAGCATTAATTAATCTTCATTAGTATTATTATTATTCTTAATCAGATATAAAATGCAGTAGACAACACCATACAACAATGCAAAAAGATAAAACATCAGACACAACTTTTTTAGGTGAAACCCCCTGGGTCAAAAATCACCAAACACTTCTTAGTAATTGTCTTCTCTTTGTTAAAATAAAACCAAGTACATCAAGTTTTCAACCACAACTGAAGGAGGCTCCAACCCCCTGATTTATAGACTACAACCTCTAGGTCACTAGTACACCCTAATAACCTACAGCAACAGGAAGGACGCCCTAATGCCCTGTAATTTAGGCCACAACCTAACAAGTGCCCCAAAACTTTGTTTACCAGTTGTTGTCAGAAGGATGCTTCTTCGCCCTGTAATTTATCGCCCTAACTGAAAGGACACCCCAACACCCTGTGTAGGATACGACCTGCCCTAGCACCACCTTGCCATCCTAAAGTGTTCTCGGGCCATAACCTGAAGGTGATTCCAATCACCTTGAAGAGCTACTCGACCACGTTTCACAATTTTCATACTGGATCCCCTTATGCTTTAATTCAATATAAGAAGATAATAGATAAGAGAATGTTGCTCTACTCAAGATGAATATATTGTCAAGTTCTGCAGCTGCACTGCCAATCAATGCATAATACTGATCACACTACACAACCTTGCTCAAATTGCACAACCCTACTCAATCTGACCACTGCACTGTCAACCACTGATCGTCGATCACTGCATAATGCTGCTCTAACTGATCACATTGATTATTGTACATTTGTAGACCCAATTTGTACAAATTGTGCTACAACAACTGTACTTTCAATGGTCATTGTACCACACTACACATGTATAGATAGGAAATCATATGCTCATGAAGTAATAATCCCATCGCTTTACTATACCAAACTACTCTTAATATTGTAACCATTTGGCACTACTATCAAATAATGGCACAAACCTATGTGCCTCAAGTCATCCCTATGAATTACCTTCAAAACTCTCAAGCAAAGCCAAAAGAGGGCTACCAACATATGTGTAAACATTTTTGCTTCCATAGTCAATGCTTTGTAGCTATTTTCACCCACTTCAGTCATCTATATCATTTTCCAATGGGGTTGTCATAAACAAACTGCAATATTGTTACATAATTGTTGTCATATTAGACCATCACATCAACATATGTTGATGTCAAGTCAATAATTAATCAATGCTACCTGTTAATGCATGACATCACTCAACATGATGCAACATGTTCGACAAGACAAGAGTCATGTTATGAGATCTTACTAAGTTATAATCTCACTAATATGTCAAGCCAAAGTCAATATATTATCTCAATGTTTAATCAAGTGTCAACTTGTATGTGTCAGGTCAATGTATCATGTCAATACGACTATTGCAATCTTTAGGAGACACTTGTATAGGTGTTGCACTCTTAGGAGACTTCTATACAAGTAGTATTATCTACATAAGGTCAATGTAATATGTCTAAGTCTCCAACTCAAGTCATGGTTAATGTATGCGGTCAATGTACTTAATAAAGTTAAGTAAACATATCAGGTCTATGTAATTGTTGCATAGGGTTAATATATCATTTGTCAAGTTATGTTATCAATGTTAAAGTGAAATCATGAAAGCAATAACACTGCTATTATAAACCATAGGTGAATGTTGTATGTGTCATTGTCAAGTCACCTAAACAATACTATTGTTGCAATGCTTGTAATAATCTAGAAGGACTGTCCTACTCGCAAATGATCAACACTCTCAAGTTGACAACATACATGTTAAACAAAGCAATCAACCAACACAAGTAAATTACTCATGCATGTTCAAGCACAATGAAACCATAAAAAATCCACTGTTCACACACACAAACTCTCATGCATGTATAAAATTCTCCAACTCTCTCACAAGTACAATCATAAGTACAAGAACCCCATTCATATGTACATGTACTTAAAGAGTTGAAATGAACAAATTTTGTTGCAATAAAGTGAGTCAACATACTCCACTTTCAAACACCTTCTTGGCATAAACATGCAACATGCATTGTAGAGACAAAAGAACAAAAAAATTATGTGGCGCTTCTTTCAGCTGCACTTCATCGTGTGAATCATCCTGACCCACATCAATTACGGAATCTTCTTTTCCATTCTTGCCATTCTCTTTCTCCACCTTCTTCAAATGTAGTGGATGACTTGGTGGGTCCAACACTCGTCTACAATATGACCTTGCTTATGGCAATGGGTGCAAAACAATTGCATTTTCTTTTCAACATGGTTTGCTTTGTCTAATGGACCTTTGGCTTCCTACCTCATTTTGCTTTGAAAGTTTCCTATGCATGGCTATCTTCTTCCAACATCTTGAAACATTATGGTTATCCAAACCACAAAAGGAGCATGAAAAATTTCTCCAAACCTTATGTGAGAATTTGCCATGTTTATCATAATCAAAAGCAACTTGATTAAAAGCATATTTATACCTTGAACTTTCACCTTTGTCGCCTTCTTGAGGAGGTGAATTTGATGAGGTAATTCTCTCTTCGGAATACCAACAATGCATTCACCGAATTTAGATCTTTCAACATCCTCTTGTTCACTATTCCCATTAGCTGCATGGTTATGAGCACCTTCTTGAAAAGTGGGTGTAAAACTTTTGCATTCCTCATGAACACAATCTTCAAAAGCTTGAGGTAATGAACATGAAACGAAAGTCCTTTTTGGAACACCTTCATGTGCCTCCATGGCTTTAGAGATTTCCCCATCATGTTGTCCATAACATATCCTCCTTCATGGCAATCAACTACTCTCGAAGTATAATGCTCTCCCTTTCATCTTCATACTTCTCTTGCACCATATCAATCATGATGTAAAGCTTTTGGAACATCTCTTTATCAAAGAGTTCTTCTAAGGAAGATGGATTATAAGCATTGCTTAATGAAGCTGCCATCACACATGCAATGCATACAAAGCTTCTTCGTTGTGATTTGAGCACCTTCTTTGCTCAGATACCAACTTGATTTGAATATGGGAAAACTAGTTATTGCCATGCTAGCTCCCTCATAAGTATTAAAATGGTGTGTTTAGGATCATATTGAGTTAACAAATTGTGAAAGCGTTTATGTGTCAAGTTTTATGTGTATTTGATGATCAAATTAAGAGTTAATTAGCTTTAACAAACTCATATACAACAAATTAAATGTAGAGAAATAACACGCAACATACACATAATACAATGGATGATAATGGAGTTCACCCCTCCTGGGCTACATCTCCATGGACCTGCTTCAACTAGCTAGGCCCTCTTGGGATTAAGAGTCAAATGTCTGATTACATGCACCTATAGTGCTCCAATGGATTTTAAATCTGTTCCATTGACTTTAGAGGACCCAAAAAACCTAAAAAATGATTATTCAATCTCTGAAATTGGTTTCCAACTGATCTAGGCTTGACCTCCCATCTTGGTGGCCATGGGCTTGTTTAATCTCCAAAGTGACAAAAAAACTTTAAGAAGTGCTCCAAGGCCTCTGTAAACTATACCACTGTGTTCATAGCATCAAATACATCTAAAAATGACTCTTCTTGATCCAATATTGGTCTTCAGCTAATCTAGGCATGGCCTTCCTTCATGGTGGCCCTAAGCTTCAATTTTCTTCAAAGTGACAAAAACACTTGTAGAATTGCTCCTCTGCATATACATCCTATACCAATGGATTCAGAGCATTCCAATATACTAGGAATGACTCTTCTTGAGCCAAAATTGGTCAAAAATTACTCTATTTAGGCCTCATTCAATTTTGTTTAATAAATTGCCTCTAAAACTGGAGAGGACTCCAGCAGCCCCTCCAAATTTGGAGGTCGCTTTGCATTTGGAGATTCCACCGAAAATCCCGCCGAATTAAACTGGGATTTAATTAACTGAATCCACGAATTAGGAGGATAATGGGCGAACTAAGTGTAATTAACTTGGGCGCCAGGAGTGGGACACATGGTGCAGTTTCATGGGAGGAGGGTTGGCCCCCTCCCTTCTGCCATCAGAGTTCGCATTACAGTTTAAATAAAATTTTGCGCCAATCCTTTACAGGGACTACGTGGTGGCTTGGCGGTAGGAGGTTTGGTTGCCGCTAGGGTGGACGTGGGTTCGACCTCGACCCCCGCACATCTGATATATGTTTTTCCAACCAACATATAATATATGCGCCCCACCATTATCAATCAGTGTTTGATTAATATTTTCCACCATATACTATTTTTCATCGGACTTTGGTTGGAATATATATGCGGAATTTATTAATAACGTTTTGATTTAAACATCGAATATATATATAGCACTTCTGAAAGTGTTTTTGTCACTTTTGTCACTTATTAAGGTTGTATTATAAATAATATTTATAATATGTGTGTGTGTGTGTGTGTGTACAACCTTAATAAGTGACAAAAGTGACAAAAACACTTTCAGAAGTGCTCCAACGCCTCTACAAACTATACCATTGTGTTCATAGCATCAAATACATCTAAAAACGACTCTTCTTGAGCCAAGATTGGTCTTGAGTTGATCTAGGCATGGCCTTCCTTCCTAGTGGCCTTAGGCTTCAATTTTCTTCAAAGTGACAAAAACACATGTAGAATTTCTCCTCTGCCTATGCTACATATACTAATGGTTTCAGAGCATGCAAATCTACTAGGAATGACTCCTCCTAAGCCAAAATTGGTTGAAAATTTCTCTAGTTATGCCTCATTCAATTTTGCCTAGTAAACTGCCTCTAAAACTGGAGAGGACTCCAGTTAGCCCCTCCAAAGTTGGAGCCCGCTCCGAATTTGGAGATTCCACCGAAAATATCATAGAATTAAACTGGGAGTTAATCAACTTAATCCACGGATTAGGAGGATAATGGGCGCACTAAGTGTAATTAACTTGGGCACTAGGAGTGGGACACATGGTGCGGTTTCATGGGAGGAGAGTTGGCCCCCTCCCTTCTACCATCGAAGTTTGCATTACAGTTTAAATAAAAGTCCGTGCCAATCCTTTACAAGGACTATGTGGTGGCTTGGACGTAGGAGGTTTGTTTGGCACTGGGGTGGTCGTGGGTTCAACCCCGACTGTGCACATCTAATATATGTTTTGCCAACCAACGTATAATATACACGCCCCACCATTGTCAACCTTAATAATCAGGAAATAATTTCCAACACATAAAAATTCATGAACCAAAATTCAACCTTTGAGGACATTGGGAAAATTCCACCTTCTCAAACCAAACCTGGTGAATCCGGTTGTGACACTTTTCACGGTGCCATTGGGCAGAAACTGAAGAAGATTCCTTGCATGTTGACTGGGTTGCCATGCCATCAACTTGTACTTGTTCTGCAATTTTTATTTTTTATTTTTTAAATTTGCATGTTCTGAACGGCGATCAACAGGCTCTAACTTCTTCATCCGAACTCGGTTTTCGACGAAATGAGTTGCGTTGGATTCCTAGCGACAAGTCGGTCACTGTTGTTCTGGTTTGGTGCAATTCTGAGCACTTTTAATGTTGGACAAATTTTTGCCCCTAATCCAGATTCTGATCAAGAGAACATTAGGGAAGTGGATCTAAAGATTAATAGAGTTGTCATGTATGGATCTAGAAAACGAAGCGATTATAGAAATAATGAATTTATAGATATAGACGAGTTAGTAATAGAAACATCAAGGGAATTCTAGTTGAGGAAAATAGAGTTACTGATATTAATCATTCTCATCGGGCAATAGTAAGTGCAAAAATACGCATAAAGGTGAAAAAAAATGGAATGAGGTCAATAAGAGAGGGAGTGGGGGGGGGGAGACTTTATCTCAAAGGAGAGTGGGGGGTGGGGGGGAGAAGTCTTTGAGACATGTGAAAAGGAGAAATGATATATCAAAAACGAGGGTTGGGGAGGACATTTACCTCAAGCAAATCCTATAATTTTTTAAAATAGAATTAGTTTATAGGTTTCATTAGAGACAAATGGCAAAAGATACCCTAAATGATTAGTTAAGGGTCAACTTGATTTATAGACTTCAATGGATATTCCATTGGACAATTTGTCACAACAAATTTGATAATAACTATAATTAAAATATGCAATCTATATTACAAGGGTTATTTTCCTTAAACATGAATTTATTGAGTTGTTGTTTTGATTCATGCAATGTAGAAAATTCTAAAAATAGAGAGCAGACAAAAATACAATCATTCACAACTATAAAAACATAAGACATGATCAAGGACAACTATAAAAACATAAGATATGATTAAGGAAACCCTTATGGGAGAAAGCCTAGCTGGAAGGCGAGGTTACTTTTCTTCTATCTCTTAATGGATATATATGCAAGCATAAAGGAGTGAAACTTGTGGCCTATAGGTTGCTACAATGCACAAACCCTCTATGTTTTCTTTGTCCATTTTCTCTTAGCTACTCCGCTCATATATGGAACAGAATGTACTAAAATGTAATGGAACCCCTTATCCTCTTAGTCGCTTGGTTATAAGGTAGCTTGACAGCCTTCTAGTGGTTAAGTTTATCTCCTTTGACTCATAATTAGAGTTGCGATATTGATTATTCTAGAGTCTTATTCATCATGATCATGTAGCTTTCCCATTTTCTGTGAATAATGGGTCCTGACATGGCATCCTCTCGAATAATGTTGGTCAAAATAGGAAACTCAAATTCCAAGCAACGTAACTCTCACATGTGAACTTTGATTGAGGCAACTCTTATGTTGCTATAAATGTATCATTAGTGCAAGGGGGTGCCTTGCTTAAGTGATAACGTTTTACCCACACACACCCCCCCCCAAAAAAAAAGAATCCATTTAATGCCTCAGACTGTTTCTAGAAGGTTTCAAACCCCAATTTTCCAAACTAGGACTTGTCAGTAAAAATGGTCCTGCAAGTTAATTCCTCCAATTTTTCCACTTTTAATGCATCCAGATGGATGACAAATAATATAATGATCCAATCCATATCACAACTAGAGTTCAGTTGGTTATTCTCTTAGGTCACACATAATGCTAAAAGGTTGGGCAAGTTTCATTTTTCACTTAGAGAGATACATTCAGAAAGTTTTGGAGAAGTAGTGGTATTGGGGCCTCATTGTATTAAATTTAAAGAAATGGAATAACTACTTTGACCCAAAGCACTAAATGGTGGAAGCATTGATATTTAATGTAAAGGCGTATACTGATACATTTTAATCCTTAAAAATAATTCAACATGTGTGTTAGCACTCAAAAAAATTATCTTGCTTGTGGGAGATAATTTTCCAAGATAACCTTTTCAATCCAACTTATATATTGAAGGCTAGCCCATTCCATCCAGAGAGGTATCTCTCTAACCTTTACACCATGGCTAGATATTTAGATATGTTGTGTTGATGTAGGGTTTGGTTGGCACTGAAATCAATAACTCATTGGGTGATGGAGTCAAATAGCTAGGGTTTAAACAGCTTTTCCAAGATAACTGACTATGTGATCAAAATTGATAAAGGCAAGGTAGATAGTAGATCCTAGACCTTTTCCATTTTCCATGGATGGATGAAGAAAAAGGAGAACAATTCACCACTATATGGCATACACAATGAATTCTATGGTGGATTTAGAAGATCAGGATGTGAACCTTTGAAAACTTAGCTCAAAGCATCAAACATAATGAATTTTGAATTAATTTATCTTTTCCAAACGTTCATAGCGAATGAATTTATGAGATTATTAAAGGAGAATTTGAAAAAACATGGAGATACATACTAAAACCAACTATCTCATGGATATTTATATCACTAGTCATAATCTATTGATCTCGATAAATGAAATAATTAAAGCATTCGAAAACACACAAACAATGACTATACTTTTTTTTTCTTCAGAAAATCCAACCCTTTCTTCATATTCTTGATGAAATATATAGAAAATACAACAGAGTTAAGCTCCTTGAAGTATGGTAGCTATAATTACAAAATATTTACATAAAATTTGAGAGTTCAATTTAAAAAAACCACAAAAACCCTATCATCTTAGCTACTCATATGCTTAATCTGATACATAATCCATAGTCAAAACAGAGGACATGGTTGTTATACGCTCCTGCTGCTAGTAACCTGGAAGAATAGTGAGGTGCCTGTTGCAAGATAGGAGATAAAAGATTCTATTGCTTTATAGGCTTGATCTCTGAAGCTAAACTCGTGTTCCCTCCTTATAGCCAATTGATGAATGAACCTGCAAATGATGCCAAAACTGTGTGACTGTTTGCCTCCTTTGTTGCTTGCTTTCCTCAAGTTGACTCATAATCCTTAGGCCACAAAAATTTGTGATATCTTACCACAATATACTAAAAAATAATTACTACTTGATGATTAACCATGTGTAAACTAAAATGTTAGATATGATTAGGGTTTAATACAACAAAACTAGTGTTTACTGTAACAAAATTAAGGTTTCTACTATACTCTGCCCCTGGAAGCAACTAATCACTTCCCTATATCCTCTGAAACTTGAGTAAGGATGTCCAAATTATTTTGACTCCTTGTCACCCTTTTGGTAAGCTTTTGTGGGCTTTTATCAAATTTTAGGGTTTTTCCTTTTTTATTCTCAGCACACTCTTCTTTCCTCTATCTTTTCTTACTTTTTACAGTTTGCTCTATTTTTTCTTCTTCATCAAGGATGATGATTGTCTCTTTGAACTTAGGATTCATTATAGCTTTGAAATTCCACCTCAGTTTGTTAGTAGGACGAGTGTGAGGTCTTTTGACCTGAACCCTAACCTATGTCTGAACTTCCTCATCCCCTGTTTTAATTTTTTGTTTACCCTTTTTTCTCTTTGAGATTTTATGTTTTGTTTCCTCCTCCTCTACTAAATTTCTCTATTGGATTCTTTGGCTTCTAGTCATTCCTTCATAAATCTCAACCTCTGGCATCTTTGTTGGAAATATTGGGCGGGGGGGGGTGAAAATTAGTATTCCTTTCAATTAGAGCGTTAGTTAATCTTCAATTATTATCAGTCTTTGTACAATGATAACATCAAACAAGAGGAACACAAATGCACACAGTTTTTAAGGTGGAAACCCACTTGGGGACAAAAACCACCTAATGTTTTTCTAATAATTCTTTAATATTCAACTCCAATTGAAAATAAAGCTCCAACTTCCTAGAGTCTAGAAAAGCATTCTTTTCCAGCTCCCACTGGATGGACGCTCCAACGCCCGAGATTCTTCAGCAGTCAACTGAACGGATGCCCCAACACCCACTGAGCTACAACTCACCCTAGAACCACCCTATAGAAGAATAAAAGAAGAATGGACTCTCGTACCAGGGAAAATGGTCCACTTTTACAATGATATAGAATGATGTAGAAGAAGAAGATATACTAGACCAGAACCCCAACTTTGACACAACCACCTAATGATGATCCTAGACCTCCCAACACTGCCTCTTCAACCCATGGCAGATAGATACTAGTACAATTTGTACAATAATGTATTTACAATGACTAAGTACAATGATACCTTTACAATGATTGTATGCAGCGCTGCCCACTTGAAGACTTCATATGATGAAATTCTTGTTGTTGTTATGCACCTTGGTTGCTGCTCTTGTCATGCTACCCTCTGCTGCACCTTGCTTGGCTTTTCTGCCGTAGAAATTCTGGTCCTTTGCAATGCTTGAGAACACATGATCTAGCTTTTTCTTGCCTTCTAGGAGCCCGATATTGAATCTGGTTTATCTTTGTTATTTCAGATCCTCAATATCTGATTTTCGGTCCTGTAGTATTCCTCTGAGTCATATTTCCAATGCCATAGGTCTGACCCAATTTGGATTCTTCAAGAGAGAGTTATACCCAATCTCTCACAATGCCCTAATTATGGACTGTTTCATAAGAGTGCACTTTTACAACATGCCACGTGTCATTGTTTCTTCATTTGGCTCTAAAATTGATAGAGAGAAAACTACATACTGTGCACTATATTCCACTTTTTATGAAATTCCAATCCGATACTCAGAGAGAGAGTTACGACGATTTTACCAAGGTCACTTCTTTGAGATGAATTTCAGGAGCCTGCAAAAACCCTGACTTCCACAGATCATATCTCCAAAAATATTGCGCAACTTGATCTAAAAATTTTACTACAGCTTCCTCGGGATTTCGGTTTCGCCTCATAAAAATTTCAGCTTCTGACCCTTCGTAGAAAAAAAGTTAGAGCGAAAATTCCAAGATGACCTGTTTCAGATGGCGAAATCCCTTGCACAAGGAGGAAATGAAGATCACAATTTATATGAATGCTTAAGTTGAGAGGGGCTTCAAAAAGTGAACGTGGGAAGTATTTTAGGAGCTTAAAAAATATTAATTATAACTTTTCAATGACCCATGCCCCAACCCCATGGGGTTTTAGCCCACTAACTGGGGGTACAAACTTCAAACATGAATATCTCTCAAATCGTGAAGAATTACATGGCGTGCCATATATCAATGGAAACATCTCGACAAGTAGAAACCATTAAAAGAATTATTGACCCATAATATATTAATTTGGTAGGTCAAAATTCCCATGCAATATTGGGTTAGCCCCTAGTGCTGCTTGGGTTGACATCAATGACAACTATTGATCAACAATCTTCACAGGGACCTCTTCATGTTTTTTAACCCATGAATGGCTAGATTCTCCTTTAGTCTCATGAATTACAGCTTGAGAAGGAACTATGTTTTGGCCTATTTTTTATATTCTAGGTACAAGTGGGTTTCGGCTCCTTTGTCTCATCTGTCTCAATTTCTCTACTTATTTATTCAACTCACGAGTATATAAAATCTTAATGAGACCATGATGACATATATCATGAACTTGTAATTCAAGTCTTTTCCTTTCGTTAGTGCACATTTTCAACAAATTATGATGTAGGAAAAATGGCAAATTCATTTTCCTAAAGCCCGTTAAATGAAAAAGAAAACTCATGTGGTATAAGTAAGCATTGGAATACCTACCTTCACAGGTGAAGAAACATTAGACAGTTATGAGTGCAACAACCCATTGAGGTTTCAATTTTCTTTGGAGGACCCCTGCATCCCAGTCTTGATTTTGGCAATATTCTTTCAAGAAGAAATTTTAATCCACGTTCAACAACCTCTGCGTCTTGAACCACATTTCACCTTCTGCTGGCAAACCCGTTGCTTAAAAAATTAACTCTTTTGTGACAGGAAACTATAATGCTATGATTATATATGTATTTCCATCGAAAGAGAAGATAAAATCACTGCACTAATCGAGGTTGTACCCATTAAAGTGTTGAAAGACTGGTTCCCAACCTGCACTTCTAAAAAGATCAAGCATTTTAGAGTATACTTCGAAGTACATGCCATCAGGTTCAAACCTCTTCATGTGGCCAGACCGACCATTCTGTCAAGCTCCAAGACCTGCAACACCTTTACTAACCTTGAAATAACCTAACATAGGACTGCAAGACAACTAACCCTATTTGTGCACTAGAAAACAACAAATCTGGGTTTGTTGGAAAAACCATTTTTAAGCAAAATAGGGAAAACAAGGGTTTCATTTAAAAAAACTCAATAGGGTCCAAAAATGCTGGAAAATGTCACATCATGCAGGAGGAGGACCATTTTTCACAAATCACCACTTGAGCGTTCAAAAAAGATGACTTAACGGGTCAGAAATCAAGTTTTAAATCTTTTCGAAAAGTGCTATGAAAACATTTTGTAGCACCACCCGATTTTTTGCTATAGAACAAATCACAAAGAGAAATTTTGCATAAACTTAGGGCTAGGTAAAAATATTTTAAATGATACATTTCCCTAGGCTTAACAGACCTTATAATGAATTTAACATCCCACTTTACATGATTATGACTTGCGAAAAAATATACTGACATCCTTGAGTTGACATGAAGGTGTAAACCTAATGCTAACAATGTGACCATTCCAAATAACTAAGTTTATAAACTCAAAATTACAATAACCATTGGTAGATCATTAAGAGGCAAAAATATGCATTTCATTTACCAATTTATAGTCTGTTGTATCTCAAGAGACAATCCCTCGGTTGTGAAAGGAATCATTGCTTAAGACATTTTAAAAGTGTGTCACAAAAATGAATTTCTATGAGGTTTTTGTTCTATCCCTATGGAGACTAGTTTTCTACAATCCTTAATGATCTGGAATAATAAAAGATTTCATAATGCCATTTGCTACTGATATCTGAATGAAAAGAAGAACTACAGGGGAAACTCAAAGTAATATGTTGTAAACACAAAATCTACCACTTTTAAGTTTCACAGGAAATTCATGGAGAGAGGAGAAACTCTAAATAATATGTTGCAAACACAAAACCTATTACTTTAAAGTTTAATAAGGAGTTTGTGAAGAGAGGGGAAACTCAAAATAATATGTTGTAAAAACAAAATCTATTACTTTAATTTTCAGAGGGAATTTGTGAAGGGAGAAGAGATGGAGTGAAGGAGTGCAATTTAATGTTATTTAACTCTTACTCACAGATGTAATTAAGAGACCAACTGCTACATTACTTCACTTCATTCAAAGAAGAAGGGACACAAAATGGCACAAGAAACACGAATCACCATCAACAGTTGCACGAAACTTAATGCTTCTTTCATTTACCCATCAGAAATATAAGTACAAAATTTAATCCCCAAGAGGTCTAGAACTCCCCCCTTTTCATTATTTCTATCTACTTAAATACATCAAAATAGTTCGTAACAGATGAAATTCTTGAAATTAATTTGACTACCTAAACTGTTAAAATTATTTATGCAATCATACCGATAAAATAAATTGAATCTGGAAATACCATTCGTGTTGCTGAATATGATCGTTGTTGATGCGTCCCTCCGAAGTGTTGAGGTGTCCTTTTTGGTTATGATGCGATAATTGCACAGTTTTGTAACAATGCCTCAGTGCCTGACTTGACCTAGTTCTCATGCTTCCAACAGTGCCACTATACGTTCTTCTGCCTGACTCTACCTATGCCTCTGTGTGTGCATGCAGCATTCCGTCTTCTCTTCATCAACCGCCGCAAGACTTGGACTTAACTATATTCTACTCACCCTTGGAGAACGCATCGCGTCCGCTTTCTATAACATCTTGGCATTTCACCGGCTTTACATTATAATACTTCATTTATTCCTCCGATGCAATTTAACACAAGAAATGCCTTACCTTTGTATTTGAAAACCTTTGGAGTTCACTTTTGAAACCACATCGCATACACCAACAAATCGCAAATATGGGATTTTATTATGAAATACAGGAGGTAAGTGTTAAACTGTGCGATGAGCGGAAGGTGATGTGGCAGGACGGATGTGGGACCGCCTGTTGGTCACATATCGCAAGATTTACATGGGAGAAAGCATAGGCTAAACATTATGTTTTGCGAAGTGCGAAGTGCAGGGGCGGGGAAGGTGACGTGGCATGGAAGGAGGTATGACGGTGCCCACAAATCACATATCGCAAGGTTTATATGCAAGTGAAGGGCGGTAATGTTAAAAAATGCGATGTGCAAAGTGTGATGTACAAGAGGGATGACGTGGAAGGGTGGAGGTGGGACTGCCTACTGATTGCATGTTGCAAGTTTTATATGGGAGAAAGCGGAGGGTAAACAGTAAGATTTGCGAAGTGCGATATGCAATGGAACCTATTGCTGACACGTGGCTCTTCTTCACAATCTTCGATCCATTAACACTCTTGCATCTTTATTTGTAATATCCATTCTTGACTGCTTATCTCTAGATTAGATCTCGCGATCTAATCATATCCATCCATTTGACTTGCGTTCCTCTGTTATGATCTCCGTCGACCATATTTCTACTTCAATTATGCACTTTGATCGTGACCGTCTATTTTCCCCTTTGCGACTCCTCCAAAACCCTTAAGTTCTTCTAAGGTAAATACGCTATTTCTCTGCTTTCTCTGATTTTAAAGTAAAGGGCATGGGCTCCAGCTATCACCATGTGATGTCCTTTATTAAAACTTGAAACCACTTGCGGGGGCAATTAAGCGGTTTTTTGGAATTTGAAGAGGGTGTTCCCGTAGTTAATGTCAACCATCAATTTGTAGGTGAGCGGATTTAATGAGACTGCCTACGGAGGCACTCCTTGGTATAAATCTCGTGCAATTTGTGCTCTCGAATTAACGTTGGATCTGGGCATAATGAATATGAGCCTTTACTGTACTCTAACTTAGAAGAATGATAATCTTGTTTAATTTTAACTTCAATACATCTTAGCATTAAACAATATTCTGTAGCGTTAGTCTCTCACGAGCTTGCGAATGAGCCTGACTTGACCCTTGCTACGCGCTTTTCTTCTTTGCTGCTCCTCTGGCTTACATTGCGCTTCTAATGCTACTGTTGCTTCCCTAACTTTGGTTCCAGTGCACATGTGATGATGAATCCTCGTTGTGCTTGTGGTTATCCTTTTGAGCATATTGTAGGTCTTCTTGAAATTTTAACAACTGTTCCTCAATACCCTTGAATTGCTCAGAATCTCTCTTAACTTTTAGCTGAGTCAAATTAGGCTACAACATCTAGCTCTAATTGGGGACAACACTTTGGTAACAAAGTGCTGAGAACTTGTAGATCAGTAGCCTTTATTGGGCATGGAGTCAAAGAGCACTTGTAGATCAGTAGCCTTTATTGGGCATGGGGTCAGAGAGAACTTGTAGATCAGTAGCCTTTATTGGGCATGGAGTTAATCTTGAATGGGAGTTGATCCAATATGAAATCCTCCTGAAACCTGCTACACTTTGGACTTCTTCCTTTATTCTTGAACTGGAAATACTGAACAATAAATACTACAACTAAAAATGCTCAACTTCTGAACTTATTTATGCACAACTCCTACGTATGTATTCATTTATGAACTGAATCAGGTGAAGTTTGCCTTCCAATGGCACCAATTAATGCCTTCATGTCATTGAAATTTTAAGATCATAATAGGGAGATACCATGAAAGTTTTCCAGATACCAAGCTTTGCACATACCTTTGCATAAATGTTTGTTGTTGTCAACAAAAAGTTTCCATATAGTCTGTTAATGGATCATAGAGCTGATGAGACCAATTTTCTACTGCTTGCTTATCTTGAACATTTTGCTGTCGTTGACTTCTTTGAACATGGCATCTTCCTTCACTGTTTGACTCCTCATAATGCTGATGTTCTTTGTATACTGCCAACTCTTGACAAGAATCTTCCCCCTTCTACAAACACACCTGAGAAGCTCCACTAGTTTCAGCGATTGATTCATAGCTCTGTCTCTGGATATAATATAATTCCAAAAGGTGTTTTTCATATGGCTTACGCTCGCTCCAATATCTAAGAAATGTATCTTGAAAACCTTTCCATGAATTAATTGAACTTGCTTCCAAACACTGGAACCATTGCTAAGCACCTTGCTTTAATGAATGAAAAAACATTCTTAAAGCCATGTCTTCATAAATAATTTGAAATTTGTTCAAAAAGTACTCAAATTCCAAGATATGTTGTTTAGCTGAAATATCCCGCTCCTCTCTAGAAAAACTTGGCAAAAATTTGAATCCTTTTGAAGGATATTGATGGAGGATTGTGGGCAGCACCAAGGGTTTGAAAATCACCTTGGTTCCAAGTTGGAAAGAAGCGGATTGCTTACGAGGTAGAATATTATCACCCAAAGACAATGAATCCTCACCTTTACGTCCGAAATATGATAGATTACCTTCAAGAATTGTAATGCAACAACCATCTCATGCTTAGAAGATAATGTTGTGTCAAGATCAATAATACAATCGAAAGAAAAATATTATTTCTCCAATAAAGAATGTACATTTTGGGCCTTATAATCCTCTGAGAAAATAAAGCAGGAAACATTTTTCTTGATATGTAAGGGAAAATAGACCACCAAACTCATAGTGAAAAACAAAACTTCCTTTAAAAGACTTAAACTTTGATATCTGTATCTTCCACGGTGCTTTCTCATTTCTTGCCTACAGCATACCTCATCTAATGAAACCTTCATCAGTGGAGTTGCCACGTGAATAATAAACAACCAAATTTGTATCTAAATCTTGTTCACCATCAAGAAAAAGATTTCAATACCCAGGGAAAAATAACTTTGTGCCTTCGTCCCCGACAATGACGCCAGAAAATGTTGTATCTTAAGAGAAAATCCCTCGATTGTGAAAGGAATCAGTGCTTAAGACATTTTAAAAGTGTGTCACATAAATGATTTTATCATGAGGTCTTTGTTCTATCCCTCTCGAGGCTAGTTTTCTAAACCCCTTAATGATCTGGAATAATAAAATATTTCATAATTCCATTCACCATTGATATCTGAATGAAAAGAAGAAATGCAGGGGAAACTCAAAGTAATATGTTGTCAACACAAAATCTACCACTTTTAAGTTTCAGAGGAAACTCACGGAGAGAGAGGAAAATCGAAATAATATGTTGTAAACACATAATCTATTACTTTAAAGTTTCATCAGGAGTTTGTGAAGAGAGGGGAAACTCAAAATAATATGATGTAAACACATAATCTATTACTTTTAAGTTTCAGAGAGAATTTGTGAAGGGAGAAGAGATGGAGTGAAGGAGCGCAAATTAATATTATTTAACTCTTACTCACATATGTAATTAAGAGACTCACTACTACATTACTTCACTTCATTAAAAGAAGAAGGGACACAAAATGGCACAAGAAACATGAATCACCATCAACAGTTGTGGGAAACTTAGTGCTTCTTTCATTTACCCATCATAAAAATAAGTACAAAATGTAATCCCCAAGAGGTCCATAACTCTCCCCTTTTCTTTATTTCTATCTACTTAATACAACAAAATAGTTCATAATTATTGAACTTCTTGAAATTACTTCGACTACCTAAACTCTTAAAATTACTTATTCAATCATACCAAGAAAACAAATTGAAACTGGAAATATCATTCGTGTTGCTGAATCTGATTGTTGTTGATGCGTCCCCCCAAAGTGCTGAGTTTTCATTTATGGTTATGATGCGATATCTGCACAGTTCTGTAACAATGCCTCAGTGCCCTACTTGACCTAGCTGTCGTGCTTCCAACAGTGCCACTATATGTTCTTTTTCCTGATTCTGTCTATGCCTCTATGTGTGCCTACATCGTTCCATCTTCTCTTCGTCAACCGCCGCAAGACTTGGACTTAAACTATATTCTACTCACCCTTGGAGAACGCATCGTGTTCACTTTCTATCGCATCTTGGCATTTCATCGGCTTTACGTTATATTCCTTCATTTATTCCTCCGATGCAATTTAACACAATAAATGCCTTACCTCCGGATTCGAAAACCTTTGGAGTTCACTTTTGAAACCACATCGCATCCTCCCGCAAATCGCAAATTGAGGATTTTATTATGGAAGACAGAAGGTAAGTGTTAAACTATGTGATAGGCGGAAGGTGACGTGGCAGGACAGAGGTGGGACCACTCGCAGGTCGCATATCGCAAGTTTTACATGGGATCAAGTAGAGGTTAAACGTTATGTTTTGCAAAGTACGGGGGCAGGGAGGTGACGTGGCATGGACGGAGGTGAGACCGCACCCACACATTGCATATCGCAAGGTTTATATGTAAGCGGAGGGTGATAAAAGTTAAAAAGTGCGATGTATGAGAGGGATGACGTGGAAGGGTGGAGGTGGGACTGCCCGCAGGTCACATGTCGCAAGTTTTATATGGGAGAAAACAGAGGGTAAAAGGTATGATTTGCAAAGTGAGATGTGCAATGGAACCTATGGCTAACACGTTGCTCTTCTTCACAATCTCCGATCCATTAACTCTCTTGCATCTTTATTTGCGATATCCATTCTTGATCGCTTATCTCTAACTTAGATCTCGCGATCTAATATTGTCCGTGTTATGATCTTCACCGACCATATTTTTGCTTCAATTATGCACTTTGATTATTACCATCTATTTTCCCCTTTGCGCCTCCTCCAAAACCCTTAAGTTATTTTAAGATAAATACGTTATTTATATGATTTGAAAGTAAAGAGCGTGGGCTCGAGCTATCAACATGTAATGTCTTTTATTGAAACCTGAAACCACTTCCGGAGGGTACTTAAGCGTTTTTTTGGAATTTGAAGAGAGTGTTCCCGCAGTTAATGTCAACCGTCGATTTGCAGGTGAGCGAATTTAACGAGACTTCTTGTGGGGGCACTCCTTGGTATAAATCTTGTGCAATTTGTGCTCCCGGGTTTTCGTTGGATCTGGGTGCAATGAATACGAGCCTTTGTTGTACTCAAACATGGAAGAATGATCATCTTTTTTAATTTTAACTTCAATACATCTTAGCATTAGTGCTGGTCTCTCCTGAGCTAGCAAATGAGCCCAACTTGACCCTTGATGCGCGCTTTTCTTCTTTGCTACTCCTTTGGCTTAGATTGCGCTTCCAATGCTACTGTTGCTTCCCTGACTTTGGTTCCAGTGCACATGTGATGATGAATCCTCGTTGAGCTTGTGGTTATACTTTTGAGCATATTGCAGATCTTCTTGAAATTTTAACAATTGTTCCTCAATAACCTTGAATTGCTCAGAACCTCGCTTGACTTTTAACTGAGTCAAATTAGGCTACAACATAGTCTCTAGAGAATACTAACATACATATTATGAAAATGTGAGGTGTCCAATGATAATTTATAATAATAACCACTTTGCGATCACCCCTGAATAACCATGTTAACATTGTGAAAGCTACTAATGAATCATTGAGAGATAAAACCATGCATATTGTATATAACTAAAAGTCTCCCAAAGACAATACTTAATAAAAATTGATAATGCAAAATAATTTTGGTGAAAGAGTAGTGACATTATGGAAAAAACTACTGATAGCCCAAACATTTGAAAACCATAGCTTGCCTCTAAAAAAACATAAACATGGAATAGTCATTGTAGAGAACATTTGCTTGCTCATACTGATTAATGAGGATATTATAAACTTTGAAAAGAATAAAGCTTTTTATTTTAAATGATTAGTGCATGATGTTAGGTTTCTTTCACATTCATCGAATAAAATGATTTTTTTGTAATTGATGAACTGACATAAGATTTTGACCTTTACAAGAATATCATACAATATAATAATATTTTCTTTTTCAAATCTCTTTTTAATCCGAGAAGTTAATGTAGTTTTTTTTTCCTCTACATTGCTTTAAAACCATATGTAAAAAAAGAAAAGAATATACATTATCTAAATATCATTGAGAGGAAAATATAAGAGCGAGATTTTATTTCCCTTATACCAATTAAAAAAACCACACATTTTTGCATTTTTGCAAGCACAACTAAGGATTATATTATTTTGAAATCTCAACAATACTTACACAAATACAAGTTTTTGACTTATTAACATAAAGACATAAAGAAAGAAAGAAAGTATTTTTAACGTCCACGAGGCTAAAAATAGCCAATGGGACAGATTGCTTCTCCATCTGGCTCTTGTATTCGGCCCTTTTCCTGTGAATTTTTGCAATAACCTCTCCCAGCTTCTCGATAGACTCTTCACTGAATAGATTATCCGAACTAGCTACCAGAATACCTGCATAATTTTCATTGTTGTCTTTGAAGGCCTCGCATTCTAAAATGAAATGTTTTTCTGTTTCCACTTTTCCAGAAGAGCAAAAAATACATACTCTTTCCTCCCACATTTCTTTTTTCCTTTTCCAGCGCCCTATTTCACAACAAATTTGATGAGAATTAGTCCTTAATTGAGCAATAAGAATTTTAGATCTCCAAGAAATATTGGCCCCTATGTACGCATTTTGTTGATGGTTATGAGTGGGGTTAAACTCTTCAATGTAGTACTTCTTCTTTCTCCCTAGCTCTTTCTCCAAAGTACATTTGTGGAGCTTATCCACAACAAAAGTTTTTATCTCTTTACTGTTTGTAGGACACATGCTCAAGAAAATACCCCATTTAATAAACCATTTGTTATTTTGTCGCATCCAAGTCTCATTTCTTTTGCACAATCTATCACTAAACACAACCTTGGGCCATCTACTCTCTTCCATTTGCTCAATTTTTTTCAAATACCTTATGACTCGCACCATAGCAATTGCTTCAATAGGAGCAGCCCCTATTTCACTTAACATGATAGCATAATGAACTGCACTTTTAATTTTGAATTTCTTTATAATCAAATGCTTCTGAATTTTCTCAATTTGTTTCCACTGCATCTTAGTTGTGCTACTCCCCACAGTTCACAACCGTAGAGAATCGCCGGCATCACTAGAAGCCCAAAAGGAGTTAGAGTGGTTTTCCAGTCCTACTGCTTTGCCTCTCTACACCTATTTTGAAGAGCATAAAATGCTTTCCAACCCCCTAAAGTTCTTTTCTTTCTACAACCATCCTGTTATAGGTCAATTTGGGCATCATTCCCAATGACCTTGTCAAACTGGACATCATCCGTAGGACCAATGAAATAGGGTCTATCATCCCCTATCATTTCAGTTGCTACATGCCCTAAGACAAGAACAAACCATCCATGACTTCTATTGCAAGGTTTCCAAGGTTTGAAGTATATGTTATATCACTTATGAGCTCACCAATGCAGCCTCTCAAGGGACTAACTGCTTTGCATATGCAGCTCCCTCCATTCAAGGGTGCTCTGCAAAGCACTTCCCGACATTCAAGAGTGCGTCGGTCAAATGGGAGCAAAATTCTCATTGTTTCGGAATCTCCACATGGCCAGTGCCTTCTAGAATAGTCCATATGTGTCAAACTTAGAATCCATGTGTCCATCTAACAACTCTGAGCTTGGGAACATGTCTTGCCTATTATTAGAAATTTATTTATTGAGAAACTACCTTCAGTTGCCTTATAAATTGAGCACAGATCCTAGTGCTAGGGAAGGAATAATTTTGGTAAATAAATGTTGTTGGATTCTCAACTGAGTGTGTGATAAGAGAGATATGCTGCTGGTGAGATGTTTATTGTGATGAGGCTGGGATGATGCTGGAGCTGGTGACATCAAATTGATCACTAGTTGTAACCTCCCCCTTCTATCCATTAATAAAGATTGTTGCTCATTTTCTCATATATGTATCTGTTTATGTTTCTACTTTTCATATAATGGATTATTAAATGATATATATGTTTCATTTAATCGATTTAATTGATTAAGATAAATAGGCATTTGTATATTTCAATCTCTTTGTTGTTTAGTGTTTATACTTGCAGGAACTAGTCTGGCGATCTAAGTTGGATTGGAAGCTACAACAAGAGTGACAGAAGGAGAATAGGAAGCACTTGGATCACAAGTAGGTTTCTCTATCTTTTTGTGTGTCTATTTATTCTTAGGGAAAGTGTCTGCAAAGTCTTTTGATCTGTTGTTCTAAATGCATAGTACCACGTTTAGGGAATGTGTTTTATCCGTAATTCATAATTCTGCATAACAAATTGGCGACTCCGCTGGGGAGTTTTCCTTACCATTCCTGGTGTTTTTTCCTCTACATATCCACCCAGTAGCATCTACTGTCAATTATTAGACTTTTGAATCGAAGAAGTGCATTAGAAGTGTCTTCAGTAGCTTGAATTTTGAATCTCTGCTACGCCCAACGCACTGTTGGTCAAGACACAGTGCTTTGCATAGCACTGTCTCCCACTCAGGGGTGCTTTACAACGCATTGTCTCCCTTTAGAGACTACGTTACCCCCTTAGCCAACCAAATTCCCTTTGATTTTTTCATTACCATCATACTCAGCCTTTTGTTTGTTGTGTTTTCAATTGTCTGATACCTCATGGAGACCAGTGAATTTACCTGATTCTTCCTCCTTTAAAAAGTAAGTTTGTTCAATGTCTCTTTAAGTGTTTTTCTTTATCATTGAAAAATCAAATTCAAATTATTTTATTTCTACATTATATCCATTTGTTTCGTAAAGGAAATTCTCGTTAAATTCTTCGTTTCCTATACAAAAAATTGTAGCTCCATTCTTCGTTTTTCCTAAAAGAGAAATTGTTGTTAAATTCATCGTTTCTCAAAGAAGAAAGCATTTGTTTTCATTGATTTGATGAATATAATTTCCTTTTTGCATTCACATTAAGGGGACTGAAAAGAAAAACTTGCATTTTCATATAGTGAATTGTGTGTTTTGCATAGGAACAAATTAGGAAAGTTGCATATTAGTTTGTGCTCTTTGTTGTTTTCTCTAAAAAATGATTGCTCTTTCCCTTTAGTAGCTAGGATTTTCGTTGAAAAAGCTAAAATTGAAAAGTTTGCTTATCATTTTAGTTTTCATTTTAGGAATTTCCATCACATCATCGTGGTGAACCTTGAAAGGAAAATTGATAAACAAGATCAACTTAAAATTTACATCAATTTACCTTAGAAAGAATTGGAACCATAACGATAACATTTAGAAGGTCTAGGCTAGAGACGTGTTCCGACGTCGTAAAACACAACGGCCGTTGTTAATTGTCTGCGATACATTCCGAGTGTGATACCTCACTCCACGTACGTAAGCATATCGTAGCTTGTCCACGTACCTTCGGGTATATCAGACAGTGTTATAGTACGAAAAGTATAAAGGGGTGTTCTCATTATGCAGTTTCGCATTAGACAATGCTAATACAGACTTGGGCCTCCACGTACCTTCGGGTATATTTGGGAGGAAAAATTTAGGTTGTTATCCATCCATAGTGAACTGAGTCAGTCGCCTTGTAAATTGTGATACACCGAACACAACATTCGGGGGGATTCCCTGCCTGTACTTCTTGGTTCGCCAGGAGGTATTATGCAGTTCACAGTTTCTTGGTAAACCTTTTTCCTAGAATTACCCTTTTATTTTGTTTATTTGTTTGTGTTTATAAAATGAATCAGTCATCGTGGAATAAGAAAATCCCTTTCCCCGTCGTTCACGTAGACTTCCATTGAAACCACCTTTACCAATGGAAGTCACTTCTGGTCGACAAAGGCGACGTCGCTCTACCGAAACTAGTACCATCAGTACCTCTGGTGAAGCATCATCTTCACATATATCAGAGTCGGCGCAAGTTGTTTTTACAAATCCTAGTTTGTCTATTGTTGTCGAGACGAAGTCCCCACAGCTACCTGTGGTCACGATCCATCCAACCGGTGAGACCATACCTCCCAAACCCGACATTGTTCAACTGAAATTTGATCCAGATCTTGTCTCTTTTTTGCCAGAACATTTGCATCCCAAAGTTGAATGACCGGAAGTTGTTCCTGTATCGGTCGCCCCACAATCTATTGTAGCCATTGAGTCTCCCATATCACGCAATCAACCTCCTGAAATATACTTTGGGCCTAACGAAGAAATCCTTCCACCTGGTTTAATTTCGATTGAATAAATACCACAAGACGAAACACCTTTAACTCCAACTCATTTCGAGGCGGAGCTTTACCAGTACGAGTCTTTTCCTCAATCATCTGCCTCTGCTTTTGTTGATCCTGTGCCTATTATAGTTCTCGTCAATCCAATAGGGTATAAATTTGGTCAAGTAACCATGCCTGAACCAACATCTTTAGTTGGACCATCTGTTCCAATTGCATCAACACCTTTTCTCGCTACTCCGTTGATGTTCACAACTTCACCAGATTCATATTTACATGGTGGCCCTATGGTCCCATCAGGTTATAAATCCTTATCTGGAATTTTCTCTGGTACATCTTCAAACCCATGGACTTCACCAATGTCATTATATGGTATTCTAACTGGTAAACCTATAGTGAGTACTAAACGTCTTGATCCTTTATATCCATCATCATGGAAATATCAAGCTAGTCCATCTGGCTATATTCCATCCAATACAATCTCAACTGGACTCCCTACCTTTGGAGAACCACATTTTTTGCCTTATTATGCTCCTCATGCTAGGGGACAACCTATGGTCACCCACTTTGACAGTACTCTGTCATTATTTGGTCATCCTAATGTCGAAATAAATGTTTGTCAATGGCATCCCACTCTACCTATCCAACCACAAACGATTATACACTCGTATCAACCGGTTCAACTTGTTGCACCCACATCAACTCCACTTGTTAATTCATCTTTACCCCGATTACAGACTCAAAATTTTGTACATCAATCGTCTCAGGCAGGTCCTTCAACTCAATACTATCAAGTACTGGGCCCTCAGAATCCAACTCCTTCGGTTGGATTACAACAACCACCTGTATTCAGAATCATTTATTCACAAGCTGGATTACCATATTATGGGATGTCGTAGCCACAACCAAGTTATACCTATCCTCAACCGAATCCAAGTTATCCTAATTTGGGTTATAACATTGGTGGACAGACCCCTTGTCAGCCACACACGCAAATGCCACAACCTTCATTTCAATAAGTATCGTACCCAGGTTTTGGTCAACATAGTCCTCAAGCATTTGCCTATCAAAACAAACCCTATCTGGGTTACCAGCAATAGATTCCTTATGCTGGTGCTCAAAGGCCTATTTCCCAAGCAATTCCATCATACCCTGGCTATGCTCAACCCAACCTCAATTGACAATTGCCCTTTGTTGCAACTTTAGAGTTACTTGATTTAAAATGACTCACCAATGACCCAATCAATTATGCTCCTTGGTGGCCAGTGATACCTCAAAAATTACCCTAAGATATTCTTAAGTTCAATGGAAATCCTAAGGAAGACCCGTCAACTCCCTGAATGATAACTCTATTTGACTACGTCTTCTTCAGCGTACGCTCATTGGTCTAGCTGCAAAATGGTACATTGAGTTACCTATAGCTTATTTTGATAATTTCACTGCCCTAGCTATTGTCTTTTTGACCCACTTCCAATTACCCCATATGATATGAAACTGGAATGAAACTCTTGACTAATTTTAAACAGACTAATGCTACTCACATATCTGATCATATTCATGAGTGGCGTTGTCATCGTAGAATGGTTAAGACATTTGCTCCTGATCACCTCCTTGTTGAGTGGTTCATTAAGTCCCTGTTACCATCTATAACTGAGGATGTAGCTAAGGGTGGCGTGCCCAATATTTAGACTTGATTTATACTTAGTCTAGCACGCTCTACGAGAAAATTCCTAACGTGTTGTGATCTAATTTTTACTGTTCCTCCTCCATCAAAAGACTCTCGTGCTGGAGACTGTATGATTGGTACTACAAGCACACGTCATACTACTGCATTTGATCTTGCGCCTTCTTCCGAAATACATGTCATGTCATCTGACAAGGGAAAAAGTGACAAGCAACCCGGAAGTAAGAAAAAAGGGAAATCAAAGGAAAAGAAAACTTCTACCCCGCAGGAAATATCATCTGATCAATCGTCTAGAAATCATAAACATCGTTACCCTTGCATAATATGTAACGAGGAACACTTTGTTCGGGATTCTCCTCACTGCGTTGAAGTCTCAAAAATGGTTAAGACCTCACATGCATCTGCTGTGTTGACAGATCTGTTTCCGAATCCGGACACAAATTTTGGTTGCTACGGATCCAACTTATAGTTCCCAAGTGCTTATGTTATCTGTCGCGAAGCCATCGACATATGTTTTGGTGTCAACACGCAATAAATATTACGGTAGTCAGGCTACTGATCAACCTACTACCTCGACCACGACTCCATCCATATAATTGATACCGCCACGTGTTATTCCTGAATTGACAATCAAGTCACCAAAGGGAGTATTTCATAAATCGACATTTAATCCTCGAACCAGAGCTGCTCAAAATTATAATATCGTTGAAGATTTGGTTCAATCCCCTTCAGCTATGTCAGCGCTTGAGGTGCTACAAAGTTGTCCTTCCCAAAGGTAGCCTTTGTTGTCGACAATTGATGGAATTGATCCAACTGATTCTAATCTCGTAGTCTTTAATCATACGGGCTATGTGCCGAAATTACCAATAGAATTAGCATTCTCCATCCAAGTAAATGTTCTCAATAACATTGTTCATCGTATTATTATTGATAAGGGAGCATCTATGTGCATTATGTGTTAATCTAGGTTGTCATTGATGTAAATATGGCAATATGATGCTAGACGATGATTTAAGACTACACGAAGACATATACCACTATGGCACGGTAACCTTATGATGAAGGAAGTTATGATGAAGAATCAAAGAAGCCCAAGACACTTTGCCCTACCCCCATTTATGCACCAATACATGACCAGTCACATTGAAAATTATTTTTCACTACCTTGAAGGAAAAATTTCTCTATGAAACCTTCACCATCATCTAGAGCATAATTGTCTCTTTCCAATGAGCTATTACTTGGCCCGAAACTCCAAGTATTCTAGGAGAAATGAATTTTTGAATATATCCTATTTTTGACATATAGCCGACCTATGCCCTATCCCTAATGTCGGCCTTCCTCCAAGGGCCACGTCCCCTCATTTCACATCATAATGCATATAAATAAGACCTCGGATCTCATTTATTTTCAATGCAATTCGGTGAAAATCCATAGCACAGAAGATCGCAGTTCACAACTCGCGAACTTAAAGACACCGAAGAGAAGGAGCCAAGGAAAAAGGGTTACGGGTGGTTCTGGAAACTTTGATTTGGGAATAATCTTGATTTTCAGACTTCTATCACAGCACCTTGATTTAGTACCACAAAATATTATGACCATTACAAGGATATAAGGTCTTGAAACCTTCAAAAGAGATCCTTGTGATAGGTAGCTACAGCTTGGACTATCCCACACTTAATCACAGAACTCAGACACTTTTAGCACCTCAGAATTGTGTCACAGTTGGGAACTCAGTCACTTACAACAAATCTACAATATATTCTCTGTGGACAGGTTCAGTATCTCTGTGCCTCAGACCAACCGATAGCTCAAGATTTTGGCTATTTCTATAGACACCTTCAGTTCAAGCTACAGTTATCACCACAGGCATAAAAAAACCACAGATTATTAGTATACCCTCGGACCTGGTACAGTGGCTTGATTGGAGTTAAGTTTGGTGCAAAATTACAGTCTTAAAACTCGGTATAGTAGTCTTGGTGAAGCTTTTGATCTGTGGAGTGTTTACACCTTTAGGACTCTACCTGTTGCAACCTCAGGCCTGTGTGATGTATAAGAAGATTTGGATGTTGGGACAGTGATGAACTCGATGGCATAACTCTGAACAGTGAAGTAGCAATTGTTACACCATTTTTTGTTCATCTAGCCTATTATCATTAGATGGACCCAAGTACATCATGTAAGACTAATTTTACTCCAAGTAAAATTGCTTTCACTATGAAAATAACTTAGTAAATCACCTTTATTAAGTTGTTTGTGGTCTAAACAGGAAACCCCGTAAATAAATATTAAATAAATATATATTTGTTTGATTTTCCTCAAGAAATAATTAGCTAAACAATAGTTTAATTAATATTTCTGGTTATATTTAACCCAAAACAAAGAAATTAATTAGATAAATCATTATTTATCTTATTATTTTTTAAAGAATAATTGTTTAAATCTTATTTAAATAATATTCTTTGTTAAATATGACTAATTCACCCTTAAATAATTAAATAAATCATTTACTTATTTATTATTACTTAATCACATCCTTAAAATGATAAATAAATCATTTATTTATTTATTATTTACAAATAAGGGGATTTGACTCAAGTCAAATTTCTTTTCCCTCCAACAAATATAATAAAATATTCCATAAAAGTTGGATCTAGAATTGGTTAATAATATTTTAATTAAACACCAATCTCTAGACTAACTCAATATTTTGTTATAAATAGAAGGGTTTTTCCATTCATTTGTCACCTTTTGTTACCTAAAGATCACTATGGATCTCAACTCTTGGTCTCGCTATTGATCCATTATCATAGCCATATTTTTCCATTTTTTCTGGGTTTTTTACACCATCAAGAGAGAGGAATTCTAAATCTGAAGTACTGAGGACTTACAAGAACCCATCCCATTGAGGAGAACAGGGAACACCCTCTTGTGTTTTCCTGCCAGGTGCCCATTAATAAAAATTTCATTGGATATATTCTTGTCTTGTTTATTGGATCTATGGAGTAAATCTTATTTTTCTACTGTTTAATGTCTTCTAATGCATAGATCTAGATTTTTGCAGCATTTGTCTTGATCATCTAACTGTAGATCTGAAGATATTAGTAGTCATTTTTGTTGTTAGGGTTGTTTGTTATGCACAGCTAAAGTGGTCTTTTTTTGTACACCTCGAATCAAGATTCATACTAACAACTGGCGACTCCACACGAGTTTACCATTACGACTGTTGTTGTTTTTCTGATCCTTGCATATCCAGTTGCTTCAAACCCTAGGATTTCTCTTCAGCTGCTTGTTTTGCTTATTCTTGATGTTTTTTTTAATCCATAAAACCCTAAAATGATAAAAATTCTAACTTCCGCGTGTTTTCGGACCCATTGCGTAGGTGATAGACATCAGCCGCAACTGAGACGACAAGTTTTTCTGAAACCTGCCGCCGAGAGTGTCGGAAGTGTAGGTTGCACTTTTCTGCCCAAAACCTGTGACCTGGACCTCCAGGGCGCACTTTACAGCCCAAAAAGTGCGACCTGTACTTTCTGCAGGGATTTTTTCTGAAAGTTTTCTGGGTTTTGCTGAGCCTCTGTTCAGGGTTGTTTGACCTCCATCTTCGCCCGTTTTGGACCTGTACTTGTTCTGTTTCACTCAACTAAGTGGGAACCTAGCCCCCTAGGGCTTCAGTACCCTCCACTTTTTGTGGAAGAGTGTTTGCTGTTGCAGGTTGTTTGAAATTTCAGAGTCTTCAACCATTTTTTGCAGATGTGATACCTCATCTTCAGATCCACTTCAGATCGGCTTGTTATCCATCCAAATATTCCCATTTAGCTTTGTTTGGGTTTTCCATTAGGGGGCACTCTGCTTCCCTCCTGGTGATAGCCTCTCGCCACCTCTTTTTACAACAATTTTCTTCTGATTTGTTGTTGTTTTCTGCACCACTTTCCAGCAGATTTTGTCTTTTAGATCTCTGTCCCTCTTGACCCAATATCTATTAGCCCCTTTTTTTAGTGTGTTTAGGTTAATTTTTGCTCACTTATAGACTAATTGTTGAGAGCCCCACCTCCTTGGGTTTAGATTATTGCATTGTTAGCTGTTTATTTTATGTTTTGTAGGTCTATATACTGACATTTGCAGGTTCATTTATAGATATACAACACACTTTTTCTTTTTCTCTACAAATGTTTGGGTTTAAAAATTAAAATTTACACACTTTCACACACACACCCTAAGCGAAAAAGGGCTTGGTTAACACCGCCAAGCAAAGACTCTAAAACATTGAAATCAATCCTGCACCTCTCTGCCCTTGTTTCGACATTGTAATCAGTTGATCTTGCACCTCCCCGCCCTTGTCGGTCTCTTTTTCCTTGGTGTCATGTGTGTGTCATCATTGCTCAACCTCCCATGGGCTCTGATTTTCCTCAGAGGGGGGCTAGCACCTCCTGCACATCTTCCCCTCTTGGTAGCACGTATTCAGGGTACAACATGCCTCCTCTCTTTGCCCAACCTCCTGTATACCACACTGTTACCCAACCTCTTCTGTCTGGTACCCCCGATGACCAAATTCTCATGATGAAATCCGATCAACCTTCAACCGTAGACATCAATCTCCAGACTCAGTCCCGTCAGTACAACAAGCCTCCCGCTACGTCTGTCCCCGAGCTGCCTCCTTAGGTCTCTACAGAGCCTCTTTTGACACCTAATGGGCCCTTGAAGATCCCTTAGCCTAGGGCGGAGGTTCATACCAAGATCCCTGAGGGTCCACTACGCTGAAATGCTGCTTCTAGCAAAGCTGCCCATTCGTATAGTATAGTCGATGATTTGGCAGCATCCCCTGCTGCCATTTCAATGCTGGAACTCCTCCAGTCGTTCCCTTCACAACGAAAATCTCTTTTGTTTGTCGTGGGCGCTGTAGACCCTTCTGATGATCAATTGATTGTCTTTGATGTTGACCAGTCAGAACATCCTCCTCTCCCTGCTTCTGTCGCTTTCCAAATCCCAGTCAAGATCCAGAACGCCAACATTTCTTGGTGCATTATTGATGAGGGGGCATCCACCTGTGCGATGTCCACTTCGGTTTGGAAACAACTCAGATCTCCTGAGTTGTCTCCTTCCACGATCACTCTCCGAGCGTGGGATGGCCACGCCTCCAAGCCCATTGGATTATTTTGCAATTGTCCTATCACTCTTGTGGGCAAGACGGTTTGCGTTGACGTAGAAGTCATAGACACCCCCTTAGACTACAACATTCTATTGGGTCGTAGCTACACTTATGCGATGTCTGTTGTCCCTTCCGCGGTTCACCGCAAGATGTCCTTCCCCTGTAATGGAAAGATAGTCACCATTGACCAGTTGACATATTACGAGCCGAAGTATAAGACCTCCCCTGAGTCCACTATTTCTTCGGTGGCCAACAAGAAAGTCGTCGACCCTTTGACTAGTGTTTCACCTGGTGTCTATAAGGACTCCTTTTTACTTGGTACATTCCCTGGTCTTCCTCCTATCTATGATCCGAGCTCATCGAATTTTTGCATGATGAAATCATCTCGGACTTCTCTCAAGAGGCTCGCCTCGGCTAGTCAGCAGCCCCCTCGCCCTCCGCAACTGTCTCCTAGCCCTTCGATGCAGCCTCTTGGACCTCCTCCTCTAGGCCTTTCAACTGGTACTCATGAGCCTATTTACCCTCCTGGGTCGGTTCCTCGAGGTCTTAACCATTTAGGAGTTGTCCCACCTGGCCATTACCCCTCCGATCAGATACCGTTCCTAGTCCCTCCACTAGGCATCTATACGGCACTTGTCATGACCACCCTCTCTCTTCCTAACTTGACCATTGGGCTCCCGGTTTGGTACCTTGATCCTCCTACCACCACCCCGCTAAGTCAACCTAAACCTTATCTTGCCCTAACCCCAGTTCAACCAGTCCCCCTGATTTCTCCCGTTGTCACAGTGCCTCAACCACCTCAACAGGATCAACCTACTGTTGCGACTGCTTCGGGTAAGAAGGGCAGAGCTCACAAAAAGGCCTCAAAGGACAAAGCTGCCCCAACTGACCCTGCGCCTCCTCTGCCTCCAAAGCCCTGCGCTTTGTGTGATGTCATTGGTCATGCCACCCATACGTGTCCCGAGTTTCCCTGCATCAAGCCCATGGTTAATGTTGCGTTCCCTGGTCCCTGAAACCTCTAATTCTTCATTGACCACAACCAATAACACCAAGACTATTCACACCAAACACCCTTGTGCTTTGTGTGGTCTCCGTGGCCATTAATCCCATCATTGTCCCTGCCTCACACATTACTATGCCTCTTTAGAGGTAGTTCAAGAGTACGAGATTGAATAGAATCAATCTGCTTCTCCCGTGCTTGCACAATATGCTGTAGGCCAGACTGAGGATCTACCCGCTCCTATCGACATTCCCCCCCTGATGTCGATATGACAGAGCATGCGGCCACCATCCTCTACCTTTCAACATCCTTAAGACCCTCGACAGAAGCTCCCTCTGAATCTTCTCCTGTTGTTTCGCTTGACCTCCTTTCAACAAACACCCCAAGCTCAACATCAGTAGATCCTTTATCTACTTGCTATTACGTCATCCCCCGTGACGATGCACGTGTGAGTCTTTCTTCTCATGATGATGAGTCGGGTAGCCTCACTGCGTCATGTGGTCTCCGTTCCTCCTTTCCTTCCACCTCCTGTTGTGATGACGACATCATGGAAGCTACGTCCACCCCTAACTTCATCTTTCTTGCCCATAAACGAGATGCCATCATCCATACCTTTGGTGACTTATGCAACCTGAGCTCAAGCTACACCTCCAGTAGCTCCCACACTTCCCCTCACCGGCGGCATGTGGGAAGTAGACATTCTACCCATATCACTCCCTTCCGCAGAGAGCATTCGATTTCTACTATGCGCTCAGGTTGCCAACATTTTTCTTTATCCTCCCATTTATTGTCTTGTGGCACCTTTCACAGGGACCCCCCGTCAACACCTTATATCAGTTTTGTCGATGGTCTGTCCGCTACTCACGTAATTTATCTCGGCCAGTCGGGCCATTTTACCACTTTACGAGACGCTTGTTCTTTGAAGCGGTGTATGCATTGAAATGCTACTTCTGGTGTCAGTAGGATGATCTTTATGTGAGGTTTATTAGTTGATGCCCTTTCACATCATATCCTCCACCTTTATGATCGTTTAAATTCTTTGCTTCTTGTCGTGCAATTGAATGGTGTATATCGTGTGCATAATCCTATCCTTTTCAGAAGATATTTATGAGTGAAGATTTTGATGCATGAATTTGAAATCATTACTTTCAGTCATGTACCTAGAGCACAAAATCACTATGTAGATAGCATTGCAAACGATATTCTGGACTAGCATTTAACACAAGACAATAACATAAAAATATCAAAACAATGCATATCCATAGTATGTGTCGGATACATGTTTTAGAGTTCATCAACTCTTATACATATGACATGCCCATAACATGTTACAAAAACTCAAAAATGGGGGCAACACCTGCCCCTACACACTAATCACTATCTGGAGGGTCCCGAGCCAATGGCTCTACCCCCGCATCTCATAGATCACGCATGCCCTGTCCGGCCATTGCCATGCGCCGCATGACCCCTCGCCATTCCGAGGGTAAACCAATACATGGCTCTATGTACTGGTCATCTAAGTCTTGCCAACCGCGTTCCGAAACACCGGTCAGAAGCCTCTCACATCTATGACGGATATCCTCCAGAAGGGCTGATGCATCCTCATTGCGCTGCACCCTTGCTCCACTAGATCCTGCGGCCCCTAATACTACAGGTCGTCCCATGTACCCGGCTGGTTTTACCGATGCTGTATATGCATACCAAAAGTAAAATAATCAATACCACATATAATATTCTAGAAAATTTACATGCACATAAGATATTAGCAATTTGTCACTCACCATCGGGTCCCCATATACGACCAGGTGGTAGTGGCAGATCCGGGTCCCCACAATAACTCATCCCATTATAGGGATAGTCGTCTATATACAGCGGCATCTGATCCCAATGAACAAAGAAATCAGGATGGAACACCCGTCCAACTGCTCCACCTCCTCCTCTGCACAGTATTCGCCCCCACCGACACATCCTAGGTTCTCTCGAACCTCCATCTGGGAGTTGTATGCGAGGTCGAACTGTCGAGATCTTCTCAAAGAAGAAAGAGCACAAAACTGTAACATATGCACAATCATGGTTCACTTGCCTCTTACATAGCAAAATCTGTCGTTTCAATGAAAACAACATCATCTGGGCCCACTCATAGTAGGTCCCACTCAAAACACTCTCCACAAGCATCATCTGACCCCCCGTGATGTGATGGAGTGCCTGGTTGCCCAGGATCTGCGGCACCGCTGCGGCCACAACACGGGTCTCTAACCTCTCCAAATCCCTGATGGGTATCCGAGTTCCCTTGACTTGGAGACCTGCCCGAAAATGGCGCTCTACAAACTCTATGATACTCCGCCCACGCGATAATACTGGCTGAGTATTCCATACCATCCCAAGTGGTGGAAGACCAATCAAGAAATATATATCCTAGACCGTCAACTCGATCCGGTGCCCTTGCACTATAAAGACCTCATGGTTCGGATTCCAATAGCTGACAATCCGGGCCAATAAGGGCTCCCCAGCTCTCATCAAAGGGTTCTCCACAAACTTCGAAACCCAAAACCTAGCCAAAGCACTGCGGACACCCTGATCCTCCCAGATCTCCGACCGTAATGCACCCAGGTCTCTCTCTCTCCAGTTGATCTGTAATTCTGCCATACCTGCACAAAACCATCATATTTATCAGTATACAGATAGGAAAGACTTTTGCTCATAAAAAAACCTTAGTGCTCAGCCAAAAACAACACAAAAACACCTCTCCCGGACAGGTCGCACTTTTTAGACCTAAACCTGGGACAGGTCGCACTTTTCTGGCCAAAACCTGCTACCCAGGTCGCACTTTTTGCAACAAAAAGTGTGACCCAACCGTGAAGAGGAGTAGAGAGCTGTTACTGAGCCTTAGGGACCTAATTTGAACTTTTAATCCACTGAAAAGGAAGAGTAAGGTTAGGCCTCTTACCTGCAACTGACGGATCTTGATTCCAACGGTCGGTTTGTCTGCTACGATCACCACAATATTTAGGGTCTTCTCTCCTCTCTACATTCACCACAGCTCCACATGCAAATGAATGATTTTGGAGGGAAAATGCCTTATTAAAAGAGAAACCAGTGTTTTTTCTTTCGCCTGTTGCGATCCAACCGTAGCTCCATTTACCAAATCGTCTGTACTGTTGGAAATCTCTCACCGAGTCCTCAAATGGGTATCTGTTAGTTTTTAGTGATTTGATACTTCACTGGGACACATTTTTCCCATGAAGCGCCACGTCACCCTTCCTCAAAATCGAATTTCTTCACTTGCAACACTTGTACCGCGGGCACCATGTTGCCTCCATACTTGTCCGCGCTCGTGTTGACTTTTGTCATGAGTTACCATCTTGTACTCACGCCTTTATGTTCCCCATTATACCCTTTTCCTGTCTGGCAGCACCATCGAGTCACCCTTATTTAGAGCATCCGAGTTGAGTCACCATTGCTTCCATGGAGTCTATCATGAGTTCCTTCACAACCCGCTATAGTCCTCCATCCTTCATTGCTTGGTTTCTCTCTCGTGTCGCTCATTATGGCCTTCAGTCCCACTGTCCCCTATTCCCCATGATATTGTGTCAGTTGCTGCCAGGTCATCCATGCTGTTTATGCTCTAACAAGGGAAGTCGTCTACTCGCTACTCATTTCCCCCCATTTCATCATCATCATTGGTGTCAGTCTGTTAGTCGCTCTACTATTTTATCTCGTGCCTTAGTTGAGGATCCCTTATTGCCTTAGCTATGGCAGACCTCCTTCTGTCGACATCAACTCATTCATTCCAGAAGACATGTCTAGAGGGTGGTGTACCTTGGTTCCAACTTTCACTTTTGTTCGGTACCTCGGATCGAGCAAAGGGACTCCTTATTACCCTTTAACTAATTTCTTCTCAACTCCAGCTTTTTTCAGCATGATCGAGATCCGTATACTTGATGCTTCAATGATGCAACAGTTGACATCGATGATTCCTAGGTGTGTGAGATGTCTCAGTCCTCATGAGGGGGTGGCCCTACAGGTATCTCCCCACACACTCGGATGAAATCTTCATCACAGCCTTCGATGCAGCTCCATACATTTGATGATGTCAGCCTCAGCCACTTGCAGTGCCTTTTTGTTTGCATGTATCAGTCAGATTTTTAGAGCCCTTTCCTGTTTTCAGGGGCATCTGGGTTATATTTATATCTCATGTACTCAGATATTATTGTACAAGTCCTGGCTGTTATCCCGGGCACAATATGTATGTTAGATTCATTATCGTGTAATTTATCTGGCTCATGTTTAGGCCATCATATGCTTTATTGTTACATTCCGTGGTTTTCCGGGCGCCTTATTGGTTGTACTATTGCCTCGGCGGGCATAGGTATGCCTCCCCTGCCGCCTATAGCAAGTACTCACTCATCAAAAAGACTTGTCGCACCTGTAAGTCACCTCCTCAGGGTCAAGTTCCTTCAGCACTTTGGTTTACCTTTTATTTCTCTCTCTTTGACTTCCCCTTCGATGTCTAGTGATTGAGTTGTTACAACATACTTTGGTCATACGATTGGCTCCTAACGCTCGCACGCTAGGGGGAAATCTGTTACACCATTTTTTGGTCATCTAACCTATTATCATTAGATGGACCCAAGTACATCATGTAAGACCAATTTTACTCTAAGTAAAATTGCTTTCACTATGAAAATAACTTAGTAAATCACCTTTATTAAGTTGTTTGTGGTATAAACAGGAAACCCCATAAGGAAATATTAAATAAATATATATTCGTTTGATTTTCCTCAACAAATAATTAGTTAAACAGTAGTTTAATTAATATTTCTGGTTATATTTAACCCAAAACAAAGAAATTAATTAGATAAATCATTATTTATCTTATTATTTTCTAAAGAATAATTGTTTAAATCTTATTTAAATAATATTCTTTGTTAAATATGAATAATTCACCCTTAAATAATTAAATAAATCATTATTTATTTGATTATTACTCAACCACATCCTTAAAATGATAAATAAATCATTTATTTATTTATTATTTACAAATAAAGGGATTTGACCCAAGTCAAATTCATTTTCCCTCCAACAAAAATAATAAAATATTCCATAAAATTTGGATCTTGATTTGGTTAATAATATTTTAATTATGCACCAATATCTAGACTAACTCAATATTTTGTTATAAATAGAAGGGTTTTTCCATTCATTTGTCACCTTTTGTTGCCTAAAGATCACTCTAGATCTCAACTCTTGGTCTGGCTATTGATCCATTATCATAGCCATATTTTTCCATTTTTGTCTGGGTTTTCTACACCATCAAGAGAGAGGAATTCTAAATCTGAAGTGTTGAGGACTTACAAGAACCCATCCCATTGAGGAGAACAGGGAACACCTTCTTGTGTTTTCCTCTTAGGTGCCAATTAATAAAAATTTCATTGGATATATTCTTGTATTGTCTATTGGATCTATGGATTAAATCTTATTTTTCTACTGTTTAATGTCTTCTAATGCATAGATCTAGATTTTTGCAGCATTTGTCTTGATCATCTAATTGCAGATATGAACATATTAGCAATCATTTCTGCTGTTAGGATTGTTTGTTATGCACAACTAAAGTGGTATTTTTTTGTACACCTCGAATCAAGATTCATACTAACAACAATCAATGAGGCATTAAGTGTTATGAAGCTATAGGACATGTGAAGCGTTGAACAGTGCAGAACCTTGTGAAGATATTTAAGTAACCAAGTAAGTACATTACTCATTTTATCAAGACTAAAGGATTGGTGTCCTAAAGGTTGGAGCCTCTAAAAGTCAAGGCTGGTGCCTTGAGAAGATAGGGTCGCAGCCCTAGAGGTCAGAGCGTCATCAAAGTCCAAGTTGGTGCTTGGCAAACAGGTTGGTGCCTGTTTCATTAAAAGGGTTGGTGCCCTTCTCTCATCTATTGTATACTATTATTAAAAATGGATTGAAGTTATTTTTAATTCTTAATATCATATATATGTGTGTGTGTGTGTGTGTGTGTATGTGTGTGAAGAATCTAACTAGCAATAATTAACAATTGAAAAGAAATACTGATTCACCCCCCTCTCAGTATTTCCAACAATTGGTTTCAGAGCTAGCTTCTTCATTATGAGACTGATAGTTGGAAGAAGGATTCTTAGGCACAATGAAGAACATGGAAGCAACATGGAAACTCCCTATCTTTGATGGAACAAATTTCAGTTTATGGAAAAATAGGATGTAGACTATCTAATGTCTCTTGGCCCTGAAGTATGGCACTCTATTTTGGATGGATACAAAGCTCTTGCCGGACTTCTAACTGATCCAGATGAAATAAAAGCCTACATTGCTAATGCCAAATATTTAAATTCCATCACTAGTGGAATCACTGATTCCGAATTTATGAAAGTCATGAACTGTGACTCAGCCAAAGAAGTATGGGATAAATTGGTTTCGCTATATGGTGGGGACTCCAAAGTTAAGAAGGCAAAGCTTCAAACCTATAGAAGACAATTCGAGAGTCTGAAAATGGATGATGAAGAAGATATTGCATCATACTTCCTCATAGTAGCTGAAGTGGTTAACTCTCTTAAAGGACTATGGGAAAATATTGAAGAAAGCACCATAGTTCAAAAAATCCGGAGATCACTTCCTGACAGATTCGACTCCAAAGTAAGTGCCATAGAACAAATGAAGGACCTAGATACTCTCAAGATGGATGCACTTCATGGAATTCTTATTACCTATGAAATGAGGAAAGGGATCCCAAATTTAAAAGGAGCAGCTTTCAAAGCCTCAAAATCTACAAAAGAAGGAAAAGGATGGAATTACAACAACGATGAATCAGATACTGAAAACGAGTTAGCTCAATTTGTACGAAGACTAAAAAGGGGATCTAAGCTAAAATGTAAGTACCCTCTTATTTGTTTCAATTGTGGAAGAATAGGTCATTACGCTGCAAAATGTCCTCATAAACATGATAGTGATGATGAAAATGACTCTAAAAGAATGATGTACAAGAAGAAAGGGTTTAATAAGAAGAAATTCTTCTCTAAACAAGATGATTCCGATGAAGATGAATTCATAGTCATAAAGAGGAAATCAACTGGAAATGTGCATAAGTACAAAGAAAGCGATGATGAATCAGATGAGGAAAGTAATTGTGATGGAAGCAAAGAAACGCTATTCATGGCATTTACAAATGATGATGACTCAGAAATAGAAGATGAAAGAAACATGGATAGTTTGCCAATGAGTGCCATTGAAGAAAATGAGAATCTACAAAATAAGATAATTTCTCTCAAAATAGAAAGAGAGGAAGCAAAAAGAAGGGAAGACTACTTGAACATCAAGTTAAAAGAGAAGGATGATATCTGTGAAAAACATGAAGCTAAATAGTGTCCCTAAGAAAGGAATTGGAGCAAATCAAAAGGAGTTGGCAAAACTCTCTAGCTCTTGACAACATTCTTAACACTCAAAGACCTCAACATGACAAGTCTGGAATTGGTTTCAAAGGAGAATCATCAAGTACGAAGAATAATGCCAAAAGTTATGATGATGTACTCTCTTTCCATCCAAAAGAAGAAAAATCATCTCAGGAAAAAGGTCACATCTCAAAACCAAGATTTGAAAGAGCAACTCCAAGGAAGAATGTTGATTCAAGCCATGGATACTACAACAGGTATCAAACTATTTTTCTTGGGCATTGTTACATGTAGAAATTTGAATAACTGAGATATTATTCACCGAGATTCTCCTGATCACACACTATTTTAGCTTCATGCATAATACAAAATCTCTTCTACCATTGATCATCACATGCGGAAATAAAATCAATTGCATGCATACATTAAAACCACAAACAATCACACATATGAACACGGTATTTAATGGGAAAGCTTAAAGCTGAAAACCCCAACTATCTGTATATTATATGTCATGGAGATCATGTAACAATCATAGTACAAAGCTCCTCACAAGCTCTCATGCACACCCTCAATTGCTACACACTATCAAGCTAGATCTAGCAAAACACGTGCTCCAATCTTTTGCCACTTGATAGCCAGCCTCTATTGCGTAATCAATGCTATGGGATGGCTTCATTAAATAGATAAACCACCTGGCTTGTACTGCGCAATCCTCATGGGCTTCTCCACCTATCTGTGTGTTGCAAATAGCAACAGTATAGTCACAACTGATAGTTAACCTGCTCTTTCACTTATTTCTGCACTGGTCTCCACTGAAACTGTCCATGCACTGAAGTTAACTGATGCATTCTTTAGTTGATTAATGATTTTATAATTAGTGAATTAATTAATAATTAATTCACACCACTCTCACTAATTGTCAGATTAATTGAAACTAGACTCTAACCAACTATGTTTCTGATTAGTTAAACCAGAATGCTCCACTATTTCTCCAATCTGACTCTGGCTTTTCGTCACATGGGTTCTAGCGAGTCTTCATGTGATGACTCCAGCCCTGGGGGAATAGCGTAATTCCTTCTCTCAGCTCCTGTACCACATCTGTGCACTTAACTGAAGCACTCCAAGAGAATAAGATAATGTTTAGAGTCCAAATATTATTAAGAGCTAATAATATTCGACATATCTATTTTTAGACTGGCAATCTAAAAATAGATTCCGCCCAGTATGTCTAAAAATAGAATTCCATATATTTTTTCCGACTTGACCAACCATCCACAAATAGCATCCTGCAACTCATAGAACATGATCCATATGTCTAAAAATAGACATAGTCTAAAAATAGAATTTGTGCCAAAAATAGCCTGCGAGCCCACTTAGTGAAGGCGACTCCTTTCCACTAAGCTCATCATCTTATTGCAATCTCAACATTACAATTGTAAAAACTTTGGGCATCAAGCTAAGCATTGCAAGGCTCATAAGAATGAAGCACCAAGATTGAATAATCAACCAAACCAACTGTGTGGGCCTAAAGAGCAAGAAAAAATCAAAACTTACAATTCCTTTGATCCTTTGGCTAAGTTTGATCCGTCTTGCTCATTATGTGATGATTATGATCATATTGAACAAAATTTCCCTCTCAAAAGGGAAAAATCTAAAAACGTAAATCTCAAAAATGATAAATGTAGTGTAGCTCTATGTGCTCATAGTGAAGAAAATCATTGGTTCGTGGATAGTGGATGCTTGAGACATATGACAGGTGACCAAAAGAAGTTTATCTCATTGAACAAGAAAAATGGAAATGTATCCTTTGGAAGTGGATCTGCTAAAATCACTGGAAAAGGGACTGCTACCCTTGTCAATGGACTAGGAAAGGCTCAAAATACCTTGCTGGTAGAAGGGCTCAAGCACAATCTCTTAAGTGTCAACCAGATTTGTGACCAAGGACATAATGTTGTATTTAGTACAAAAAATTGTGAAATAAGAAACTCATCCTCAGGAGAGCTTATGGAAAAAGGAGTAAGAACACCAGATAATGTTTACATTCTCAGCAAAATCCAAGAAGACAAATGTTACTTAAGTAAAACAGATGAAAGTTGGTTATGGCACAAGTGATTGGGGCATACAATTTTTGAAAACCTAGTCAGCATCAGCAAAAATAATGCAGTAAGGGACATTCCAAAAATATGCAAACAAAATCAAGTTGTTTGTGGGCCATGCCAACATGGAAAGCAAAACAGAACTAGCCACAAAACCAAGGAGTTCTCAACATCAAAACCTTTGGAAATCATTCATGCAGATTTGTGTGGGCCAACTAGAACTCCAACTCTTCAAGGTGAAAGGTACTTTGCTCTATTTGTTGATGACTATACTAGAATGATTTGGATATATTTCATAAAATATAAATCCGAAGCATTTGAGTGTTTTAAGAATCTTAAAGCTCTCATAGAACAGATAAAGGAGGTGAATTCACTTCGAAAGAGTTTGATAAATTCTGCAAAGAGCATGGAATTGAAAAAGAACTTTCTACTGCTAGGACACCCCAACAAAATGGAGTAGTTGAAAGAAGGAACTGAACCATTCAAGAAATGGCTAGGACAATGCTACTAGCAGCTGATCTGTAACCAAAATTTTGGAGAGAAGCAGTTGGCACCGCATTTTATACCTTAAATCGAACTCAACTCAGAACAAATAATGAAAAGACTCCTTATGAATTATGGAAAGGAAGACCTGCTTCAGTAAAATATTTCAGAATATTTGGAAGCAATTTTTCATAAAAATAAATGATGACTCGCCAGGTAAATTTGATTCTAGAACTGACGAAGGAATATTTCTTGGTTACTCCACTAGGAGCAAAGCTTACAAATGTTACAACAATCGTCTACGAAGAATAGTGGAAAGCATTGATGTAAATATTGATGAAGGCCTTCCAGAAAAAAAGAATTGAAGATCATGAAGTTGAGTCTTTCTTTGAACAAAGTGAAGAAGAAGAACTTGAAAGAGAAGAGGAGAATGAAGAATTTCAAAGTGAACCTCAAAATAAATCTTCACAAACTCCCTCCAAGATCAAGTTTGTTCAAATATATCATCCGGAAGAACAAGTCATTGGAAATATAGATGAAGGAATCCAAACTTGAAGAAGAATGATAAGTGCCCTAAGAAAAGATGATGTGGCTCTATTATCTTTAATAGAACTTGAAATTTTTTCTCAAGCAAGCAACGATCCTTATTGGATAAAGGCCATGGAAGAATAAATGTCTCAAATCAAAAAAAAAAAAAGAGAGACTTGGGAACTAGTATCTCGCCCAAAAGATAAAAATATAATTGGAACAAAATGGGTATTAAAAAACAAGATGAATGAAGATGGACAAATCATCAGAAATAAAGCGAGACTTGTCTACAAAGGATACTCGCAAATCGAAGGAATTGACTTCAAAGAAACCTTTGCACCAGTAGCTGGAATGGAAGCCATAAGAATGTTTTTAGAATTTACTTGCTCAAAAGGATTCAAGGTTTATCAAATGGATGTAAAATCAGCATTCCTGAATGGAGATCTCAATGAAGAATTTTACATGGAGCAACCAGAAGGAATTGATCTTACTGAAGGAAAAGACTTTGTATGCAAGCTAAAAAAGGCCTTGTATGGATTAAAACAAGCCCCCAGAGCATGGTATGTAAAGTTGGATCACTATCTGCAACAAGAAGGTTTCAAAAAGGGTGTGGCAAGTAGCAATCTCTATATGAATATGAACAAGGGAAAACTTCTGATCACTCTTGTTTACGTGGATGATCTAATCTTTGCTAGCAATGATGAAGAAATGAGCCATGAATTTGCTCTAAATATGTCCAAAAAATTCGAGATGTCAATGATTGGTGAGTTGTCTTACTTTCTTGGGCTACAAATATCTCAAATTTCTGCAGGCATGTTTATATCTCAGGTAAAATATCTTAAATACATTCTTACAAGACATGGGATGGAAGATTGTGCACCTATGAGCACACCGATGACCACATATTGTAAATTAAACAAAGATGATGATACCCCGCTCATTGATGCAACTCTTTACAGGTCAATAATTGGAGCTCTCCTATACTTAACTGTTACAAGACCAGATATTATGCAAGCAGTAGGAATGGTAGCAAGATTTCAATCAAGTCCTAAACAATCCCATCTAGCAGCTGTGAAAAGAATTCTCAGATATCTGAAAGGAACGATTGATTTCGGTGTTTGGTATACTAAGAGTTCAACTCTTATTGTGATAGCTTACTCTGATGTTGATTGGGTTGGAAGCGTGGATGATTGAAAAAGTACCAGTGGAAATGCATTCTTTATGGGAGAGTGTCTTGTATCTTGGCTCAACAAAAAGCAATCATTTACATCCCTTTCTATAGCTGAAGACGAATATATAGCCACTGTTGATTGTTGTACACAAATTCTATGGATGAAGGAAGCCTTGAAGGATGTCAACATAGAAACTAAGCAACCAATTACTATTTTTTGTGATAATATTAGTGCCATCAGTCTTTCAAAAAATCCGGTGATGCACTCAAGAACCAAACATATTCCAATCAAATACCACTTTCTCCGTGAACAAGTTGCTGAACACAATATCAGGTTGGAATACATCAATACAAAAGAACAAATTGCAGATATCTTTACAAAACCCCTTCCTTGAGAAGCATTTGAATATCTTCGTCAAAAGATGGGGGTCATTGCGCTTGCCTCGCATTAAAGAAACCAAGCAAAGGAGTAGCGTAATAGGGGGAGCAACGTGACAGGGGGGAGTACATTGGCACCCCATTTGCCATTGATGTCAAAGGGGGAGAAAAAGGTGGAATATTTCCATCAATGACAAAGGGGGGAGATTGTTAATCTAGGTTTTCATTGATGTAAATATGGCAATAGGATGCTACATGATGATTGAAGACTACATGAAGACATATATCATTATGGCACGGTAACCTTATGATGAAAAAAGTTATGATGAAGAATCAAAGAAGCCCAAGACACTCTTCCCTACCCCCATTTCTGCACCAATACATTACCAGTCACATTGAAAATTAATTTTCACTACCTTTAAGGAAAAATTTCTCTCTGAAACCTTCACCATCATCTAGAGCATGATTTTCCCTTTCCAATGAGCTATTACTTGGCCTGAAACTCCAAGTATTCTAGGAGAAATGAATTTTTAAATATTATATATCCTATTTTTGACATATAGCCGACCTATGCCCTATCCCTAATGTCAGCTTTCCTCCAAGGGCAGCGTCCCCTCGTTTCACATCATAATGCATATAAATAAGACCCCAGATCTCATTTATTTTTAATGCAATTCGGTGAAAATCCACAGCACAAAAGATCACAGTTCACAACTCGTGAACTTAAAGACACCGAAGAGAAGGAGCCAAGGAAAAAGGGTTACGGGTGGTTCTAGAAACTTTGATTTGGGAATAATCTTGATTTTCGGACTTCTATCACAGCACCTTGATTCAGTACCACAAAATCTCCGGACCAGCACAAGGATATAAGGTCTTGCAACCCTCAAAAGAGATCCTTGTGATAGGTAGCTACAACTTGGACTATCCCACACTTAATCACAGAACTCAGACACCTTTAGCACCTCAGAATTGTGTCACAGTTGGGAACTCAGCCACTTACAATAGATCTACAGTATATTCTCTGTGGACAGGTTTAGTATCTCTGTGCCTCGGACCAACAAATAGCTCAAGATTTCGGCTATTTCTATAGACACCTTCAGTTCAAGCTACAGTTATCACCACAAGCATCACAAAACCACAGATTATTAGTATACCCTCGGACTTGGTATGGTGGCTTGATTGGAGTTAAGTTTGGTGCGAAATTATAGTCTTGAAACTTGGTATAGCAGTCTCGGTGAAGCTTTTGATCTATGGAGTGTTTACACCTTTAGGACTCTACCTGTTGCAGCCTCAAACCTGTGTGATGTATAAGAAGATTTGGATGTTGGGACAGTGATGAACTCAATGGCATAACTCTGAACAGTGAAATAAAAATCAATGAGCCATTAAGTGTTATGAAGCTATAGGACATGTGAAGCGTTGACAGTGCAAAACCTTGTGAAGATATTTAAGTAAGCAAGTAAGTACATTGCTCATTTTATCAAGACTAAAGGATTGGTGTCCTACAGGTTGGAGCCTCTAAAAGTCAAGGTTGGTGCCTTGAGAAGATAGGGTCGGAGCCTCATCAAAGTCCAAGTTGGTGCCTATTTCTTTAAAAGGGTTGGTGCCCTTCTCTCATTTATTTTATACTATTATTAAAAAGGGATTGAAGTTCTCTTTAATTATATATATATACATATATATATATATATATACATACATATATACATATATATACATATATATATACATATATATATACATATATATACATATATATACATACATATATATATATATACATATATATACATATATATACATATATATATATATATATATATATATATGTGTGTGTGTGTGTGTCTTTAATTGTGAAGAATCTAATTTGCAATAATTAATAATTGAAAAGAAATACTGATTCACTCCCCTCTCAGTATTTCCAACATTATGTCTCTAAACTGTTCGAAGTCACTTGGCTCGTCGCGCTTATCTCAATCGCCAACAAGGTGGAAATATTTTGACGGAAGTACATATAAGCCTTGTGGTATTATCAATAACCTGCATGTTGAGTTAGGGGGCAAGACAGTGAATGTTGAAGTTGAGGTCGTTGACGAACCCCTTGACTATAATATTTTACTTGGAAGGGAATGGGTATATGCTATGACTGCGATCATTTCTACATATTTTAGAATGATTGCCTTTCCACATAAAGGTGTTATCACATTCATCAATATTCTATCCTTCTTTGCCTCCAGTTGCCGGGTAACTGGAAGTGTTCCGTTAGTTCATGCACCCCAACTCGCACTTCAGAACATTGGTGTATGACTCCTAAGGAATTCAGGAACCTTTGCATTACTGCCGCCTGCGACGTCGATAGAAATTGCAAGTATAGAGATGTGCTACATGATCTCTTCTACTCGATCTGACTTAAGTAAGAGTATGGGTGATTCTGAATTTGTTATGTTGGATGACTTTTTGTCGCCCAACCCCATTGAGCTAGCATAGCAATCAATCTATCTGGCTTGTGTTGAGAATGCAGCAAGATGATGGAGCTTAGTGAAATGAAGTCGCCTTCAGTAAGTGGGCTCGCAGGCAAATTTTGGCGCAAAGTCTATTTTTAGACTATGTTTATTTTTAGACATATGGAGCATGGTTCGGGGATTCCAGTTTGAGATTCTTGGAGCATTGGTCATGTTGGTAAAAATAGATGGGACTCTATTTTTGTGACCTATAGGTCGAAGTCTATTTTTAGACTGCCTATCCTAAAAATAGGGAAGTCAAATATTATTTACCCTTAATAATATTTGGACTCTAAACAGCAGTTTACTCTCTTGGAGCACTTCAGTTCGAGCTACAGAAGTGGCTCATGCATCTAACAAAGGAATTACGCTATTTCCAAGGGTTTGATGGCATCATGCATGGTTGACTTCAGTTGGACTTCAATGGCAGAAGTTTGGTGGAGTTAATGAGACAAATAGTGGAGTTGTGTTCTGTTTATTTTAGTTGAACTAGTTGAGATTAGTTTAACTAGCTAATCAATTAGTTATGAGTGGAGTGAATTAAATATTATTTAATTCATTAATTAGTAACTCATTAGTCAACTCAAGAACACATCAATTCACTACAGTGCATGATCAGTTCAGTGGAGACCAGTGAAAGAGGTAGATGAAAGGGTGGAGTTAGCTATCAGTGGCGACATCAGTTGTGACTGAGATTTGCACCACACTTGGAGGAATTGCCCATGATGATTGCGCTGTCAAGCCAAGGAGATTCGAACCTTGGATCTCTATATAGACAGGCCTGGATTGCGCAATAGAGGCAAGGCAATTGGCGGTGAGTTTTGAACCAATAACTTGTTCAAAACTGAGCTAGTTTGTGTGTACTTTATGAGAAAGTACTGAGTACTTGTGAGGAGTATTGTACTGAGTTTGTTACATGATTTCTCCATTATAATATACACAATAGCTGCGGGGTTTTCAGCTATAAGCTTTCCCCATACATACCGTGTTAATGTGTATGATGATTTGATGTGTTATCGCTTGATTTTATTTCCGCATGTTTGATGATCTGAGTGGAAGAGATTATGTGTTGCATATGAATTCGAATTGTATGTGATCAGGATAGTCTCGGTGGATAATTAATTATTATTCAGAAAATTTCTACATGGTATCAGAGCTATTGAAGTTCAGATTGATCATCACAGTGATTACAAACTTATTTCGGTAGACAGAGTCTGCATGCGGGCCAGGTAGCCTCCGGATTCATCTTTCTTCGTAAAGTGAAAGGTCTGGTAAACGCCCCTTGCAGTCGATCTCTGTGCTAGAAATAATTTGTTCTCACGATCTAGAGCGGTTGAGCTTTGAGGTGGAATTCGAAATTTTGCAGCAGTTTTGTTTTCTTGGTGCCATTGTTGAAAATGTCTTTCAACGGTTTGCGACTCGAATATGCTCTTGAAGGCAGTTCGAATTATGTTGCATGGAAGGATCGCATGGAAGCAGTATTAGAAGATAATGGTCTCAAGGAGTTCGTAGATATGGATGTCCAAAAGCCCACTGATCCTGCTGAAGTCGATGCATGGCAAAAGAAGATGGCGAAGTGTCGAAGGATCCTGTTGGAGGGCGTCAAGGATCATATTGTATCCAGCCTACATGGAAAGGCTACTCCATATTTAATGTGGAAAGCTTTGACGGATCTATTCCAGAGTAAGAGTGACCAAAGGAAGCTGGCACTCAAAGATAAGATCAGGAACATCAAGATGGAGAAGGGCGACAGTATCGCCAAATACCTCACGAAGTTCACTCAATGCAGAGATGAGCTGGGAAGTGTGGGGGTTACTGTCGATGAAGAGGACATGGTCGACCTGGCTCTCCTTGGTCTTCCGAAGGCTTTGCACTCATATCAAGATAGTGTCAATGGTCGGGAGAAGCTGCCGGGATGGGAGCGCCTTTGGGCGGATCTCATGCAGGAGGAGATAAGGAGGACTACTCGAGATGGATCTTCATCAAAGGGAGCCGATGAAGAAAACTGCGCTTTGGTGTCCAAAGCAAAGAAGGGGAAGGGTAAGAAAACCTCTCATTCTGGTGCTAAGGGCAAGAAGCAGGATATGGCGAAAGTGAAGTGTTTTCACTGCCATGATCACGGACATTATGCTACCAATTGTCCAAAGAAGAAGAAGAACAAGCAAGTAGGAAGATCTGCAGATGGAGAAGCTTTGGCTTCACAGTTCGAGCTTGAATTTTCACTGATCGCATGCTTGGTTTCAAGTGTGATGGGATCGGTGTGGTTCTTGGACATCTGTGCGTCATTTCATATGATGAGAGATCAGGATTTGTTCTCAGATCTGGAGGACAAAGATTTGGGTGTGCACATCGAGATGGGCGATGATGGTAGATACAGTGCGACTGGTATCGGTACCATATCCTTTCAGAGGGAGTCTGGTAAACCCTTTGTACTGAAAGATGTCATGCATGTACCTGGATTGAAGAAGAACTTGATCTCTGTGGCGATGTTGGAGGATAAGGGGTATGATGTGGTCTTCAGCGAAGGAAAAGCCTTCCTGCGCAGTAAGACCACTGGAGAGACCCGGAAGATAGGGGTTCGAACCAAGAACCTTTATCAGTTGCAGGTAGATGGCTGCGCAGCTATGGCATGCAAGGCGGGAGAAGTGGTGAGCCGGGACGATGAGGGCGAACTGTGGCACAGGAGATTGGGCCACCTTCACCATGGAGCTTTGAAGATTCTGCAGCAGATTTCTACTGGGCTTCCTAAGGGCACTCTTGCGCAATCAGATCAGTGCAAGGGGTGTACTTTAGGGAAGTATGTGAAAGCCACCTTTCACGAGAAGGATAGTCACGCCACGACGATCCTTGAGAGAGTTCACACAGACGTGTGTGGTCCTTTCTCAGTTGCTTCGACAACAAAGCACAAGTATTATGTGATCTTTATTGATGATTTCTCTCGAAAGTGCTGGATCTTCTTCATGCAGAAGAAGAGCGATACATTCGCGAAGTTCTGTGAGTTTAAAGCACTGGTCGAGAAGGAGTCGGGGAAGAAGGTGATTGCTCTAAGGAGTGATAACGGTGGTGAATTCATCTCGGCTGAATCCAAGGAGTTCTGCAGCGCAGAAGGGATTCGGAGAGAGCTCATTGCACCCCATAACCCACAGCAGAACGGGGTGGCTGAGCGGAAGAACAGAACGATCGTGGGTGTTGCATGGGCGATGTTGCATGATCAGGGCCTACCCCTTCACTTGTGGGCTGAGGCATGCAATACAGCAGTGTATGTGCAGAACCGTTGTCCTCACAAGGTTCTTGGCATGAGTACACCAGAGGAGGCTTATTCTGGCAAGAGGCCCGATATTTCCCATTTGCGGATTTTCGGATCTCCTGTCTACATGCATGTGACGAAGGATGCGAGAAGGAAGCTGGATCCAACTGCTGAAGTTGGAATATTTGTGGGGTACACCGATACACCTCACAACTATCGGGTGTATGTGCCAGACAGTCGCAAGACTGTTGTGCGACGGGATATAAAATTTCAGGAGGAGAAAGCCATGCAGTGTTCGCTTGAGAGGGAGCTACACTTGCATGCAGATGAGGAGCTGTTAGTTCCTAAGGAGGAGCTTCCGGATGTGGATCAACCACAAGAGGAAGTTCAAGAGGTGGAAGAAACCACCCAGGCAGCGCCAACCATCAGAGGGCGCATGCGCACTACAGAAGCTGAGCGACTGGCTCGGGATGCAGAGAAGGTTGTAAGACCACCTACAGCACAGCGCAGACAGAGACAGTCACCGGATCGGTACACTGGATACATGGCTCTTATGAGTCAATGTGTTGTGACAGAGCCATCCTCTTTTGAGGAAGCTGTGGAGGAACCCGCATGGGTTGATGCCATGTTCGAAGAATATGATTCGATCATCAGGAACAGTGCATGGGAGATTGTCCCAAGACCGGTTGGGAAATCAGTTGTAGGTTCGCGATGGATCTACAAGGTGAAGCAGGCGGCTGACGGGAGTGTGGAGAAATACAAGGCGAGATTTGTCGCCCGTGGCTTCTCACAGATCGAGAGGATTGACTATGAGGAGACTTTTGCACCTGTCGCAAGGTACTCTTCCATACGGACGATCCTTGCTCTCTCAGCGCAGATGGGGTGGCACATTCATCAGATGGATGTGAAGACTGCGTTCCTCAATGGAGTTATTGAAGAGGAGGTGTACATAGAGCAGCCTGAAGGTTTTGAGATCTTCAGCAGTGAGTCGCATGTGTGCCGACTCAAGAGAGCACTGTACGGGCTGAAGCAAGCACCTCGTGCTTGGTACACTCGGATAGACAGCTACTTCACCGGGCTTGGATTCTCCAAGAGTGAGGCGAATCCTAACCTGTACCAGATTGTGGTGGAGGGGAAGCTGTTGATCATCGTACTGTATGTAGATGATCTGATTTTGACTGGCGATGAGCATTTGATACTTTCATGCAAGGAGGATCTTGCACGAGATTTTGAGATGAAGGACTTGGGCATCCTTCATTATTTCCTGGGATTGGAGATTTGGCAGCGCAGCGGAGGACTGTTTGTTTCTCAGGGCAAGTATGCTCGGGAGATTCTGGAGAGGTTCAACATGCAAGGCTGCAAGCCTGTTGACACTCCTCTTCCCGGTGGTTGGAGGAAGGAGGATGCTACTTCAGCGGAGGTAGTGGATGCCACTGTCTATCGACAGTTGGTGGGGTCGCTTATGTATCTGGTCAATACACGACCCGATATATGCTATGCAGCTAACCAGCTTTCGCAAGCTATGGTTAAGCCTACCAAGCTCTTTTGGAAGGCAGGCAAGCATGTATTGCGCTATATCAGAGGCACATCGAGATATGGTCTATGGTACAGACAGGAGGATGGAGTGAAGCTCAAGCCACCGATGCGCATTGGCAGGAGCCCAACTAATGAAGAGCACTTCTCGGGAGGAGTTTTCAAGATTTGGTCGATAGTGCGCTTCGGTACAAAGAGAGCGATCCGTGGCACTCAGTTCAGAAGAGGCCGAGTACATGGCAGCTAGCTTGGCTGCATGCGAGGCTATTTGGATGAGGAAGATCCTCGTTGGATTGTTCGGGTTGCATTTGGAGCCTACAATGATCTACTGTGATAACCAGAGCTGCATCAAGCTCTCAGATAATCCAGTATTTCATGATAGGTCCAAACACATCGACATCAGGTACCATCATATCAGAGATTGTGTTCAGTGGAGAATCATGATGCTTTCATATGTTCCCACGGAGGATCGGGATGCCGACATCCTGACGAAGGCGCTCACCAGGAGCAAGTTCGAATTCCACAGAGGCAGGATAGGGGTTGCAGATAATCCATATCTTGCTGAGAGGGAGTGTTGAAAATGTAGCAAGATGATGGAGCTTAGTGAAATGAAATCGCCTTCACTAAGTGGGCCCGCAGGCAAATTCTGGCGCAAAATCTATTTTTAGACTATGTCTATTTTTAGACATATGGAGCATGGTCTGGGGATTGCAGTATGTTATTCTTGGAGTATTGGTCATGTTGGTAAAAAATAGATGGGACTCTATTTTTTGGACCTATAGGTCGAAGTCTATTTTTAGACTGCCTCTCCTTAAAATAGGGAAGTCAAATATTATTTACCCTTAATAATATTTGGACTCTAAACAACAGTTTACTCTCTTGGAGCACTTCAGCTCGAGCCTTGGAAGTGGCTCATGCATCTGACAGAGGAATTACGCTATTCCCAAGGGTTTGATGGCATCATGCATGGTTGAATTCAGTTAGGACTTCAGTGGCAGAAGTTTGGTGGAGTTAATGAGACAGCTAGTGGAGTTGTGTTCTGTTTATTTTATTTGAACTAGTTGAGATTAGTTTAACTAGCTAATCAATTAGTTATGAGTGGAGTGAATTAAATATTATTTAATTCATTAATTAGTAACTCATTATTCAACTCAAGAACACATCAGCTCACTACAGTGCATGAATAGTTCAGTGGAGACCAGTGAAAGAGGTAGATGAAAGGGTGGAGTTAGCTATCAGTGGCGACATCAGTTGTGCATGAGATTTGCACCACACTTGGAGGAATTTCCCATGATGATTGCGCTGTCAATCCAAGGAGATTCAAACCTTGGATCTCTATATAGACAGGCCTGGATTGCGCAATAGAGGCAAGGCAATTGGCGGTGAGTTTTGAACCAGTAACCTGTTCAAAACTGAGCTAGATTGTGTGTAATTTCATGAGAAAGTACTGAGTACTTGTGAGGAGTATTGTACTGAGTTTGTTACATGATTTCTCCATTATAATATACAAAATAGCTGCGGGGTTTTCAGCTATAAGCTTTCCCCATACATACTGTGTTAATGTGTATGATGATTTGATATGTTATCGCTTGATTTTATTTCCGCATGTGTGATGATCTGAGTTGATCTGAGTGGAAGAGATTATGTGTTGCATATAAATTCGAATTGTATGTGATCAGGATAGTCTCGGTGGATAATTAATCATTATTCAGCAAATTTCTACATGGTATCGGAGCTATTGAAGCTGAGATTGATCATCAAAGTGATTACAAACTTATTTCGGTAGACAGAGTCTGCATGCGGGCCAGGTAGCCTCCGGATTCATCTTTCTTCGGAAAGTGAAAGGTCTGGTAAATGCCCCTTGTAGTCGATCTCTGTGCTAGAAATAATTTGTTCTCACAGATCTAGAGCGGTTGAGCTTTGAGGTGGAATTCGAATTTTGCAGCAGTTTTGTTTTCTTGGTGCCGGTGTTGAAAATGTCTTTCAACTGTTTGCGACTCGAATATGCTCTTGAAGGCAGTTCGAATTATGTTGCATGGAAGGATCGCATGGAGGCAGTATTAGAAGATAATGGTCTGAAGGAGTTCGTAGATATGGATGTCCAAAAGCCCACTAATCCTGCTGAAGTCGATGCATGGCAAAAGAAGATGGCGAAGTGTCGAAGGATCCTGTTGGAGGGCGTCAAGGATCATATTGTATCCAGCCTGCATGGAAAGGCTACTCCATATTTAATGTGGAAAGCTTTGACGGATCTATTCCAGAGTAAGAGCGACCAAAGGAAGCCGGCGCTCAAAGATAAGCTCAGGAACATCAAGATGGAGAAAGGCGACAGTATCGCCAAATACCTCACGAAGTTCACTCAGTGCAGAGATGAGCTGGGAAGTGTGGGGGTGACTGTCGAAGACGAGGACATGGTCGACCGGGCTCTCCTTGGTCTTCCGAAGGCTTGGCACTCATATCAAGATAGTGTCAATGGTCGGGAGAAGCTGCCGGGATGGGAGCGCCTTTGGGCGGATCTCATGCAGGAGGAGATAAGGAGGACTACTCGAGATGGATCTTCATCAAAGGGAGTTGATGAAGAAAACTGCGCTTTGGTGTCCAAAGCAAAGAAGGGGAAGGGTAAGAAAACCTCCCATTCTGGTGCTAAGGGAAAGAAGCAGGATATGGCGAAAGTGAAGTGTTTTCACTGCCATGATCACGGACATTATGCTACCAATTGTCCAAAGAAGAAGAAGAACAAGCAAGCGGGAAGATCTGCAGATGGAGAAGCTTTGGCTTCACAGTAGAGCGACCAAAGGAAGCCGGCGCTCAAAGATAAGCTCAGGAACATCAAGATGGAGAAAGGCGACAGTATCGCCAAATACCTCACGAAGTTCACTCAGTGCAGAGATGAGCTGGGAAGTGTGGGGGTGATTGTCGAAGACAAGGACATGGTCGACCTGGCTCTCCTTGGTCTTCCGAAGGCTTGGCACTCATATCAAGATAGTGTCAATGGTCGGGAGAAGCTGCCGGGATGGGAGCGCCTTTGGGCGGATCTCATGCAGGAGGAGATAAGGAGGACTACTCGAGATGGATATTCATCAAAGGGAGCTGATGAAGAAAACTGCGCTTTGGTGTCCAAAGCTAAGAAAGGGAAGGGTAAGAAAACCTCTCATTCTGGAGCTAAGGGCAAGAAGCAGGATATGGCGAAAGTGAAATGTTTTCACTGCCATGATCACGGACATTATGCTACCACTTGTCCAAAGAAGAAGAAGAACAAGCAAGCGGGAAGATCTGCAGATGGAGAAGCTTTGGCTTCACAGTTCGAGCTTGACTTTTCACTAATCGCATGCTTGGTTTCAAGTGTGATGGGATCGGTATGGTTCTTGGACAGCGGTGCGTCATTTCATATGACGGGAGATCGGGATTTGTTCTCAGATCTGGAGGACAAAGATTTGGGTGTGCATATCGAGATGGGCGATGATGGTAGATACAGTGCGACTGGTATCGGTACCATATCCTTTCAGAGGGAGTCTGGTAAACCCTTTGTATTGAGGGATGTCATGCATGTACCTGGATTGAAGAAGAACTTGATCTCTGTGGCTATGTTGGAGGATAAGGGGAAGGTTAAATCTCGGGCCAAGGAAAGCTTTCACAAGAAAGAAGACCACCTGAGAGACCTGAAGGATGTGGGTTCGAACCAAGAACTCCCTTTATCAAGCCAAAGGGATGGTCGCAATGGCATGCAAGGCGAGAGAAGTGCAGTTTGGATATGAGGCAATCCAGGCACGAGATTGGGCCACCTTCACCATGGAGCTAAGACTTCACAGCATTTCTATTGGATGCTAAGGCACTCCTTGCGCAACAAATCAATGCAAGGTAAATAAGCAAGTCAGTGCGGGAAAGCCAATTCACTTGAAGGATAGTCGGCGCTGCAATGACGATCCCTTGAGAGGTTCACAGACGGTGTGGTCCTTTCTCGCTTGCCACAAAGAAAGCACAAGTATTATGTGATCTTTGTTGATGATTTCTTTCTCAAAGGCCGGATCTTCTTCATGCAAAAGAAGAGCTGACATATTCAAGTTCCGTGAGTTTAAAGACCGGTTGAGAAGGATTCATGTGGAAGAAGGTGATTGCTCTAAGGAGTGATAACGATGAGGAATTCATCTCATCACCAAGGAAACCTCAACGCGTATGATTCAGAGACTAAACATCGCACCCCAACCCATAAGCGTAACCAGGCCGAGCCAAGAACAGAACGATCGTGGGTGCTGCACGGGCGATGTTGTATGATCAGGGCCTACCCCTTCACTTGTGGGCTGAGGCATGCAATACAGCAGTGTATGTGTAGAACCGTTGTCCTCACAAGGTTCTTGGCATGAGTACACCGGAGGAGGCTTATTCTGGCAAGAGGCCTGATATTTCCCATTTGCAGATTTTTGGTTCTCCTGTCTACATGCATGTGACGAAGGATGCGAGAAGGAAGTTGGATCCAACTGCTGAGGTTGGAATATTTGTGGGGTACACTGATACACCTCACAACTACCGAGTGTATTTGTCAGACAGTCGAAAGACTGTTGTGCGACGGGATATAAAATTTCAGGAGGAGAAAGCCATGCAGTGTTCGCTTGAGAGGGAGCTACACTTGCATGCAGATGAGGAGCTGTTAGTTCCTAAGGAGGAGCTTCTGGATGTGGATCAACCACAAGAGGAGGTTCAGGAGGTGGAAGAAACCACCCAGGTAGCGCCAACCATCAGAGGGCGCATGCGCACTACAGAAGCTGAGCGACTGGCTCGGGATGCAGAGAAGGTTGTAGGACCACCTACAGCACAGCGCAGACAGAGACAGTCACCGGATCGGTACACTGGATACATGGTTCTTGTGAGTCAATGTGTTGTGACAGAGCCATCCTCTTTTGAGGAATCTGTGGAGGAACCCGCATGGGTTGATGCCAGACCAAGAATATGATTCGATCAAGCCAGGAATGCGCATGTGAGAGTTGTCCTGCAGACCGGTGGGGAGAAAATTAGTAGGTTCACATGGACCACAAAGTGAAGTGTGCTGTTGACGGGGAGGTGAGAAACATATGAGATTTGTCGCCCGTGGCTTTTCGTATCATGAGCTGACTAGCGAGAGACTTTTTGCACTGTCGTGAAGTGTACTCTTCCATACTCTGACGATCCGCTCTCTCAGCCAGCAGATAAGGCACATTCACTGACAGATGTGAGCACTGCCTTTAAATTGAAGCCATTGAGGAGGAGGTACATAGAGCAGCACCAAGGTTTCGAGATCTTTTCTTCAACAAGAGCTGATGTGCCAACTCAGAGAGTGACCGTACGGGCCAAGCAAAAGCACCTCAAGCCAGTACACTCTTGACAGACAAGCTATCGCCGGTTTGATTCTCCAAGAGTGAGGCGGATCCAAACCTGTACCAGATTGCGGTGGAGGGGAAGCTGTTGATCATCGTACCGTATGTAGATGATCTGATTTTGATTGGCGATGAGCAGTTGATACTTTCATGAAAGGAGGATCTTGCACGAGAGTTTGAGATGAAGGACTTGGGCATCCTTCATTATTTCCTGGGATTGGAGATTTGGCAGCGCAGCGGAGGACTGTTTGTTTCTCAGGGCAAGTATGCTCGGGAGATTTTGGAGAGGTTCAACATGCAAGGTTGCAAGCCTGTTGACACTCCTCTTCCTGGTGGTTGGAGGAAGGAGGATGCTACTTCAGCGGAGGTAGTGGATGCCACTGTCTATCGACAGTTGGTGGGGTCGCTTATGTATCTGGTTAATACACGACCCGATATATGCTATGCTGTTAACTAGATTTCGCAAGCTATGGTTAAGCCTACCAAGCTCTTCTGGAAGGCAGGCAAGCATGTATTGCGTTATCTTAGTGGCACATCGGGATATGGTCTATGGTACAAACAGGAGGATGGAGCGAAGCTTTCCGGCTTCACTGATGCAGATTGGGCAGGGAGCCCAACGGACCGAAAGAGCACATCTGGAGGAGTTTTCAACATTGGGTCGACAACAGTTTCCTGGTACAGCAGGAAGCAGAGATCCGTGGCACTCAGTTCAGCAGAGGCCGAGTACATGGCAGCTAGCTTGGCTGCATGCGAGGCTATTTGGATGAGGAAGATCCTCGCAGGATTGTTCAGGTTGCATTTGGAACCTACAGTGATCTACTGTGATAACCAGAGTTGCATTAAACTCTCGGCTAATCCAGTATTTCATGATAGGTCCAAACACATCGACATCAGGTACCATCATATCAGAGATTGTGTTCAGCGGAGAATCATGATGCTTTCATATGTTCCCACGGAGGATCAGGATGCCAACATCCTGACGAAGGCACTCACCAGGAGCAAGTTCGAATTCCATAGAGGCAG